>SRMA01025037.1:0-175447 GCA_007224835.1 Danionella cerebrum | reverse complement strand
ATAGATAGATAGATAGATAGATAGATAGATAGATAGATAGATAGATAGAGATATATATATATATATATATATATATATATATATATATATATACGTAAATAATTATTTGACCCCCAATCAACGACAAGTCTATTATTAAGGCATCACGCTACCTGGATAACTATTACAATATCTGCATCTTGGCCAAGACCAAAGAGCCATACAACGTCAGAGACAAGATGGCAGTAGTAGGCTACAAAAGCATGGTGATTTGTATTTAAATGGTTTAGGTTTGCCAGTGAATATCTGAATGGTTCCCAGGAGAACTAGGTGAAAGTGTTGTGATGAGATTTTTCCAAACTAGAGATGTTTGCCCTCAACTCGCCTTGTTTGGAGAAGGAAGAATGATGCTGGTGAATTTAAAAAGAAACAACATACCTACCATGAAACATGGTGGTGGAAACATTATTCTTGAGGAGGGCTTTCCAAGGAGAGAGAACAAATGCACCAAAAAAAAGGAACGATGATTGTGTCGTCAAATCCAGGATGGGAACAACCTTGAGAATAGGTTGTGAGTGGTTGCTTCAGCAAAGGCAGCAAAGCTCTGGTTCAAGCACTTTGAGAATTTCTATGGTAGTGGACAAACCTACGAAATCAGCTGGGTGTCCAATTCTTGTTTACTTCATTGTATTTGGTGGAAACCAATCAGGGTTTGAGCACCAAAGGTGTGTAGAACCCTTTTCTAATTGCAAAGGGTAATTTTTACAGGGATAAACATGCACACATGTCAGAACTGGTGACGATTTACATCTGATTGGCGTTTGAATAGTAGGTGTGACCAAGTGGCTCTCTAGCACTACCTAAAGTTCGTCAGCTTATAGTTTACAATACAGCTCTTACAATTTGTCTTAATCGAATGAACTTTAACAGACTCATGTAGGGTACCAAAACTTAAATATAAGTAATATGGATCAAGTTTACAAAATAGACAGGACTAGAGATTGTATCTGTTCATCTTGAAACTTCATCAGTCTTATTTTAAGGGATATTCAATGTTAAATTGCGAAGCGTTTTTTGACTTCGATAAACTTTGTATGCTCATTGACGTTAATATATCGCCATAGAAAGGAAGTTGTAACTCAGCCATACAATGGGTGATTAGTCCCAAATTTGCTAACTATGTTAACAGTTCATGACTGAGCATATCTACAGTGTCTGCTATAGCGCCACCAGGTGGCCACCAGAAATACAACATTTAACATTGATAAGGTTCCTATTTACCAATTTTGACGTGTGACAAGAATATTGGCCAAAACAATAACAAAAAAAATATCCAGATTCATTCTTAGAGCCATCTGGTGGTAATAACAACACTCTACACTGTGTTTTTCACTTGAATACACATCCTAAATAAGGGTTGGTTGTGCATAGTAGCATCAGAGGTGTGCAAGCCTTTGATCACTGCTTGCAGCTTTGATTATGTTTTCCAACCTTTGTATACATTATTAAACCAAGAATAAAAGAATCCTCAGCTTCCCATTATCTCGTGTTGGCTGATGTAGCCAGAGTTAAACTGGTTCAAAAGCAAACACTTTTTCAGTGAATATTCATACCATTGACTGAGGCAGGAAGTGAAACAAGCATGTTTGTGCCCATCTCAACACTTCCTGTTTCCTTTGCTATGATTGTTACGAACCTTTCCATACTTATTTTTTTTTGTTCTGAAGCAGCAGGGAGTTTGATAAGTAACCTTCAAATCCCTAACTGAGATTTTTTTCTGGTTTCCCCTTTGTTGTCTGAGGAAGAAAGTGCCGAAGCCCAAATATTGAAACATTGAAAGCTCTAAAAAAAGAACTCTAGATATAAAGGATTGCTCTTGGCAACTCTGATTATTTTAAGTCTTCCATGCCTGGGGTTTTCCCATCCCATGTAATGCGCTCCTTCAATAATAGCCCTCTTCATCATTTTTCATTATGTAGACATCACATCTTGCCACGTTGCTTCTAGGGAGGCTGATGATCAGTGAGACTTTTCCCCCCCCGCTTTGTCAGTAGTATTAGATCAAGCTGTTCCTTACGGACATGTCTGTTCCTCAATAATTCAGCTTTCTCTTACAATGGTAATGCCTGATAATGTGCCTCACAGTGAACAGTGCCAGAGTGCATGATGTAAATTACCAGCAGAAATGTCAAAACAACCTAATAAACACAAAAACATGACTTACTTATGTTAGTGCAGGGCTCTAGAGTGCGACCAATTTGGTCGCATATGCGACCTAATTTCTCAATGGTGCGACTAAAAAAAAATCAAAGGTGCACCGGTGCGACCCGTCATTCTAGCGGAAAAAAACTAAACTCCGTGAGTCTCCCTGTTGTTCAACAACAGACACACATTAGGCCCATATCCTGGTCTAAACCAATCAGAGATAGTAAAGAGCGTATCCCGTCCCACCCCCCCCTGATTGGCCGTGGTCCAGATATTCCTGTATGCGTGTGAACGTACGTTTGAAAATGCACGTGATTCAGTCAGACAGAGAGAGGTGAGTCCATCAGGTAAACAGTTGATGTAGCCGTGGATTACGAGAGAAGATGAATAGAACAATTGACAGATTTTTCATTAAGAAAGATAAGTTAGGGCCTGATCGTGAAAATCATAGCCAATGCTCTGACACGGAGCCATCAACCTCCCCTGTGACTGGCTCTAATACATTTAGAATCGAAGCTATAAACTTCAGAATTTTCTATAAAACACATAACATGCCGCGATAAATGCACTGCTCAAGTGTACCCTCTCCCCGCTGCCTTTCAGCGGCAGGCAGCAGCAAACAGATCATCAGACGAGGCCGAGATGAGAGTTAAGTTTAACGTTGCCTACAATATTGCAAAAGAAGAACTCCCCTTCACTAAATTCAAGTCCGAAATAATTCTTATGAAGAAAAATGGCTTGAACGTAAACCCGATGTACAGCAATGATGTCGCGCGCACCCAATTTATAGAAGTCATCGCAGATACCTTGAAAAAAAAGACGTCTGTGCAAATTGTGAACAGTGCGTACATGGAATTCCTGATCGACGGAGACACATATATCGGCACAAAGCAATGCATCATTGTGTACAGTCGTATCTTGCGGAAAGGAAGACCGATGAATATATTATTGAACACAGTGAGGTCGAGCATGCTCATGCCCAAGGTAAGCCACGTCATGTTATGGAGCCTATGTCAATAATATGCCTACCGTCTCGTTACTGCATTAACCATAATATTCTGACACTTAAAAATGAAAAAATAAATAAATAGGCTGCATTATAAACTCTTGATCTGGGTAGTAAATGGTATTATCGTTTTTATTTGTATTTGCTGCTCTTGGGGACCAAAATCAGTTTAAAGTTTAAATTTCAGCTCAGTAAAGCACTTTAAACACTTTTTCAGTAAGTTTTAGTTACCTTTCTTGTAGAATTGTGCTTCAAATAAAGAACTTTATTTTGACCAGGTTGTTAGTTAATCATTTACAAGTCAATATTGTCTATATGGACAGTGATTTAAAAAAAATAAATGAATAGATAACTAAAAAAAGTGAACTTGTGACAATGGGGTGTTAAATGTGATGCAGTTGAAAATTTGGGTGCACCTAACTTTTGTGCTGGTGCACCTAAGAAAAAAATTTAGGCGCACCAGTGCAACCAGTGCAAAAAGTTAGTCTAGAGCCCTGTAGTGGGCACAACCATGTGTTCATCAAGACAAATCTTTTGGATTTTCTATTCGTTAATTGTAGTTTTTTTGTTTTGTTTTAATTGTTAATTTAGCTGACTTAGCATGTCAGGTGACGGCAACTGAAAACACTGAGATAATTAAAGGTTATTGTAAAAAGTGTGGGCTTCTAAAAGCAAAAATATTGTTATTTGTCTTTCACTTCGGAAAAAAAAATCTAAACTGATCGTCTTCTAGACGCTCAAGCTACAGAAACCAAACTTTCCCAAGATTTCCAAACTGATCTGACTCAGGTTGCCATATGTTTTCAGCCTAGTACCAGTAAAAGAATTCTGGGAAATGTTGCGTAAACATAAACACTTCAAACAGACCACAGTTGTGGGGGTTATCAATCTGTATCACTGACTTTTAATGGCCACTGAAAAGAGACAATGAAAATGTCTTCAAGGCGAAAGTTCATTGAGAAACAGGATCACTGAAAGCTCCCTAGCAACCCTAGAAACTCAATTTTCCTAACTCCATCTTTTGGTAAATGATAGACATAGGTGTTGGTTTGTTTTACTCATATTGACATGGAGAACATTATATTGTCACTGACTCCTCCATAGCAACCCGACCATAGTAAACATTTTGACATATCACTCTCTCAGTTACGGTTGGACAACAATTCAATAACAATATATATATTAGAGAGAGAGAGAGAGAGTTCCTTGTGTGTAGTATTTTTAATTCTGCATTTTAAGAAACATTATTCCGCTAATAAATAGTTTAAGCAAGTGTTTCGTCTTTCCTTGCAGCAGGAATATGACGGGTCTATTTTTCATGGCGAAAGAATTTGCGCAGATACCCGTGTTGTGTTGTACAGGAACAGACCGGTTTCCCCGTGAAGTGTCCATAAAACTGATAGAAACACAGTTGGAAACACGATAATATAATCTCTATAATAGTACCTAAAACTTGTCCTTTTATGTGGAAACTGAGCAAGTTTCAGAACGAGCTAAAGCTAAAATTCATGTTTCTGCACCATGAATCAGATTTTGTGTGGAAAAGAAAACAGATTAAATAGGAAAGTTTTTTTTTTTTGTTAGGTTTATTTAAAGTGGCAGTTAGTTTTATTCACTAATGGTCGGATCCAGAGCTCAGTGATGTGGAGTTTCCAAATAATGGTAAAATTGAATAAAAACGTTTTATAAAAACTGTCAGAATCTGGTTCTTTGCAACAACAAAAAAACCCAAACTACAAAACAGAAAAATCAAGTAATGAAATAATTAATCAATGGATTATTCTATGATTTGTCAAATCTGGCCCCGAGATGCTCTGGCCTGGCGACTTGTCCAGGGTGTACCCCTGCCTATCGCCCAATGTGTGCTGGAGATAGGTACTGGCAGACCCCCGTGAACCCAAATGGAATAAGCGGGTTGAAAAATGAATGAATGAATGAATAGCCCCGAGATGCTCGAGGTGTGCGCCATGAGCCCCATGAGCTGAAATGAGTTTGATAACCCTGGTCCTAACATCATCATCATCACTAAGCCTGTTATAAACTTACAGCTAAGAACATAATGCTGTTTATTATGGTGGATGATGTGACCTTCAGGAAAATGATCTCAGTCATCTCCTCGATTTATTTCAGTTTTATTTATTGTATATTTCACCTTTATTGTTTGTAAATGCTCAATACGAATAAAAATAAAAAATTAAACCCAATAAAAAACTTTTTTTGTACTGTATTTATAAAAAAAAGAGCCTGAAGGCATTATACACTTTGCAAATTCAGTTTGTAGATACAGATACAGACATCTTATGTGAACGCGGTTAGTTCTTTGCAGTTTTTTCCTTTTTTTATCTTGTCCATTAATTACCGTATATTTCATCTACCGAAATTAAGAAATATATTGAGATATAAATATTTGCCATATTGTTCAGCCCTAGTCTCAGCTAAGTAAAATCTTAGAGACATGGGGGTTGGTTTATTTCATTCATATTGACGCTGGGAATATGTAACCAAAAGGCAACCAAAAATTCTACCTTGGCAACCATTTATTAATACAAATACTTTTAAATGCTATTAAAAAGTTTGTGTACACATTTTTTATAAAGAATTTTTTTAAATATGAACGAGGCAAAAGGTTTTGGTGGGTTTTTGGCATATATGGGGAAAGCATATATGCATTCAACCGCTAGAATTTATAGTCACAAACTGAACATTTAGTATTTTAACAAAATTCAACGTCTGTTATCTTGTTTCCCCTGCATAACTTCAGTCGTCTAAATTTGAACTTTTTTTTTTTTTTAATTACATGACAAGCAATAGACCCAAAATGTACATTTTCTTTGATCCGGCTCTGTATAAGCATCAGTTAACAGCAATCATGATTTTCAGGAAATCTGATTTTCTTATATACATTATTTTGAATTTAATTTTCAAAATGTACAATGGTTATGTTTTCAAATGAAAAGTTTCAAAGATAAACTTTCACATTTTGTGACTCAGACTGCATTTCCAAACTAGTTTGGTCTTGTCTAATTGTTGTGTTTGCAATCCACAACTGTTCTCAGGGAAAAAAAGGTCAGCCAGCAAAGCCTTGGGAATTCTTTACCCTGTTTTATGTTGGAATGAGATTACAGACCCTAAGGGATTTGAGAAAATATGTTTATATTTACATGTCAAAAGTTGCTGCCCTTCTTCCAGGATTAGTCTATTTTATTGCCATTGATTCCTAAGTTTAGATGTGTTTTCATGGGTTTTAAGAGAAGAAAATGGGAGAAGTTGTGCTACATATTTGAAAAACCGGTTTACCCAATGATTTCATCGTATACTCCTCTTCAAACAAAGTAGTGTCAATTATCTTTTGTACATATAGAGGCAACATTAATACGTTTATTATTTAATTTTAATTATTGTAATTGTGATAGTTTAATAATCTCTTTACTATTAAATTTTAATGAAAGTTTCGAATGACATGACCCAATTATTGTTTGATTTTTCATTTCAAAATATAATGTGTAGATTTCAAAAAGGTGATTAGTTTTGACATTAGTTTATTTTTACAGACCCTAAATCTGTAACATCAGTCCCATCTAGTGGTGAAACGAACGGATAACCCTTGGAAGTACAACACCTGGGATATGGCTTGTGGTTTTCAAAGTTCTGGCACAAAACACAATGGAACAAAAAGTGCTTGGAACCGTGTATAAGGTTTAGGAGAGGATCCCCTGTTTTTTGTAATAACATTTTCACATTGTTTTTTTTTGGGGGGGGGGATTTGTAGCTTGTCTTAACACTTTTGATTTTTGTTATAAAACATAAAAAAAGATGTTTTTAAAATTTACAACTAGCAACTGTTTCTTTTTTTTGTACAATTTCAGGTTTGTTGTAGAATTTTTTTTGTGTAATGTAAGGAAATAAATATTTGTAAGAAGCTGGGTTGTACTAAAAAATTATATCAAATATATTATGTCAAATAAAATTGCCAATATCAAATGCCAGTATCAATTGCCTAAAAAAAACCTTTTTCAGGTTAATTTTCATCAAGCAAATTGTAAAGTGGTAAAAACACTCAAAAAAGCCCCAGACTTCTCCAAGTTTATATTTAATATAAGTATAAGACTTGTTCGAGCAGAGTGTCCAGAATACAGAGAGTCTGTATTATATTTACAACCAGCACAGCATTAGTAATGAGTAAAAAAAAACACAAAAAAGCAAAGTATCTGAATATTTTATACTGTAACTCTATTGTACTTGCCTTTCATTTTTGCCTTTAATTAGAACCGGATAGTCTATAATTATATTTTCAACTTATGAGAATTTGAGACAATATGAAACTATTAGTTTGTTGAGCCCCTCTGTGGGTGCCTGTACATGTTCGAGCTCTTCACAGTAGAGACCTGCTGTTGCTTACTCTCTCGGGATCCCCCCACTCCAGGTAACAAGAAAAGGGGATTGTCCTTGGTGACAGATTTTAAGAGCAATTGCAGTCAAACCTGTGTTTGACGCCAACCTGTGGACTGATGGAACTCTTCTGGTGGGAGATCCTCTCCTGTTTTAATGATTAACTAAAACAATAAATATGTGTGTTAAACCCCAGTTTTGCTTGTAGCATATAAAGAAAAGCTGTATATTAGTATTATCTTAACCTTTTTACCCATGTACTACCAGCAGCTCATGGAATTCTTCAGAGAATTGAGCATTGTTAGAAAAAGTGAGGCCCTCTTCTGGAGACCAAACCCCTTCTGATGATTATTGGAGGCTCAAAGGAAGCCTTGTGACCACATGAATGAAACCATGTTGCTGCTCATTGAATAATTTCCATAATATGGTCATGGGGGGCGTGCTGGTTTCTCTTGTGGCTTTTTATGATGCTGTATGATTGCTGTGAGGGGGAGGAGAGAAGGATAATGCAGCTGCTTTTCAATTTTTTTAATCAATTATTAATTGAAGCCTGACTCTAATATGGCATGGTGTGCTGCAGTGATGCTAAGATTTTCTTCCTAGAGATATGCAGTTGTGGTTACTGTTCTTGATTATATTTCTCTTGTTGTTATTTTAGACAAATTATCAGAAAACCTTTGTTTTATGCAGGAATGCTCACATAGTAACTCGCATAACTTTTCCACATTAGTAGCAGGCTTGAATCAATTGCCTCACTGGTGCCACAAAGAAACCATCAACAAACCTTTTTAGAAAATGGTCGATTTACATAATTTGTGCTTTTTAGTTGTTTAAAAAAGAGCTTTACTGTGTTTTTCATTGTTTCACATTCAAAGCAATTAAATTCTAGTTTTTTTTTTGTTCTAGTTTTTTTTTTTTTTAGTACAGTGAACAAAGAAAAAGTAAGAAATCTTTACAGACTGGAGCCAGGTGTAGTTAAAAATAATGCTTAGGTCCGGCCCTGTCATATAGTGGATGGTGCGCCCGGATATGTATGCACAGTTGTTCAAATCCGTGTCGAACCAATCTTCATTTACAACCCTGCCAACTCTCTACATGCTTCTCTTTCTGTCTAAATACTGTGCTTTCTGTTTAAAATAAAGGCAAAGAAGCCTAAAATAATCTTTAAAAAATGTTAAGCTCCCAAGATGCACAGTGTCTAGAATGCACACAATCTAGACATGCAACATTTGCATGCTTGAAGAACTTCTTGGTCACACTAAGCAGTCCCGAACTGAAAACGGGAAAAGGGTCATGGTCGTCTATATATTGGTATTAGAATTTGGTGTTCGAAATAGAAACGAAAATGAGAGCTGTCTCAGGGAACATCTGCAAACTTTACTTCTACATGTTGATTAATCGCACCATATTTTTGAGTTTCAACTTGGAGGAATCAGGATTTCCACGAGTCTTGAAAGGTCTAAAATGTAACAAAAAAAATTAGACCTTTAAGAGCCTTAAACTTGCTTAATTGGTCCAATTTTTCCCAATGTCAGTGTAAACCTCTTTTGAAATCTGTTTTTGTTGCTGCTTGCTTGATTTGTGGTGTAGTTTTAGTTTTTCTAGCCCAAAAAAAATCTCTTTTTCGACTGCAACAATACAGCAACAGCCAATCAGCTTTCAGTTATTGCCGCAAGTGTTTCTGTAAATCTAAGTCACCTCATACACTTTTGAGCTGTGAGGAAGTTCAGGTATAGCAATACTTGGCTTGTTTAAAAACTAGGGGTGTAACGATTCACAGGAATGTATTTCGTTTCGGTACGGCCTGTTCAGTTCGGTACACTTGCGTACCGTTTTGGTATATTTTATTTATTAAATAATATAAATTTATTATTAGCGCGATATTAAGCGCAGCGGAACATTGTTCCTAGGCGAGTTTCCGCACGGACGCTATTGAGTGAAGCACAGTAGCGCTGCACAAGTAACTGAGAAATGGCAACAGCGAAAGAGAAGCCAGAGCTTGAAGACCCTCCCACCTCACTATGGTCTCCTGTTTGGGAACACTTTGGTTTCTCTGTTAAAATACATAACGGGGATAGACGAGTGGATAAATTTAAAGTTGTATGCCGACATTGTTCCACGGAGATCGGGTATGTGGCAGGGAACACATCTAATATTTTCTACTGCTGGAGATATTGTCACTGCAACCAGATCTGTGCTCTCTTCAGAAAATGTGGATAGGTTAATCTTTTTAGCCAAAAACTTAAAACTTGAATAGTTAGTTTTGTTGATATATAAGCTGAAGCTGTTGCTAGTGTTAAAAGTTTTCAGGTCCTAACTAGTTGCAGTATTTAATTTTTTATTTTAAAAATGTGTATTTCTTTATAGAGTACAATTTATTTAAAATATAATTTAAATGTGTCACTTTTATATATTGTATGCAATAATTCTATTGTGTATTGGCAGCTTTTCAAAATAAAGATTTTGTAAGTTTTTATTGTTTTGTACCGAAAATAAACCACCGAACAGAGCTCTCCAAGACACTGTACCGAACCGAATACGATTTTAGCGTACCGTTACACCCCTAACAAAAACTGAAGCGTACGATTGAAGAACGTTTTAGAATAGATTTATTCTGCCACTAGGTCTGTTTTTAATGTTGTAATACAGGTCTTAAATTTGACTCTTAATTATTTGTATCTCTTAAATTTGACATTATAAACTTGCAGAAAGCTCTAATTGGTGATAAATGTTATCCTTGTTCTTGGAGGTTAATTCATCACTGTATTCATCAGGAATATGTTTTGAAGAGGTTGCTGTTGTAAAGATGAAAAATGAAGCGAAACCACTGGATCTTCACAGCTTCCCCCCTTCCAGAGAAAATAACGCTGAAATCGCTCTCAAAATGCAGTTCTACATGATGTGATTGCAGTTGTCAGCTACTAGCTAGCTAGCTACTACTAAGGTGTCACAGCACTGGTGGGAATAGTTAGTTTGTAAGTCACTAACTAAAGATTTGTTTTTATGACGACTTGTTTCACTTTGGTTCATTGTGAGTGCCTTGAATATTTTGTGGTGTGGATTTTCCAGTGTGCTGTAGTCAGCTAATGGTTTTGTCTGTTCGTTTCCTTTGCAGAGAGTAATGACGGGAGGAAAGTGCTATTGATTTTACTGTATGCATTGATCGCACAAATAATGCATTCTCATTTCTATTTCACTCTCTGTCTGTGTGCTTGATTTCAAGTTTTCGAAAAACATTAATGACGGTTTCCTGATGTCTATTTCCACAGATAAAGACTACAACAGCCTTTGTGAACGGCAACCAATCGGACGCTTGCTTTTTCGTCAGTACTGCGACACCAGACCCGAGCTGAGGCGATGTGTCAAGTTCCTGGATGCTGTGGTGAGGAGCAGGAATTAAACGTGTTCTGTTCATTTGTTGAATAAATGTTCATGGAAATGCACTCTGTAGAGGAGACAAAGACTTCTTCTGCATACGTGCATTGATTGTTTAAGTATTCTGAAAGGGATCCTGAAGAAAAAGAATGATCAAGCCAATAGAATTTTGAAACTCTTGTGGTCTTTTAATATAATTTTTTTAGTAACATGAGAGTAGAGCTATGCAATTTTTACATAAAGTTGCAACCTCCAATTAGATTTTGATTCTAAAGAGATTTATTTTTCTAGAGGCCCAATATCTGATGATGCAAACCTAAACTATTTCCACGCAACTGAAGAATCTGGCCTCTCTGGCGCAAAACGGACCATATTACAATAAAAAGAATAAAACGTCAGTATTAAGGAAGATTTTTATAACCGATTATTTACCCAGCTCTACTTGAGCGGTTTTCTCTTATGACGTAAAACAAAAGCAACTATAAAGTAACTCTTGTAACGATGACTATTGTAACGTTGTAAAAGTGCCCATTAAAAGTATTTTTGTAAGCAAAATGGATTGGTTGACAAGGTAGATTCGGTTAGAGTTTGGTTTTTATGGAGACGTCAGTGACATCATACAAAGTTCCCCAGGCAAATATGAGTGATTTTTAACCAATGCCGATGTCTCTATGTTTTCCGAAGCTGAGATGGAGATATGACCATTTGGTTGCTATGGTCTGGTTGCTAAGAAGTGGTCGGTGATCTCTCTCTCTCTAAATAAATAAATAAAATGATTCCTTTCTCACTATGACTTATATAAACAAACAGCCATCTCTATTATTTACCCCAGATTGAGTTCAGAAAATTTGGTTGCTATGGTAAACAGTTTTGTTGCTAGGGAGTGGTAAGTGATATTTTTCAACATTTCATTTTGAAGATGTTTTCATTCCCTTTTGCAATGTATTTTCAATGTCCATAGTTAATATTTAACCTGGGGTTCAAATACTTTTAATATTTAACCTGGGGTTCAAATACTTTTGCGTGGTGGTTGGTATGTTCTTGTACTTCTGGGGGTTATTTCTTCTCTCCACTAGATGGCACTGGTTTGATGATCCCACATTTTCTCACATTTTACCTTGCAAATTATTTGTTGTAACTCTTGTAATGTTCATTTAAAACACAAAAAAATCTAAACTAACAACCTTTTTGAAACCTACTTATTATATTTGAAGTGAAAATTAAACATTAGCTGGGTTGTGTCATTCCTACTTAATTCAAAACAGCTGCTTGTGCGTGTAGAGAGTTCTAAGGGTTAAAGGAGGGAGCTGAAAGTTTTAGTTGACTAGGAGCAGCCTTGAAATTTTAGACTTAATTCTCAAATTGAATAATAGATTTTAAACTTGTATTTACACCATTAGTTTAATATTTTTGTGCATAATGACTAATGGGTTTGCCATGAAGATAGCTGACATTTCCTAAAGAAATAAACAAATTTAGATTTCTGTCTCTTTTAACCTATTTTTTGAGATATGTTTCATTCATAATGACGCTAGCAGATGCTGCTGATTTGAGATCAGTGGTGTCCTCTAGAATCCTCTCTTTGTAAATATTTTGACGCGATGTGCGGGTTCAGATCTGGAATGCAGACCACTTACTCGGTCCCTGCAAGCTACAATATAAACATCCCAGCATGTGTATCGTCTTACACACGTGCACTCCCTCGTGAAAAACGTTCTAGGGATTACCTCATCACCAAAAGATCTCAACGATGATTGCTCCGCCGAGAAAAGCTAGTTCTGCGGTGTCTTGAAAATAAATGTGAAACCAGGCTCAAAAAGAATTTCTTTCCTCTTCTATGGAATTGCACTAAAGGAGTTATGCTAAATTTGGATTCTTAAAATGGAGGTGCATGTCTTTATTTGTGCTCAAAAGGAAGACGGTTTAGAACAAGGGTACGCAACGTCCAGATTCAATACACATACGTCTAGCTCTAAACAAACCAAGAGAACCTTAGGGTGCTTTCACTATGGGGTCTGTGATTTGCTTCCATAAGCGCTTGAACCCTGTAATGGTAGATTTTATTTATTTTTATTTTTTGAAAGGATGAAGGTGATACTTTTGCTCTTGGGAACCAATATTTGGATGCCTTGAGATGTCTGTAGAACATCATTCCTAGGGTAGAAAGGACATGATATGTAGCTTAAAAGATCAAAAGAGGAAGGTGGCTATGTTCCTGGTAACTTAATTAAATTAACTTATCCTCCAAGGCATCCAACGAGTGTATCCAAAGAGTGTATAGATACAGTCTCCAACAAAACCTATCCAACAAAAATCCAAAGAGTGTATAGATACTAGGGATGTCCCGAGCCGATCGTAAAGATCGGTATTGGGGCTGATCGAGGCATTTTTTAACTGATCGGAATCGGCTCTATGTATCGGACCGATCGAATGTTTACGTCACGCACGTGTCGCAAACTCGCATGTTAAACTCGCATGTTGTTTACTACTTGCAATACGGTGCTAAGATGTCTGCAGTGTGGAAGTATTTTAAATTGGAAAGTGATTCTAGTCTGGTAGCTACATGCAACGTTTGCAATGCGAGCATTTCACGCGGTGGTACTAGCAAAGCAGCCTTTAATACTACCAACTTGATAAGGCATCTTAAAACGAAACACACGACAGAATATTGCGACTTCACTGAGCGAACGCAGGAAAAGGCTAAACCAAAGCAACACACACTGGAGGAAACTTTTAAAAGGAGAAAGAAATTTCCTCTTGAGAGCTGCAAGACCAAAAAGATTACAGAAAGGGTCGTTGAATTCATCGCTTTGGACGATCAACCCCTCTCTGTGGTAGAGAATACTGGCTTCCGCCGGCTTTTTGAACTTTTAGAATACTTTAATAACCTGCATGCACTTAAAGTGTGCAATTAGCACAAGGAAAAGACAAGTATCGGATCGGGACTCGGTATGGGTCGATTCTTAAAATTAAATGACTCGGATCGGATCGGGGGCTCAAAAAACCTGATCGGGACATCCCTAATAGATACAGTGCTCAGCAAAAATGAGTACACCCCACTACTCTGAAAACTTTTATTTTCTTTTCAGAAGCAACATTTTCTATGAGATGCTGTACTCCCATGTAGTAAAACAAGATTTGTTCATTTGCAAACACAAAAAAGTCATTTTCAACAACAAAAAATAAATAAATTCATAAAAAAATGAGCATTGCACCTCAATTATAGTCGTCGGAGAAAGTCCACACTTAGGACGACACAATTCTAATTAAAAATTTTAATGTCCAGCAGAAAGGTAAAAAAAGGGCATTACTTTACAAAGAAAAGCTCATTTCATGCTGTCAGCAATGCCTCCCATGGAAGGAAAAAAAAATCACAAAATCTGAGAGAGGAAATAATTTTCTTGGTATTTTCATTAAAACGTAAAAAATTCACGGTGCGTGTACAAAATACTAGATGTATTAGTACCTCTGTGTGTGTGTATCCGTGTCTCTCTCTTGCCACCCGTTACCATATACAGTGGTACCCCGAGATACGAATTTAATCCGTTCCAGGGTGGTGTTCGTATCTCGAAGCAAGTTTTACATGTAAAATGCCTAATAAAACAGTATAAGTAGATGAAAAACCAGAGAAAAATCAAGTAACAAATATTCAATCCTTAAATCTGCACATTGTTAATGTAATAAATGATAATAAAAGAGAATAAAACACACACAAAATACGTAATATGTACACAAATGTAAAGCCTTACCTTGAGAGTGAAGCGATGTGTCGGAGGCGGTGGAACGGATGGCAGAAAACATTACGACACCACGTATGAAAGTTAACTTTCTTGCGATATTTCAGGAATTACTAGCACCAACACGGTTTTTAGCATAAGCATAAACAGTACCGAGCGTACTGGAGAGAGCACTTCTGAGAACACACCACAGAGTTTCTCTAAGTTGCGCTACAGAACAGCACTTTCCACGTTATAAACATTATTTCTTTTCTGACACCGTGACTCTTACATTTGTTATAGCACATTAGTAGTAATCTATACATAATGTTTCGCTTGATTTAAAGTGTTTTGAAGCGCATCAGACCCTTTTTGCACTTTGTGCAATGGGAGAATGGAGCGCCAGGACCCGGAAGCGCAGCTTGACTAACAAGCAGATAATAGAGCAGAACAGTTTGTGTTTTTCGTATCTTGGAACTTTTTTAGTATCTCGAAGCAAAATATTTCCCGCGAGGGTATCTCGAACATTTCGTAACTTGAAGCATTCGTATCTCGAGGTACCACTGTACAAGCCAAAGAATTCATTGGTTTTTGTTTTGGTGTGGTTTTCATGCCTGTAGTTGCAGAGTGGGGATAACAACTCTGCAAAATAATATGTAAAAATAACATCTTAGAACAAATTAGTAAGTCTTTAAACTTTAGAGTGTGAATTATGAAAGATTAAAACTAGAATAAGTCATGAAAGGTGCCCTGAACCTGGTTCCAACGAGCACGCAATCGATAAAATACAAACCAAATAGTAGAGGGATTATATGACCGATATTGCAGATGATCTAACATTTTTTGTTTATTTTAATCAGTTACTCACTTTATAGCTAATGTTTTGTCATGATTTCAGGCGGAGTATGAAGTGACGCCAGATGAAAAGAGGAAGGAATGTGGGCAGGAACTCTTAGAAAAGTACCTCAATACAAAGGTACTGTAAATATTTTCTAATGAATAATAGTTTTTTTTCACATCATGTTTCCTTTTGCCTTTTTCATGAGCATGTTTGCTGTTGTTCCTTTAGCCATTTCTTTTTTTCATGAGCTTTTTCTCCCATTTGCAGTCAGAGGACTACGTCCCTGAAGTAACGGAGGAGATGGTGACTAAGTGTGCAGAACGCTTACAGCAGGAGGCATGTAAAGAGCTCTTCATGGAGTGCACCAAGTGAGGCTTCCAGACAGTAAACACTCTTAATGTCTCAATTACTGGCCATTTGTCGATGCTGCAAACCTGAAAGACATCTTTACATTGAGATAAGCTCAAAAGAAAGGTTTGGTGTCCAGTTCATGTTTAGTTAATGCGTTTGTAAAAATTATGTTAAAATGCTATCAATGTAAAAATATATATTTTTTAATCTTAACTCACCTTTTGTATTTATATGATTTATTAATTGTACATTGGACATTGTGGTTTCCTTGGGCTGTGATCATTTTGAATTGTTTGTGGAATATTTATATATTTTTTTCAATTTAAAAAAGCACTTGCACTAAGACGAAATATAAATATAAAGTGTTGCATATTAATTTTTATCTGTTTCCTACCTTGTAAATTATTGTTGATATTGATTGTGAGAAATAATTAACACGATCAGTGTCTTTGCAGAGATGAATATCCTTAATTATTATTAAATTCAGAAGAAGGTATCAAAGTGGTAGCCCTTTGCATTAATCAGCACACAGGAAGTAGCTCTCAGTTTCAAAAAGGTTGGTGACCCCTGCAGTAGAGTGTATATGGTTACAATTTTGTTATATATTGAATGAATTCCTTTCTAAATGATGCTGTCTTGTGTCCGGCTCACAGCGTATGTCTGTTCCTCGTTTGTACATTTATAGTGTAACCAGATTCTGCTGTGATCTGATAAATCTGATCTGATGTTCTCCTCCAGGCTCATCCATGACTACCTAAGTGTGGCTCCCTTCGCAGACTACCTCGATAGCATGTACTACAGTCGATTCTTACAATGGAAATGGCTGGAGAGGTAAAATCTGCAAACTGGGAATTTGCATTTTTTTTTGTCTCGGACAATTTAAGTCGGTAAGGAACTATAACTTTCCGATAATGGCCCAAAACACAGAGATATTAAATTCCGTTTTCGAAATCGAATCAATAGCTCTTTTGGAAAGCTTTGCATAAGTTGTCGAATTTGATTAAATAATAAGAGCCATTTCTATCCAAAATGGTCAGAAAACTTCCTATTTGAATATACAGTCACCGGGCACTTTATTAGTTACACCTGTCACATGGCAGCAATTCAATGCATATAGACATAATTAAGAAGATCTGCTGCAGTGCAAATAGAGCTTCAAAATGGAGAAGAAAGGTGATTTAAGTGACTTTGAACGCGGAATAGTTGTTAGTGCCAGATGGATGGGTCTGAGTATTTCAGAAATTGCTGATCTTCTAGGATTGTCATGCACAACTGTCTCTGAACTTGCAGAGAATGGTCGGAAAAAGAATTTGCCATGAACAGTTTGAAAGCATGGTTCCATTCTGCCTTATATCAACGTTTCAGGCTGGTTGTGGAGGCGTAAGGGGGTGGGCAGGGATGGCCCAGCCCAAGCCCTGAGCAGGAATTTGTTTTGGGGATTCTTTATTATTATCTGCACACTATTATCACACTACACTCATCTAACACAACCAATATAAATATATTATTTTATATATATATATTTTTTTTTTTTTTGTTTCTCTTGCAATGATATTTAATTGTAACAGTAGCCAACCCAAAGGAGTAATCGGTGGCTAAAGTCGAGGAGCACAGTTCTTAACTTTCTTTAGAGACGGAAAGTGCGACACAGTGATATAATCACACAGGTCCCAATGTAAGTAATCTAACCAACGTCATATAAAAAAAAAAATAACAGAACTTTTTTTTTATTTAAAATTAGCATCAGGTCTATAAAACAGAAGCCTAAAAATAATCTAAGAAAGTTATATTTACACAGAATGGAAAAAACTTGCATCCTAAACCAGCTCTATGTAATAGTATATAGCTCTATGTTGTATTTATATATTATTATCATCGCTAAGCTTTAATTCATGAATGTTAAAACATTAACTTTCTTGTTTGCTAACACAACTAGCCAGCTAACGTTAGCTTGCGATTTAGCTTTATTTTGTTTTGCTGTAGACCTGCTGTGACTAATCTCTGAAGCACTAACTCACACTGATGTTGACTCAACGTCATATCAGCCAATGAAAACCAACTCTCGCAATAATAAAAACTGAACACTAGGGGGAGAGAGAACTCTATAAACATGTTTACATGATACGTTTCATCAATGAATTTACCTCAGTCAGGCATCATATGGCTGTCATAATCCAGCAGGATGAATAATCCAATCCATTACAAATATGATTTCCATTGAAATGTTGTACAGATATAAATAAAAAACAATGTCATTTCATGTTCTCTTGGGGGCCCCCTGGTGGCCTTAAGAAGCCACTTAGTTTCCTTATGCCATGGGATATTTTCTTGTCACCCTTTGGGCACATTAGTACTAATTGAGCATTGTGTAAACACCACATCCAACCTGGGTATTGTTGCTGACCACGTCCATCCCTTTATGACTACGGTTTACCCATCATCTGGTTACTACTTGCAGCAGGATATAAAGAGGGAGTCAACTCCGGTTTCTTGAACATGACAATGACTTCACTCTTCTCAAATGGCCTCCACGGTCACCAGATTTTAATCCAGTAGAGCACCTTTTGGAAGTGGTAAAATGGGAGATTCGTATCATAGATATGCAGCTGAAAAATCTGCAGCAACTACGTGTTTTTATCATGTCAACCTGGCCCAAACTCTCTGAAGAATGTTTCGAGTACCTTGTTGAGTCAATGCCACGAACCATTAATGCAGTTCTGAAGTTCCTATGTGTACCTAATAAAGTGGCCAGTGAGAGACGGATTTTACACATGAGCCTCACTTCCTTTTGTAATCATTTTCTTTAGAATTGTATTGTGCTTCAAGGAATTAACGAAAAATGTAAGATTCAACCTTTTGCTTTCAATCTCAGGTTTTCAACGCTGAAAGTGCCGCATTTTGTTGTGTAATCAAAAATCGTATTTTTCTTTTTTACTGTAGTTTTTATCAATTCCAAACATTCTTTATCAGAAAAGGATTGATGTAGCTAAGAAACGTCTAATTATTCCTTCGGGGCCATGGTTTATTTATGAAGCTCGGCTTATGCAAAGCAGATGTGACCTTTGAACTTAATATTTATTTACTTTTACTCATAAAAATGTCTTCTGACTAAAAGTCAAAGGCAACCCTGGTCAATTCCCATCCAGATATGAATATGATTGACTGGAACCAATAGTGTCTGAAATACACATTCTGAGTGAAATATTGAGTTTATTACCGTTTACTGGCGGGCTAGCATCAGTGTCCACTGGAGTCTCTTAAGCTTCTTAAGAAGGGACAGGAAATTGTTCTATTATTTTGAAATGCAGGTTTTGTTTATTGTTCCCTTTCTTTCCTCGACAGACAGCCGGTCACTAAAAGCACATTCCGTCAGTATAGGGTTTTGGGAAAAGGAGGCTTTGGCGAGGTGAGTCTGAAATGATTAAATGTGGATCTGTTTGTTTGAGGAGTGGAGCTGAGCTTTATTAGTTATAACCAGAATGCCTCTAAATCAACGTCAATTTCCAGGTTCAAAAGGCTAATGTACCATTTTTCAGTCAGTGTCGGGAAATATCAAGGAACAAGGCTCCGTTTGGATTTTTTTGTCTCCACTAGAGCCATTTTTTCAAACCAGATGTGGCTCTTTTGGTAGCTGCATCTGGCTCACTGACATACTTTAATGAGGTACAAAAGTAGTGTATTTTAATACCTTACTTTCTGGAGTAATCTGGAGCCAATCACAGCTGTCCTTTGGGACCACACCAATATTGGATAATATGTAACATACACGGGTCGTTGTGAGGTCAGGAAGTAAACTTCCCTTCTTTTAATCAAGTATTCAGCTAGCTACAGTTGTGCTAATAAGTTTACACACCCAGGAAAATGTTCTGATTTTTTTGCTATTTTTAAGAAAATATAAATAACTCGTCAATTCACTGTTATTGGCTCGGTGAATGCTCATCTTTTCTCAACAAATAAATGCAATTTCAAGGTCTGTCAATAGCAGGGGTGTTATGATACACTCTGTTTGTAATGTGATACACATAACGAAGGCATGTCATAATATTAATAAAACACGATTTTTAACCAACTATATGTTTAACCTGTCTTTGGGAAATTAAACTGAATTTCAACAGTTTTTAAAACACATAGCTAGGAAGCAAGGGTCTAGTTTGATTGTATTAGAGTGTAACATGTAACATATTTCATCCACTAGGGGCTCACTAAATTTTTGCATTGAGACATCTCTAATACTCTGAGAGAGGGGGAGAGCATGTTTAAGAATTTTCCTCTTCTTGGGGAGTAATGGATAATCTTCTCCTAGTAAATATGAAATAATTACAAAGACAACTTTCAGGAAGTTTCAGAAGTGACTAAAAACAACATCACTCAAAGAATTGCACTATATGCATTGCTCAAACGTTGCAAGCCAATAGGAAATCAATAGTTTTGGTATCTAAACTCAAACCAGCATGAACCAACCACAAAGCATTTTATTATTTCTTCAAAACATGCAGAATAAAGAAAGAAAAGTCTGTCATTCCTCGTTCTCCTTGACAGTAGGGCACTGGACTTAAATATCTTTTTATGAAACTGTATGGTTTTTATCATACTGGGAATCCATCTCAACTATGACACAGTAACACAAGTAACAACAAAAATAACACATTTCAGTGACTACATTTTTAATTTGAATTCAGTCCAAAATCATTGTTTTTTTTTTTATTTGTAGTTGTTTTTTTAGTACAAAATTTCAATAAAAGTATCTGTTTATTTCGACTGTAGGTCTGTGCCTGCCAGGTGCGGGCCACAGGAAAGATGTACGCCTGCAAAAAGCTGGAGAAGAAACGCATCAAAAAGAGAAAAGGAGAATCCATGGCTTTAAACGAGAAGCAGATCTTGGAGAAAGTCAACAGCCGGTTTGTTGTAAGTTCCTGAATGTCTTTCTTATTATTAGAGGATCTGAATGCATTCATACAAGATACTTTTTGATTATGATGTAAGTTTTGGTCGATGGATGATGCCCTTCCCAGCAACCCGCTTGCATAAACACACTCTTTTGCAAACTATTTCTGTTCAGCCGAATTATTTGAGTTTCTTTTCGGCTATGCTCGGTTTGCATAATGCTGCGTGTGTACAATATTGCAGTAATGGGGTTTGCTGGAAGTTTGTATGTAAACTGCTGTTTTGGTTCTTGTAGTTTGGGAAACATGGGTAATGTAGTCCGTAATGGGTGTCGGTCTTAAGTCAAATAGAACGGCATGAAGTTGTTCAAATGATAATTAAGAGATTTCTGTGTGCCATTCAGGTGCGTCAATGAGTTCTGTGTAAGTTTCATCACTTCACATGATGAATGAATCCTCTTCTATACGTAGAAATAACAACTTGCTTCACGCAGTTCAGTGTCTGTGTATGCTAACGAGCTCTCGTGCAGTTTGCGTGAAATAACGTTTATTAACAAAGTTTGATTCTATTTCATGCAAATATTGTAGGGTTTGAAATCAAGATATGTGTTTATTGTTTATAATTGTGTTTCATTGACATTATTTCCTGATTTTAGGTGTTTTGTGCAATGCTTGGTTAGCATAACTGCTAATATTGCTGCATTACCATTTATTTGGTAGCAATGCTCTCTAATGTTGTTAACAAATGGAAGGTGGTGATTGGACATCACATTGGTTTAACTTTGGACAACCCACTTATTCCCTTTTTTGGGGTCACAGGGAGTCTGCTGGTGCACATTGGGCGAGAGGCGGGGTACAACTGGACAGGGCATCAACTTTTTTTAACCGTATGCTTTGATCACAAATACGACAGAGTTGGAAAAAGATTCGTAAACAAAAATGCGCCAGAAGTGTTTTCCCAGTTCCTGGTTTCAGGACCCCTAGGTGCCCTTAACTTTTGCCTGCCTCAAATCCTTCCTGCACTAATACACTCGCTGCTGAAGAAGATCATGCCCACCTTGCTACGATTGTTATTTTATTGTTTTAATTTCAACTGAACATTTTTGTAGATGTGTCTCGAGGTTTGATTTAGCAAATTAAAATGAATTCTATCAAACACAGATTATTTATCTGTTCAGGAGATCTATAGAAAGATTTAAAAAATTTCAAATGTGCTAACCCATCAGAACCAAACCGAATACTGTGGTTAAAAACTACATACCGTACTGTGAGCTTTGTGTACCATTGCATACCTATGATTAATGTGTTCTGTCTTTTGTCCTCTGGAAGGTGAGTCTTGCATACGCCTATGAGACGAAAGACGCTTTATGTTTGGTGCTGACGCTCATGAACGGAGGAGACCTGAAGTTCCACATCTACCACATGGGAGAAGCAGGCTTCGATGAGAAGAGGGCTGTATTCTATGCTGCTGAGATTTGCTGCGGGTTAGAAGACCTCCATCGAGAGAGGATAGTATACAGGTAAAAACATTACTCTCAGCTATTTATAAACTGCTGATGTTGTTTTCATGTGAAACCTAAAGAATACTTTTGATCGCTTTACTTGTTATCTTCCGTTAGAGATTTGAAGCCAGAAAACATTCTGTTGGACGATCATGGTAAGTTACTGTGTATTTGTGATCAGATTCAATGGATATCATTGTGAGTGGTTGGAGGATTGTGAAATAAATGCCATAAGGACAAGAAACGTTCAGCTATTGTTGTACTCAAGGCTTCCACTAGAGGAAGTAGAACATTAGGAAATGTTTGCTCTGTGTGGTTCTACTGTACTCACACTTATGTGAGTCCAGTCATTGTGGTTTTTCAAAAACACACGTTATTATTCTTTCAAAAATGCTGTAATTTATTATGTATTTAATTCAATTTTTGACACAATGTAAGTGCAGAGAATGTGTTTTTGGTTGTGAATTCGACTGATGTGTTATTGGGTCGCATGGGGAGGCATTCTTTTTTATTTTTGAATATTTTCTTTTGACCATTAAACTTTTGATCGTTGCTTTTTCTGAACATGGCTTTATTTTACATCTTGGTTTGTTTGCTTTTTGTCTTGTCAAATAAATAATCAAATGATCTTACTGGCTAATGGGTGCCGCTATACACACTATGTACCGTAGTTAATAATCCAAGCTTTCTTTAAGAAAATGTAAACGTCATAAGTTTTCTGATGGATAATGCGGTGCTAAATCAGCTTTGACGATTATTCTTTTTTTACAAAAAAAAACATCCCACATTTAAAGTGTCAATGAAAAAAGAAAACTAAAACAATGACAAAAATATTGTGTTGTTCAAAAAACTGCTTCCGCTATTATTCAGAAAACATTCCGCTTGGTCTCTTTCATCACAATCATCATCCTTAAAATTGTTTGATAATAATAAAATTTTTTAAAATTCAAGATCAGCCATTATTTTTAGCAAAGCCGCAAACCACTATCAGAGCGTTCCCGTTAATATTTTAATCTGTAAACACTTAACTGTGCCATGACTTCACTTCTGTGTCGCATATTATTAATAATAAAAAAAAAAAACATTTTCATCAAAAAATGAGCAGTACTGAATGTAGCTTTAGAGAAGTAAAGTGGAAAGAGCTTAAAAATTATTTGCTTCCAATATAATTCAAAAACCAGGTCAGGTACAAATGAGTAGTTTTTGAAGAATCTAAATTTTTTTGTGTAATACCACACTTCTTGTTTTGTTAATGTTACCTTTTTTCATTGAGGATCACCATTAACACGGAAGAATTGAGCATGGCGTTGACTGTTTTCCTCAGGTCATATACGCATCTCAGACCTGGGCCTTGCGGTGCATGTACCAGAAGGTCAGACGATCAAAGGCCGAGTGGGCACTGTGGGATACATGGGTTTGTACTCCAGCACTAGCAAATACAAACCATTCTACCGCATAACATTTCACTGGAATAATCCAAGTTGTTTGCTGTTCAGCTCCAGAGGTGGTGAAGAACGAGCGCTACACACTTAGTCCAGACTGGTGGGCGCTCGGGTGCCTCCTTTACGAAATGATCGAGGGGCAGTCGCCGTTTCAACAGCGCAAGAAAAAGATCAAGCGAGAGGAAGTGGAGCGGCTCGTCAAAGAGGTGGAGGAAGAGTATTCCAGCAAGTTCTCCGATGAGGCGAAATCACTTTGTAAAATGGTTAGTGAACAGTGGATTATTAGGTCACGTAATTCTCAGGGTTGTTACGTTTTATTAAAATTGCTTAAGTGCTTATTCACGGGTCTTAATGTAGATTGAGTGTGTTTGCGATAGATTTCCCAGCATGCACAGCACGAGCCGGCACATTTGGTTGTATAACAAAGATGGCTGCCATCATGTGACAAATACATATGTCAGAAAATGTCATTGAAATCACATAGTGGTGCATTTTCATGTAAAACTAGCGATTTGGGTGGAATAAGTCCATTTATATGTGCTCCAATAACATTAATGATTCACATATGGCACGTGTTTATATGGTCAAAGGAGTCATGATGTGGCTTTTATGGTGATTTATAACAGTAGATTGAACCAAAAATTGAAACATGGATGTTCCCGAACAAAAAATGAGTTTGTTTCTTTTAAAAACTGGTTTTGCTCACTCCATTAACTATGTTTTATTTAATAAAAGGTGTTATTTTATTTGCCAAAGCCACTCTGTGATTGGATGGTTCCTCATGCATATTAACAGACCATGGGACGTGCCAAAATAACCCCAAAACAGGAAAATCAATGCTTTTAATGTGTAATGAAAGTTAATGTATACATGTTAAGATTTCATAAAAAGTCTTTAACCTTTAGAAGTTCTTTTTTTACTTTACAATTCACTTTAAAAACTTCTTTAAAACAGTTTTTGTGGCAATTCTTGTTTTAAGTTTTCAGTACAACCCCAGGTTCTTTTTTTTTACAAATATTTTTTCATTAATTAATGCAGTAATTCCATAAAGAAACTTTACCTCGCAAAACATTTTTTGTTATTAAAGTTTTTAGGATTTAGAACAAAAATCAAAAGTTTTAAAACAATTAAAAGTTCAGAAATCCCCCAAAAAGACCTGTAAAAGTGAAAATTGTTTCGAAAATCCAGGCGAACCTCTCCTAAACCTTATATACACTGTTCCAAGCACTGTACTCTGCCATTGTGCTGTTGTTGTGACAGAATTTTGAAAAAGACAAACCTCTTTTCTTTTCCCCACTGGAAGGCACTGATGGCAGCGATTTGCAGTTTGTAAATTGAAACTCGATGAACGTGCATTTTCTCACATTTGTATTTGAATTACCTTGCAAATTATGTGTCATAACTCTTGTAATTACATAAAGTTTGACCCTTTAAAGTTCATTTAAACCCCAAAATAATCAAAGCTAAAAACCTTTTGAAACCTACACAGTAAATTTGAAAATTAAACAATAGGTGGGTCGAGTCATTCCGACTTGATTCAAAACAGTCAAAGTGATTCACAAACTCAGACACAGAAGAATTTGAGATCAAGAGGAATGAATTGAAAAGTGAGTTATTTGCAACAACTGAACAATTTTGAGAATGAGTTCAATAAAGTTTATTTAAACTTTACCTATTGGTGCCTTACTCACCAGTGCACCTTTATTGTCGAGAAAAACAGCAAATGCTCTGTATGGCTATTTGCATTTCATCATAAAATCTTTTTGTTTATTATTTATTTGATGCTATTAAGCCTTTACCAATTTAAGATTGTTGGCAGATTCTATGTCGATAAATAGATTTTTATTTATTTGTTATAAACAACCAATTGCATGGGTAATGTACATCATTAAAAACATTACTGTTACCATCAGCCTTACATTTTTATCTAATTTATATCTTTATTATTTTTTTCTTAGCTGCTAGCCAAAGAGCCTAATGATAGACTTGGCTGTCAGGGGGGCGGAGCCTCGGAAGTCAAAGCCCACGTTATTTTCCGGTCCATCAACTTCAAACGGCTTGCAGCAGGCATGCTTGAAGCACCCTTTATCCCAGATGTGAGTATTTCCACTAATTGTTTTTCATATTCCTAAATGTTAATTTTTGACTTTTTTCATAGTGATAAATTTTACTGTTTTTATCGTGCCATTTCTGTTGCAATTATATAAATGACCCCAAGTTGTTCTGTTATTTATTATGGTTTCTACCTGTTTTGAAAATGTGATCTCTGGTGGCTCCAAAGCTGCCCAATAAATGTAGTCACATTTGTCGCAAATAAAATCAGATGAACTATTTATGATGAGAAAAAAAAGAAGCAAATGTACAAAAAATTTAATAAATGATTTTATTATAATCGAATTCACTGTGCAAATTAGCCATAATTTGTTATCATTTAGTAACTATTACCTAATAAACAAGCAATCATTGGTTTATTTATTACTTTTTGTCTGACAGAACACAGAGATTTACATTTTTACTTGCTTTGGTTCCATTGTTTGGATTTTTTTATGTCAGTCATTAATGCAATCTTTATATACTGTATTTTTTAAAATATATATGGAGTTATGATAATACAAACAGGAGTCGCAAACTGTTTAGCTAGTTTTTTGTGTAGCTACATAATCAACAGTCACTAATCTACACATCACTTTACAGATATGCAAGTTATAATTGCTCAAAAAACAAGTTGTTTCAAGAGTTTTGGGAAAATTCATGGATCAATTCATTTTCTCCTGTGTCAGAAGTACTGTTACCATGCTTTGTCTGGATTATAATATTTTAATTTTCCTTTTTTGTGACTTTTTTCCGGTTTTCTGCACACTCTTTTCATGGTATTTAAGTGCTTTTTTTTTTGTTTTACCAAATTAATTTTTGCTCTATTGAAGGTGGTTACGGTAGATGTTATAGGCATTTAAAAATTACTATGTAAGTGGTATCACCAGTGCACCTGTTGGTCTTTAAAGATTAAAAGCATTAGCGTTGTAAATTTTATTGAAAAATCTGAATGATGAGAATATTTGTTTTGTTTATAATCGTGTTGTCAATCAATTAAAAAAATAACCAATTAATCTCACATTTTTTTTTAATGAATCGTAATTTAAAAATCTTTGGGATATGTAAATGTAAATAATCATTGTTAACTCAAGACGAAATTTAAATTAAAAAATCTGATTGCTCATTGAATTTTTTTGTTTAACTTGTAATGTTAATTGCATACTTTTTTAACGCGTTCAATGTATTAAATTAATCGTATGCATTAAAGTGCTAATTATGACAGCACTAGTTTATATACTTTTTAAGAAGTTTATTACTTATAGACGTGGTAATTAATAATTGCTGAGGTTTTACCCCCCAAAAAACACATTTATTTATTAGTAGCCCCAAATAACAGAGGTCATGTTTGAAAGGCATTAAAGCATAGGTTTTATATTTTCCTTTATTTATAAAATTTTTTCTGTGGTCATTCCAAAGTAGAGCATGTCAAATCTGAGCAATCTGAGCTGTCCCAAAAGAGCGAGTGGAGTGACGTCATTGATTCCGATATTTGTAGCGTGACTCCACCGTTGCCATGGATAGTCATTGAACAGAGCGATTCGTACCGAAAGAAACTATATGAATTATTTTGTGGTTTCGTTCTTCTGTTTTATTAGTATTACCCTATTTTCCGCCGTATAAGATGCACCGGCATATAAGACGCATTTTTAAATGAGGAAGTTCTAGAAAAAAAGATTCTGAACCAAATACTGCAGTAAAATATTTTATATCAACTGTGTAAAAGTTAACAGCAGTTTAAGAACAATTATATGCCAAACATGTAACATGAACAGTCAGTAAAGTCACCGTTCAGATCGTTCCACGGATCAGGAGTCACAGATCAGATCTACCATATTTTGGATCAGTAAAAAAAAACAAGACAAACATACCGGTCCGTTTTTTCTTTGCCCCCACTCATCACTCTAAAGTCCACCATTCGTTATCACCATCACTGTTCCAGTGCAACATTGTTACCACATTACTAATAATAGCTAGTAACATGGTCACTACATTACTAATAATAGCCAGTAACATTGTCACTACATTACTAATAATAGCCAGTAACATTGTCACCACATTACTAATAATAGCTAGTAACATTGTCACCACATTACTAATAATAGCTAGTAACATTGTCACTACATTACTAATAATAGCTAGTAACATTGTCACTACATTACTAATAATAGCTAGTAACATTGTCACTACATTACTAATAATAGCTAGTAACATTGTCACTACATTACTAATAATAGCTAGTAACATTGTCACTACATTACTAATAATAGCCAGTAACATTGTCACTACATTACTAATAATAGCCAGTAACATTGTCACTACATTACTAATAATAGCTAGTAACATTGTCCCCAAATTACTACTAATAATAGCCAGTAACATTGTCACTACATTACTAATAATAGCCAGTAACATTGTCACTACATTACTAATAATAGCCAGTAACATTGTCACTACATTATTAATAATAGCTAGTAACATTGTCACTACATTATTAATAATAGCCAGTAACATTGTCACCACATTACTAATAATAGCCAGTAATATTGTCACTACATTACTAATAATAGCTAGTAACATTGTCACTACATTACTAATATTAGCTAGTAACATTGTCACTACATTACTAATAATAGCCAGTAAAATTGTCACTACATTACTAATAATAGCCAGTAACATTGTCACTACATTACTAATAATAGCTAGTAACATTGTTACTACATTACTAATAATAGCCAGTAACATTGTCACCACATCACTAATAATAGCTAGTAACATTGTCACTACATTACTAATAATAGCTAGTAACATTGTCACTACATTACTAATAATAGCCAGTAACATTGTCACTACATTACTAATAACAGCCAGTAACATTGTCCCTACATTACTAATAATAGCCAGTAACATTGTCACTACATTACTAATAATAGCCAGTAACATTGTCACTACATTACTAATAATAGCCAGTAACATTGTCACTACATTACTACATAATAGCTAGTAACATTGTCACTACATTACTAATAATAGCCAGTAACATTGTCACTACATAACTAATAATAGCTAGTAACATTGTCACTACATCACTAATAATAGCCAGTAACATTGTCACTACATTACTAATAATAGCCAGTAACATTGTCACTACATTACTAATAATAGCCAGTAACATTGTCACTACATTACTAATAATAGCTAGTAAACATTGTCACTACATTACTAATAATAGCCAGTAACATTGTCACTACATTACTAATAATAGCTAGTAACATTGTCACTACTTTACTATTAATAGCTAGTAACATTGTCACTACATTACTAATAATAGCCAGTAACATTGTCACTACATTACTAATAATAGCCAGTAACATTGTCACCACATTACTAATAATAGCTAGTAACATTGTCACTACATTACTAATAATAGCCAGTAACATTGTCCCCAAATTACTAATAATAGCCAGTAACTTTGTCACTACATTACTAATAATAGCCAGTAACATTGTCACTACATTACTAATAATATACAGTAACATTGTCACTACATTACTAATAATAGCCAGTAACATTGTCACTACATTACTAATAATAGCCAGCAACATTGTCACCACATCACTAATAATAGCCAGTAACATTGTCACTACATTACTAATAATAGCTAGTAACATTGTCACTACATTACTAATAATAGCCAGTAACATTGTCACCACATTACTAATAATAGCTAGTAACATTGTCACTACATTAATAATAATAGCCAGTAACATTGTCACTACATTACTAATAATAGCCAGTAACATTGTCACTACATTACTAATAATAGCTAGTAACATTGTCACTACATTACTAATAATAGCTAGTAAGATTGCCCCCACATTAGTAATAATATCTGGCACAATGCAGCTGCTTATCTGCTCCTTACGATCCACGCTATGGTAGGATCCACGGGCAGAGATGGGCAATGACGTCAGCGCCCACCGCCGGGTGTACAAATATGGCCGAACAGCTCCGGAGCTAGACAGAAGCCGCAGCCTCTCTTACGCCTCTCCTACGCCTCTCCTACGGCCGTGACCGCCCTCCTCTCCACGGCACTCTGCATTCGCTGTATAAGACGCACCAACTTTTCCCCCTAAGTTTTGGGGAAGAAAAAGTGTGTCTTATACAGCGAAAAATACGGTAGTTCTTTATTATTTCCTAAATATTTAACATCAAAACAATTCAAGCCTGACTCCTGGTGGATACATACAAAATGGCCGCTGTGCCCTATGTGACGCTCTATTTAAGTTGATGTTTGTTACAAGCTTAATGGAAAATCATTTCCACAAGGAGTACGTTTAGTTACTGTGCATTGTACCATACTAGCCTCTTAATAGTCTTTATAATCAAAATGTATATTCCAATAGTTAATTAAAAGTCATTTATTGTTTTTGGTGGGACCATGTTTGTTTATCTCAGCCTCAGGCCATATACTGTAAGGACGTGCTGGACATTGAGCAGTTCTCCACAGTAAAGGGAGTGGAGCTGGAGCCCAAAGATGACTCCTTCTACAGCAAAGTTTCCACTGGAAGTGTTCCCATCCCATGGCAAAACGAGGTCAGAACTCTACTCAGAATAACCTTGATGCATCTCTGAACCTTTGATTCTTGGATTACGACTGACATGCTCTGGAGACAAAATCAACCTCAATCTTGATCGTGTGTACAGACTGATTTTAAGCAATGATAAGATTTCTGTTTAAAAATGAAAGCCTTTCACCAAGCACCATAGAAGCGTGTTTTTGCTTTACAGCCCAGTGTATTACGGAGTCTCTAAAGGGCCATGATGGGAGGGAAAAAATTGGAGAGGGGTCTGATTGTAACATGTAGTATAAGAGGCAAGCGTGATTTGCGCCGTCCACACCCCCTAAATCATTCTTCACTACTGTTGAGCAGTAGCTGAAATGAGGCAGTAGCATTGAACCCTAGCGTGTTTTTTTTTTTTTTTGAGTCGCATTGTCTTCTGTATGTTTTAAGTTACAGTGGACTCCCTGCGTTATTCTGTGTGATTTTGAGGTGGGCAATAATCTAGAAAGGGGGTGTGGCTGGTCTCGGCGTGCACAGGCTCGATCCTCACCAGCCCCTTTTACTGCATACCACAATCAGGTAGACTGGAAAAATTGGAGAGGAAAACAAAAATAAGGGTGGGCGAAAAAAAAGTGCATTCCCAAAATTTTTGCATGACCTCAGTAAGATAACACAAGTGATCCACCGCAACACAGTGCTGAATTCTGCTCCCTGGCAAATGTTCACTCCTGAAGACTTTTTATTTTAATTTTTGAAGATTAATTTGTCGGCCGCAGCCTTTATTGGTTTTTCATTTTGTAACAGAGAGGACAGAAAGAATGGGGTGGGATGAGAAAGACAACAGGCTCGGGACTCAAGCCTGCGTCGCCCTGCGCAACTGCGCATACATATCCCGCGCCCCATCCACTATACTATGGGCCAGGACTTTATTTTCATTTTACTTATAAGCCGCTCATATATAAATTTAGTTGTAACTATTTTTAAGGGTAACCATAAATATAAGTATACCCAAAATTGCAATCACCAAATGTAAGATGCTTACTGAGGTGAACGAGTTTACAGCAATGTACAAACCACAGATAATTGTTTTATTCATACATTCATTTTCCAACCTGCTTAGTCCCTATTTGGGGTCAGAAAACTCTGCCGGTGCCTATCTCCAGCGCACGTTGGGCAAGAGGCGGGGTACACCCTGGACAGGTCGCCAGTCCATCGCAGATTATTGTTTTATTTGTGCAAAATTAAAATAAAAAAAAATCTTCAATACTAAACATCTGCTGGGAGTCAAAATTGGCACAACACTTCGTTGCGCGAGATCACTTTCGATATCATTGCCAGGGTACACAAAGAAAATAAGCGCTCAACAAAAAAATCTGTAAGTGAGCGGTTTCCCCTGCACCAAACATTGCCAGCTCTCTCAATATTTCTATTCTGATCATATTATTAATATTTCAGATGATAGAGACGGAGTGCTTCAAAGAACTAAACATCTTGAACTTTGATGGCACCGTGCCGCCTGACCTGGACTGGAGGGGGCAACCCTCACCCCCACCCAAACAGGGCTTACTGCAGAGACTTTTCGGCCGGCAGGTGAGTCCCTCAATTTTTCTAGTTGCTTTAAGCACTATTTTTCCGAACCAAGGTACTGTGTCCAACTAATAAATACTGTATACATTTAAAACTGTTTAACATTTACTTTACTTACAAAAGGTAAAATAAATGAAACCGTGGTCTTGTCTTTACCCATGCAGTTATTGTACATGCACAAAAACGTGGTGTACTTCGGATTTCGTGCTTATGGTCAAGTTTATGGTGAATGCAAAAATGCACTCATTCTCGCAAGCTTCTTGTCTGGCGTACATGCATTTCTCAGCGTCTATAGATGTTATAGAATATTAAAAGGTATTTGGTCACAGCCATAGTGATATTCCTTTTTCATTTTTTTTGTTTATACATACAGTTTTTATTTCAAAAGTTTATATTAATTTAGATTAATACTCATCTTACCGCATGCGCAGGGGACCAGAGAAACTGTTTAACAGCCCCAGAAATGACTTTATATACACCCACAGAAGAAGTCAAATTTCATTCTCAGTGACATTTTAGATCTTGTATCTTTATACAAAACAAGCTAGCATTATTTAGCATTAACTTTTATAATAAGACTAACTATAATTATTTTAAAAAAAATTTCCACGTATAAATTAAACGGTAAGCCATGTTTAAAAGTATTTTTTGTCCACTGAATCAGGACATGCGATTGTGCAGCCTGACTTACAAGTCATTCAGACTCAACATGTGATTGTGACTATGATGCAAACAGGTTTTTTTAATGGCCTCAATTTGGCTTCTAAACCTTTTGTCTACTCGTGTCTCTGTGGAGTTCAGAGTGCCAAACACTCCCATCAATTTTTACCCATTAAAACTTGCGCATAATAACCATTTTTTCAGTGCAGAGCCCAATTCAGGGGGTGACTTGACACTACAGTGTTTTGGGTAGTGCAACATAACAGAAAAATGGCTTCCACAAAACTTTTCCTGGTTATTAACTGGGCTTTATTTTGTTGCATTGGATTACAGTTTTTGTACTGGTCGTGTTTTTGTCCTGATTTATTCTGCTTTGTTTTATCTGATGCACTTTGTGAGTTTCTCTGAGAAAGGTGCTATACAAATAATAAACTACTTCTAAAGCGACACAGCATAAACACATTAATTAAAAAAAATTACAAACGTTTACACACCCAGCTTTTTGGAAATGCATGATTTAAAAAGAGTTTACGCAGTTGTTTTGTTAAAAGATGTATCTCTGCTGCCCCCGCAGGACTGCTGTGGAAACTGCAGCGACAGTGAGGATGAGCCCACTCGGCTGTGAAGGGTAACCTGCCTGGGGCTCCTCCCCCTGACACCACAGAGGATTTCATTTGTTTACAGTTTTGCACATTTGTATTTTTAAGATAGCTCTATATAAACATTGGAATGTATATTTTCACTATATAGCCATGCTCATGTGTGTAATTTAAAAGTCATCTAATTGAGAAGGACAGAAAAGGGTCCCAATCATCTTCCTCCGTCACGGGTGAAGTAACGGCAAGCACGGATCATTCGACACTGCTCAAGTCTCAAACCGGCCGTTCCTGTACATTTTGTACCTCTTTACGATTTCTTTTGAGCGTTCTGTTCTTGTATGATTTCACACTCTTGTACAGTATGCACTCGGAATATTTGTTGCAGAAGGGGGGAGCAAAGGGGATTTGCTTTTGCTAATATTTTTATATTTATATTTTGAGTTTTATTTTCTTATGGTAATCCTGACAATCAAATGATGCCATTTGTAATAAACAAAGTGTGTAAATAGAATTTAGAAAAAAAAATTGACAAAAAAGTGAGGGAAATTTTAACATTGCCAATTCTCCACCCGAAACTTGCTGATAAGTTATGTATAAGTCAAGTTATTTGGCTGTAGCGTTCTAGTGAAGTATAGTGATGAGGGTAATGTTGACTCATACACTATTGACCTGTTGTAAATATACGACACTCATCTGTAAAGTTTTCAGTGTGTCTTCCTGCTAATTCGTCACTGGATTTTGGGGAAAAACATCCTGATTTTATCTTAACCTGTTTCCGCCCATTTGTTTTATATTGCGGCATTATTTTACTATCTGTTTTCCTTTGTCACAACCCATCTCTGGAGACTGATGATTTCAAGGCGAAGTTTCTACCAAAAATTCAATTTTTTGGGGGAATGGTCCGCAATCAAACACCTTACTGACGGCTCTCTGTGCACACTGCCATTTTTGTTGTTTTTAAAGTACCAAAATATTTTAGTTGCTTCATAGACCTTCTTCTTAGACCTTCTTAAATGTTCATATATGGGTTGAAAAGTTTCATTGCCTTCTAGGGCCAAAATATTAGCAAGAACAAAAGGGGACTAATTAAAGGGGTCATGAACTGGATTCCCAACTATATGCATATAGCGATTATTCATTATTGATTTGAATAAATGTACATTTGTTTCTGGCTGCTAAATCTTTCACTCAGGTTCCTAAAGTAGACCGGCATTTCTCTTGGCTACCATTGGTGCGTAACTAACTGGACAGCGGTTTGAATATGCGTGACTTCCTTATCCAACACTCCTGTGACACAAAAACATTAGAGCAAGCAAAAGGGAGAAATGCATATGGTAATTAGAACAGAAAAATAAGTAAATATTGAAACCTTATTAGTGGTTACATTGGTAGCAGTCATTTTATGGCAGATCTATGTTTGGATTTACAGGGCGCTTTCCCTACATTCTATTCTAAAATTTAAAACAAATTGTTTCTGAGATAGAACAGGAAGTTACATCACAAAGGGGATGTTACATCACAACGATGGGAATGGTTGTCTCTTTTAATGAGGTTTTGGAAAGACACCTTTCTCTTTAATACACCTCTCTCTCCCCTTTCCACTCCTTTCTCTCTCTCTCTCTCTCTCTCTCTCTCTCTACATGTACACTTTCTCTCATCTCTCTCAACATCTTTCTGGTGTAGCTTCTTAAACCTTGATTTCATGGTTATGATCAATTTTGTCATTAACAATTCCCTTCATTTCCCTACAATCGGTCTTTCAGCTACACCAGAATTAGTTTTATATATGTCATATGGTTTTGGTTTCTAGTTCATGGCCCTTTTTAGAGTGAAATCATTTTAAAAATAAGCTGCATAACAGTTGAATTACTGCTGCGTGTGGTCAAGCAAAACAGGTTTTGTTTTAATAACCTCTCAAATCACAGCAGACTTTATTAATGTATATTAGATTGTATTGCGACCCAAACATTTGGATTTTTGTGTTTAATCTTTGTTAATGGAGCCTTTCAAAGGTAAAGGTGCTTCAAGGAACAATCCACTTTTATTAACCTGGAAAAAAAAATTGCCCATTGTCCTGATTCGGCGATGGAACTTTTAGCATTGCTTAAGGATTTGACCACGACCATTTCAGTTAACCCTTAGAAGTCCATGCCGCACCGATGCATTTGCCAATCACAGAACTGTTTTGAATCAAGTAGGAATGAAGCAACCCAGCTGTTGTTTGATTTTGAGTTTAGACATAATGTGTAGGTTTCAAAAAGGTTATTAGTTTTGCTATTTATGGTTTTTAAATATTACGAGAGTTATGACACATTATTTGCTAGGTAATTCAAATCAAAATGTGAGAAAATGTTCGATCGTTTTTCAATTTTGTTTTACAGAGCTCAAATCTGTGCCATCTAGTGGTGAAAAGAAGGGATAAGTACAAAGTACTTGTGAAATGGCTTGTGTTTTTTGAAGTTCTGACAGAAAAAAAAAACAGCACAATAGCACAAAAAGTACATGGAACAGTATATATGGTTTAGGAAAGCTTTGCTTGCTTATGGTTACAAATTTCAAATAATTTTTTGACAGAATTTTATTTCTGACTTTTTATTTGTCTTGACCCTCTTCATATCCATTCTCGATTTTTGCAGTGAAAGAAAATTCGCTTCTCGGAATTGTGCTTTTTTTTTTTTTTACAATTTCAGGGTTGTTGTGGAATTATTGTTTCATGTAATGAAAAAAAGCTGTTGTGCTAAGAAATGATATTAAGCATTGCCACAAAAAAACTTTTAACGCTAACTTATTAAAGCAAAATGTAAAGCAGTAAAAAATGCTGTTAAAGGCCCAAGACTTCTAAGGGTTAAAATTTGAAATTTTTGTTTAAAACATGTCTGATAAAGAAATGATATATGGCTAGGAACTGTGTAACAATGTGAGCAGGGAAACATTTTTGAAAAATATGATATTTAGAAGATAAAAACTTGATCATGAGCCATACCTATTTAACCTGAATATTTCTGAAGATAAGGTTTTGGTATGAGACGGATGAAGATACAATGGCCAGGGACTAATTCCATGATGGTGCAGCTATAGAGCAGTCAAGTTTTATATAGTATTATATAAATTATCATTATATTTATATTATATATATAAATATATTATATTTATTATAGTATTATAAAACTGTGTTATATTACTGTTCTATGCTGATAGAGCTATTTCCAAGGCAAATTAATGGCTAAAAAGATTGCAAAATCCCTCCAGTCGACATACAGTGGTATGCAAAAGATTAGACACTTTATAATTTTTTTACAATTTTCCTTTATAAATCACTGGGTGTCTGGATAAGAATACTCAATGAATTAAGAAGTGAGTTTTTTTAAACAAAATTAGGCATCTCCAGTTCAGTCACAGAATGGACAGCTTATTTTAAATCCGCCATGCATAACACCCCTTGTTTTTCCCAAGTAACTATGTTAGTTTCATCACTCCTTATCCTCCTTAACCTAATCACTCCCTGTCCAGCATCACCTTGTGTAAAGTGTGCTGAATAGTTGATGGATGCACTGTGGCACCATCTGCAGCAAAGCGATGTAGGTCTTTGGAGCTGGTCTGTGGGTTGTCTGTGACTGTTCTCGCCATCTTGCGCCACTGCTTATCTGATATTGTTTTTAGTCTGCCACCTCAGACTAGAACAGTTGCTCTGGTCTTCCAAATCTTCCCCTAAACCATGATGTTCAACAATGATTCTTTTTAGCTCATCTGGGTTATTTTGAGACTCCCATGTAGCCTTTTTAGAGGAGGTCCAAAGAGGAGACTTACAATTACAAAGCTTCACTTATCAAATTATTATTATTTCACTTGTCAAGTATTACTGTGTTTGTCTCCGTTATGATATATTTAACTTATCCAATGATTTCTAAAGGAAAATTATGAAAATTGTAACTTTTGCATACCACTTTGAGAACAACTCTAAAACGTGGAGCGTTAATATATTCAGAAAGTTTTCCATTTTGGCTAAAACTGTATTTTAGGACATAGTCTTGATGAAACTGAGAAGTGAATTTAAGATATGAAAAAAAACAAAGATCTTGGGAATGTTTCGGAGCAAGGCATTTCTCATCACATACAGTTTACATTCAATCTTGTGGATACTCAAATACATTCCTTTCTCTATCTTTCTGAACAGTTGTAAATGTACTCTTATTTTTGGCTTGGTTTATTTAGCAATAATGGATATTCTAAGTATAACAACTATATAAATGTGTATAAACATTTCAAATCTAGAGCGATATGGAACCTAGTTTGACTCAATGTTTTCCTGAGCCAGGCGTCTAACACTGTGAAGTGATCATTTTTGTCACAGATGTACAGTTTGTTTCTTTGTGCAATGCACTGATGTGTTTTTAGGTTTGAATTTCTAACTGTATGGATGTATATGTGCCTCAATGCTGTATGAGTGTAGGTGCACTTTTCCCTGCACTGCAGTTCTCCAAATAACCACTAGTGGATGCCATTTTTTTTCTCAGAATTTTATTTATATATATATATATATATATATATATATGAAGGTGTTGAATTTTAGATATGTGTGATAATAAGGTTTCAGGCAATTCAATATTTTTAATTTCATGTTTACCTCAAGGCAGATTTGATGGAAAACATGTCTCATTTCAGGGTTGGTTTCAGCCAAATTTATCAGTGTTATTATTTCATTTTAGTTGAAACTGACCTAACAGTTTTATTTTTGATCTAATAAGCCTCAAAGTGTACTGTACAGTGCTGTTTTATGCTTTCCTTTACATGCCAATGAGGGCTATTCAATCAGATCTGACCAATTAAGAAACTGTGTTTTAGTACAGACTTAATAATTAAATATAGCTTGAATGTTTGGATGTTTTATGTGGGGGAAAAACATTTTATCATTACTGCTGACAATTAATGTTTTGTTCAGAACAATTTTAGCATATCTTTGTTATAAAAAGTCACATTTTGTTTCACGCTGTCCTGATTCTACGCTGTGGTATTTGATTTTTGTGTGTAAATAGAGTTTAAATAACTCTGAGGCAGTGTTTTTATTGTAAAATAGTTTCAGAGCAATAAACAAAACAAACAGGCTTCTTAATGCCATATCAGATCAGTTTTTCATAAAGAGCCCAACAAATGGAAGCTGGCTCTTTTGATGACGCAAGTAGGAAATAAAAGAGCTGCTTGGTGGCGCTCATCCCACATTTATATAGCAACTTTGTACAAGGAAATGGGAAAGAAATCTCCACATTTTTGCAAAACAGATCCCCATGTTGCCCGTAAACAACATCTTCAGGCAGGGAGCATCATTGCATCAATATGTTCTCAATTGAAATGAAGAGCACCCGACTGAGAAGCCACCTAAAGATTCGTTCGAATCTCAATTCGGATCAGTGTGTAGAGGTCTTTTGGACTAATAGGAATTATCTTCCATCAATGGTCAATGTGAAATGCTGATATAAAAGCAAGTTAAATATGTAGCTCTGCTCATCATAATTAGCACAAAATTCACCACACTTGTTACAATTTCAAAGTTTCAATAAAGGAATAAATCACTCCAAAAGGAACAAAACTTTTATATTGTTTATTACGGCAGGTGTGAAAAATGCTGTAAGCAAACAATTCTTCCAGAAATATATATATTTTTTAGTACATATACAAAAGGCAAAGTGAGTGAACAAAGGAAAAATCTAAATCCAATCCAAAATCACTTTCTTATAGGTACGCTTGCACAAAGTCAGGGTTATGAACAGGCTTAAAACTGGGTGAAGAACAGCTAAACTGGTGGCGAAATGAGGTTGAGAAAGACCTTTATTGTTATGGTCGGACAAATTAGTAAAACACAAGGTAGTTCCTCCCATACAAAGAAAGGAAACAATGCCAAGTGGTTTAAACACAACCAATGTCATTGGAGAACTATCCTCAGTGCAAAGATAGTTCACTGGATGAAGCTATAGGCTGATGTGAGGAAGCTACATCCATATATTTGGCTTGGTCACCAAGATATTTGGCACACTAGTAGAGTTCCTTCAAAAATTGTGCAAGTGTTCCTTGAAGAACTGCTGCTGCGGCCACACCAAAAATTGATTTGATTTTGATTTCTCTGTTTCTCATTCATGAAAATGAATGAGAAACACTTAATTTTGTGCGTGTGTGTTCACAGCAATTTTTTTACTTTTGCACAGTACTGTTTGCTGGCAACTACATGGCAACTTGAAGGACTATGTTCTTTATGATGAAGCTCATAATTCTTCAAAATGCTTGTGCCGTAGCAGCACAAGAGGCTTGGGGAACTCTTCCTAGGGAGTATGTCAATAGTTGACAATAAAAACCAGTTTGAGGTAGAGAATAATTCTATTTTTCCTGCACTTATAGAGTGGCCACATTGGGTACAGCAGCCATTTTGTTTGTATTCTTAATTTCCACCAGGAGTCACACTTGAAATGTTTGGGGCTATTTAAAAAATTAAAATAAACAACTATTGGTAACAAAATAAAATAATTTGGTTAGTTTTTATTTCTATTTGTAGGAGTGGCTCTGTTTATTGTGTAACGTCACGCTACAAATATAGAGGACACTCCTCCAGCTCTATTATGTTTGTCTTTTGCTTCAGACAAAAAAAAATCTTAACTCATCTCTTTCAAGCCCGTTGAAGCTACAGCCAACAAACTTTGCCAAGATATCCAAACTGGTCTGACTCGGGTTGCTGTATCTTTTCAGACTGGCACCACTAAAGAAATTCTGGGAAATTGCTGAGAATGCTGGGAAATTTACCATTTACTTAACATGGGGTCAAGCTTTGTAAAACTGTAACTCAAACTGAAACCTCAAAGAAACTTGTCTTTTCCACAAGAGGTCTTTTATAGAGGTCATTAGTCTGTGCTAGAGCACACCAAGAACTGGGCTCTAGAAGGGGTTAAATATTTCCCATTGACTTACAAAGACAGCAAAGATATCTTCAACATAAAGAAATGTGGGTTTGTTAATCATAGTAACAACTTATTTTATTATGACCACACTGACAGCTCCTTAGCAACCAAACTGTTTCCCCTTGCAACCACATTTTCCAAACTCTATCTTAATTTTGTGAAAAGCTAGAGACATAGGGGTTGGTTTGTATAATTTACAGTAACCAAAGCAACATTATATGTCACTGACCCCTCCATAGCAACCGTACTGATTATCCTAGCAACCAATTTGGCGAACACATTGCTCAGATTTGGGAAATCATAAAGAAATGGGGGTTTATTTTATTCACTCATGGTGACATTATGTACCTTGTTTTCTTTCACAGACCCTTCCACTGCCACCAGGCTGTTTACCATGGCAACCAATTTAGCATATTTATATCTCCGCTTATGCAAACCATATACAAATGGGGGTTGGTTTATGTTACTCGTGACATTGGGAATTTTACGTTTCAATGACTCTTTAACAAGCCAACATCTTCTGTACTTTGGGAGATCTCAAATCAACTCTGCCTCAGATTTAATTTAACTCTATTTGGAGCGGTACCAAATTCTTTCAAACTTTTTCAGACTTGTAAAGGTTTACCAGAAGGGAGAATATCTAGTTAAATATGTAGTTCAATAGGTTGCAGTTGATTTTTGGAACCTGCTACCAGCAGAGAGGTAGAATGGGAAGACAGGGAGTTGAGAACGATCATCTTAAGGCCTTTGCTGCAATGAAACTGTGTACGTTCTTGAAGCCTTATTTGTTTGTGAGAAACCTGGTTCATGGATTAAGCACAGACTAAAATTGTTTGCTGAACTCAATAGTTAATTTTCACTCAGGTTGTTGCCTAGATTAAGTGTGTGTGTGTGTTTATTTGCTTATGTACACGCCTTAGCGCTGGAACGTCAGATTACTGATGAACATTTTTCCATTTTAAGAGTTTGTTAAACACATGAGAAGGTTGATGTTGAAGTTTCATGTAAAGTCGATTGTCGGGACTGAAACCTATTCCTGCTGTCTGTGTCTGGCCTGTGAAGCCTCTTCATCACACATGGCCCATCATGCGGGTCCTCTGTGGAAAAAGCTCAGATTTGCTTTTGTTTTCCCTTGTTCATTAGCTTTTACCACAAATAAATTTTTATTTGGCTACCTCTTGTGGAATGCTTAGATTATTTACCTCTCCATCTACCTCTTGACTGTTTTGTATTGCCAGCTACCTACCTCCAGGCCATGGCGATCGTTTTGTATCTCTAGATACAATATGCAAAGTGCCCAGTCTATTTTGTCTTTATTTAAAATGGGACATCATTTCAATTCCACAGTTTCCACAGCGTGGTTCCCTGATTTCAATAGCTTCAGAGCCATTCCACTGAAAGGCCCTGGAACTTTATATGTATGACTAAGCATTACAATAGGCCCTTTTCACATGACGTCACACCACTTCTGCTTCGAGCAAAAGTAACTTTTACTACCTTCTCCAGCATGATTGAGTTCCCGCAGCTTCCCACAATATGACTAAGCGATGTACAACGTTTTGTTGATGAACTTTCCCTCACAAAATGCTCTAAGCTTCACTAGAGATACCAACTCTTCCATGAGCAGTACCTGTTTAATTCCGAAAGCGAGTTATTTATTGTTAGCATAATAGTTAGCATAAAGCTAACGTTGGTTTCTCTTTGAAATACAGTTAAAGAGAAAACAAACATCATGTTTTTGTATATGGGATGCTAGCTATGGGATGGGATGTTGGATAAATGTATTAAAAGTTACTTGTTTTTGGAACAACGAGGAACACTGCAGTTGCTCCCCATGACTGTGTGTACCATTATGGTAAACTGTTGAAAGACGAAGAAAGGAGAACAATAACTTTCTGCGACGTCATAAAGAATGCTAACTCTATATCACAACTATAAGAACCAACCAATACATAATGATTATTATTTGAAAGCTTTGTTTACAAGCCTGTTTTGTTTACGTTCCCACTCTTATCCAGCAGCCACAACACAAAACAGAAAAACGTTTACGCGATCGAACGGCAGAAGTGTTCTGACGTCACTGTGTAAAGGGCCTAAAATATAAAACACTGGCATTTATTGCTTGTCCCTTCACTTCACCCTAAAATCTAATTAAGATCTTATAAAAACAAAAAACTCCAAACATTGTGCAGTGCAGGACTGTAGAACGCTAACAACTCACCATAACCAGGGGCGGAATTTCCACAGGGGTCGGGGAGTCAAAAATCTAATTAAGCCAAAATAAAATCATATTATTACAGTTAAAGGTTTTTATTTATTTTCATGAAAAATGTGTTGATTTTCTAATTTTTTTGAAAACCAGCAAAATTAACTGGTAATACGGCCGCCCCTTTTCATTATTTATACTTGATATTCAGCCAATTTGTCTGTTTACACTGCATGTCGAATCAGGCATGAAGAAAAGAACAAAGGTATGCCCTTGCACATAACCAAACTTACGGTTATCTGTGTGAACTTGTAAGGAAAACTTGGAAAACAACATTCAGTCTCTACTAATGTTGTAAAGTATACCTCGCACCCCAACAATCCGCAAATTCCATCCATGCCAATCATACCTGGATCAAGCGTGCGAGGGAACAGACAGATCACTGAGTCCAGAGAGTCTATTGAGCACTAGGCTCTGAAAGCACTATTATATACAGTGCTCAGCATGAATGAGTACACCCCAGTACAAAATGAGAGACACCAGTGAACAAAAAAACAATCATAATCTTAGGAGAAAAGCCACACTTAAGATGACAACATTCTAATTACCAGGAGTTCAACCACAGGTGAGTCTAATGATTAATTTAAAATGTGTCCAGCAGATTGGTAACCATTAAAGGGCACTACTTCACAAAGAAAAACCCTTGCCATTTCATGCTGTCAGCAATGGCTCCCCATGGAAGAAAAATGTCACAAAATCTGAGACAGGAAATTATTTCTTTACACAAAAAGGTGGGATCATTTAGGAAAGATGGAAGTGCAACCATTTTACAGAGATGTCCAGGCCTCCCACAGAAGGAGCATTTGCCTTGCCTTAAGCCAAACTGGACTCACCGTTTACTGTGACTCCATACGGCGCACACTGCAGTGGAATGGGATAGATGGGTATCATCCCTGCTGTTGAGCTTGGTCATTTCCACTATTGGTCCAACTTTGACAGGGGTCATGTTTGCCCTCTTCTTCCCTGTGATCAACTCATACATCAGTCTGCCATCAGTAGAAAAACATGAATGCTGTTCACTTCCTCTCCTTCCTGTTGTTGCTGGGCAACTGTCTTTAAAGAGGGATTTTAAAAATGTCACTGAAAATAGACTCTTCTGGGTTTTTAAAATTTGAGGAAGAGCACAACGGAACCGATCACACAACATGTGCTAGGTGTGGAAATGGAATTTAGCTCAAGGGCCTTGAGTGAGAACAGAGGGAGAAGGAGAGTTATTTACGATGAGAACATTGTGAAAGGGTTTTGGCTGTTTTTGAACAATGTTGCCTGATGCTGAACATCAAGTACTGAGAGACATCAATTGAAAAGCTCAACGTGAGCTGCTGTGTTTGCGTTAACTCTTCCAGATCTGCTAGGTCAGCAGATCCGTGTCCAGAGTGAAAGGCACACAGAAAAAAGGTGAAACTTTTTTCTTCCTTGGTGTAGGGTGGTTCTTGAATCATTGTACGATCTCTTGGAAAACAGTTTTATTTCTTTTCGCACTAACTCTTGTTGGACACTGTCGCCTGTGTGTGCACCCCCTTCTCTCTCCAAAGTTGAGAAAATTCAAGGTCACCATTGACTTATAAAGACTATTGAGAAAGAGTGGTGGTGGTGGGGGGTGGGGTGGAGAAAAGAGGTGACTATTTAAAACTTTTGAAGACATCACAGACCACTCCCTAGAAACCAAACTGTTTACCCTAGCAACCCAATTTTTAGAACGTTTTATTTAACTCATATTGAAATGGGGAACATTTGTTATGTCACGCAGGTATCCATAGCAACCAGACTGGTTATTGTTATTGCTTTAATTACAATATATTACAATATATACAATATAGTTTATGTAAATTATCTCTGATTGTGTATATTGTTGAAACATTTAGCATTCATCATGAAATATTACTAGTAACCTTACATTTTTCACATTCAAGTATAAATATTGCTATCTGCAATACTGATCCAAACCCTAATGGTAAGTCATTACTCCACCAAACCCTTATAAATTATATTCGTGGCTTTACTTCCTGCTTTCGAATTTCAGCGTTATCTGTATACCTGTTCTGCGACAGATTCTTGATACTCCAGAAACAAACATTTAATTTCTTTTTTTTTTTCTTGGTGCTTTTGGTGCTGGGACTCACAACCTTACTGTGTGTCTTTTCCTGCACTGTGATCTGTGTTGTTTCACAGGGCTGTTGACATTTTTGTTCTTTGATGTTTAATGAGCACATGGATGTTCTGTTTCCATGTGCTCTCCTGTTTTTGTTATCTTTTCCCTTTGAGCTCTGCCATGCGCTGGTTCAGTTGTTAATGATATATATTGTCTCTTCTTGTAACGTTTCTCAGAATTATTTATAGAGTATTTGTATTCTCAACCCTTTGGTGAATAGGTTATGGGTGAGTGAATGAGCCATTGCAGCGAATGGGTGCCATAGAACAGAAAATAACCTTTTGCATTGATTGTCTTTTTTTGTCATCAGGAAGTTACATCATTTGGATCTTTAGAAAGCCATGAGAAGAACAAAGGTAAGTTTGTATTTACATATTTGATGATTTTGTGATGAATGCTTGCCGTGCCATTTAATAAATGCTATCCTGTTACTCAAATTATTTTCTAAAATCTCAGTACTGTTGCTTTAAGTCCAAAGAATAACAAGGGGGTTAGTAACAAGAAAAAACTGCACCCATCTTTTGATTATAAATGTAATAAAACATTTAAATAAGTGAGTTAAGATGGAACAATACCTATTTGGAACACTTTATGTCTCCATTCAGTGCAGATCAGGTCGATATGCATTTGTGATCTTTCATCTGTATTATATATGCCCTCCCATGATTTATATTATAAACTGTACTACCTCATTATTATTATTATTATTATTTTGTATTATAACCAAAAAAACTGGACTGCACGAATTGTAACACACTTATATGGTATGTTCAGGTAGGTATTCTTCCTATTCTTCTCACTCTTGAACCTTTTCCAATCCCTTATCCACTCCCCCTTTCAATTTAACACCGCCTTGTCCTGACGCAATTAAAGTAAACTGGTCTGTGGAAAAAAACACTAATAAATAACTACACACATCCACTGCTTCAATCCAGAGGAGGAAACACCAGACCAGGTGTTTTACTCCCCTGGAGATAACAAAACTGTCCAACCCAAATGAAGCATCTACTCCCCCATGTGGTGGCTTTTGAGGAGGACAGGACACAGTTTAAAAAAAGTATGTTTGTACTTCTGGTTTGAAAGTACCAAGCAAACGGCATTTTGGTAGAATGGCTCAAATACTTAAAAAAAAACAAAGCATCTGACCATGGTTAAGCTGAATCAAATTTCTGGACCAGTTTTGACACAATTTACTCAGAACTGCATTGAAATCACTGTTTCCGATCGGCAGGGTAGAGAAGAATCTGAAGAAAGTACCATCCCATGCAGAGAATTGAATTTTATATAAACATCTAATAGGTAACTATGTGGTACCAGTTAATCCAGATGCAATAAAATTATTGTAAGGCTTTCTGAGATCATTTATGTACTTTGTCTGAAGAATGTGCAAGAAATACATCAGAATTGTATACAACTAGACACTTGTTGCCTCTGTACAACTGCAATAGTGTAAGATGAAGCGTAAGAGAAAGTGGGACATCCCGCGCAACAAAGACCCTGAACAGTATCTCGGGAATCCGACTACTGAATGGTTGAAATAGAGGAAACCCTGTGTTTCCAGTTCAATCATTATCCTAAAGACGTGAGATGCATAAAACCATTCCATTTAAAGATTGGTGATTAAATATTCCAGATCTGAAACAAGACATTTTCAACAACTTAAAAGTGAATGAAGTTTTGATAATTTTTCTGTATTTTTTATTTAAGCTCGGGAAATGAGAAGGCAAACCACAGAGACGTTATTTTGCTTATTTTTACCCATTACTCACCGGATAATGACCCTCTTGGTCCGACATGTATGAGTCAATGTTACTGTGGGCGTCTTGACTGTGAGGCAGTCGGATTATGTCACACACAAGTCCCATGGCATGAGATCCCTCACACAGAGGTTCTGTGGGTCAGTTTCTGTCATTAAGGACACACCGCGTGAGGCAAAAAGAGGTCAGCCAGGTCCAGACAGTGACCTTTTGCCTTCATTGAAATGACTTGGTCATCTTTCCTGAGTCACTTTCCACATTAAGAAAGAGCAGAATTGTGTTTTCCTGTAGGAGAATCCAGGAAATTGGCCTAAGCTTGGGTGAAAGTCCTGATCCGTAAAGAATGTTTGGCAGGTACCGTACATGAATAATAATAAACAATGACAATGGTATTGTTTTTTTTTTTAACTACAAATTCAAAAATCTATTGTCACAGGTTTATTTGAATGTTTACACTTTTATATATTTTTTGCTGTTAATTATGCGAGTTTGAGTTAAAATGAATAATATAACGCTGATTTTAAAAATACACGATTTCGCTTTTTTGTTTTTGCTAACATTGCACAATATTTGACATTTTTTTTTTACCAATCTTAACATTACTACTTTGGGGCGCCACCAATCCTTTCTTTTCTTAAGTGGAGAAGTGGAGAAGGTCATCTATCAATCCATACAAATAGTTGACGATTCATGATAAAATGATTACATCTGAAGCAGCCTTCTTCTTCACGTCATCTATGCCTGACTACTGATGATATTTGATGGGCAAACTAGGATTTTAGGTTGAAATTCTCAAAAAACTTCCCTCTTCTAGGGAACATGCTAAATATACATACTTTCAGTTGGAAATGAGTAAACGGTGAACCACCTAAGAATAATTTTTGAGCATATATTTTTATCCATTTTAAGTAATAACCACATTAGATGGTCCTGGGGTTCGACTAATGTTTCTTTGTATTGCTAGCACCACTCTCTACTGACTATGGCACAGGAAACGAAAAAAAAACAGTGTAAACAAAAATGACAAGCAAAGTTTTTGGCTTTGTTGACGGTCATTGCAGTCCCTCAAGGACACTCTACGAATGCAGGTACTGTATTTGTTGTCATAACTCCACTAACCTTTGATCCATCCCATCATGTAGTTTAACCTTTATTTGTGTCCTTTTGGAGTCATTTTTCTATCTTGAAGAACAAGTTGAGTTACTGTTTCTAATAAAGTCCACACCCTGTTCTGTTCTAGCAAAATATGCCAAGTCACATTTCAGTTTTTTCGTGATTTTTTCTAAATTTTAGATTCGGTTTAAACTGACCAAGGAGCACGTTATCAGGGATAATGTGGAAACAAAAAACAGAAGAAGACTGTTCACTGTTTGCAGCACAATGGGAAAATCCAAGGACAGAAGAGAAAGATACTGCTTTAGAAAAAAATGTTCCGATGATTCCCTGAGCTCACATTATACTCTAGCTCAAGGTTAATCTCTTTGAACCTGAAAGACAGAAGGATAGATGTGGTCTGAATGTTCATGTATTCAAAAATTTTAACTTTTGCCTAAAGGCAGGTTTACTTGACGAGTAACAACCTTTATAATGGTTTATAAAGTTATAAACTGATTTGCAAGGTTGTACACAATTTTTTAGAGATTTGGGGAACGTGAACCTTCAGCTCCATCAATTTTCTATCATTTTACAACCCAATGGCTGAAAGAAAGAGGTTCACACACAAAACTTGAATGTGGAAGGCTTTCAAGTTGATGGTGTTTTGGGCTTTTGGAGACCATGTCTATTTACACAGTTTCTGAATCCAAAATGGAACAAATTGCCAAAGCAGCGCTTTTATTTTGTACATGGAGAGCATCTATCAATATCTGGGTTCTTGATGCAGTATAGTTATGGAAACAGAGGTGTACAGTGCGAGCGGTGGTTCGCATCCTAGTATCAGAACGTGTCGTGTAAGAACAATAATCATGAGCTTTTGACCCCTACGAGTTTATTCCTGGCTTGAAGACTCCTACACGGCTGGTTCTCAAAAATGAACACAAATACAACATTAAGTGGAAAGGTGTGTCTTCAATTTTGAAAGTTCACCCAAAACAGAAGATATTTTTTCAGAAATTGTTCCGGAATATATTTAGCAATGTTTTCGAATGTGAAGGCAATGTGTTACTTCATCTCTCCCTTAAATTAAAATATTGGTGTACGTGAACGAACGACATTATTATTTATTTTCAAGCTGCTGTTCTTCAACCTGTCCTCTGACAAAAGTGGTTCTGTCTTTGTCCTATTCCCCTCAAAGAAACTGAGGAATAACAGTTGGGGAAATAAGTATTTGAAAGATTTCTGGCTTTCGGGTGTCTATCTGGATTCTCGTCCAACCGTGAGATTCCAAACGCCTTAAATTAATTAAATTCAGAGCAAACAGTGGCCCACCGGTTGCCTTGTTCTTCAAACGGTTAAAAAGGAGGAGCGTTCCTGGCATTCGTTTGGAGAACCGTTATTCTCAATTGGAGACACAGAGTCCTCGTGACAGCATCAGCGAGGAGCGTTGCCGTGGGTGTTTAATGACGCGCGCGTCAATTACAGGTGTCCATTAACCGCAGCGCGCATCACGACCCCGAGGAGCGACTCTGAACTGACGCTTTCGATTTATCCAGGTAAACATCACCGGAGACGGCAAAGAAACCCCGTCATTTTACCACGAGCTCGATATTCTCATCTTGTGCTAAGTATAGGAACTTTATTTGGTCTGAGTCACGTCCAGTCTATCGAAACGCTCCGCGTCTGAAAATGAACTCATCGTTTGATTGTGTAAGTACGAGCTTTGCTGAATACACATGCGTTATTACTTTAAATCGCGTCGACATGGTGTTTAAAGGTGACATTGTGTGCCGTAATACTGTCTAATTTACGTGCTCCAACGTTTAATTGATAAAAGACTACGAAATGAACATTTCCACACCCTTTGTTTTTTTTTCACTTGGAGATGTACAGTAAATGTGGTGGCTCCTCAGTAACCCATTGCACTCGTGTTTTAAATCAAGGGCTAAACGTCCACCATGGGTATTTTTGTCATTATTTAAAGACTGTTTAACTATTAAATTCTCTCTATTTTGAATATTAGTTGTATTCTCTGTATTCAGTAAAACCTTTGGAGTGTCAGAGAGCTCTGGTGGTGTTTAACGCCTCTCTGGAAGCCAGGGCCACTTTTAATGATTTTAATTCATATTAGGGTGTCATTTAAGTAAAATCAGTTCCTGTGACGTCCTGAAATTTAAGGAAAAGTCACATTTCCCTCAGTATATTGAGAGGTGCTGACTGCTTGTTTTTCGTGATGTAATGAAATCCAGTGTTTAATAGAGTTCTTTGCGAGTTTAGACTGTTCAGTGCTTCTGGAAAGTAGTCATAGGGATCCAGTGACATTCCTTCTCTAAAATATCCAATAATAATGACTATGATCCAGTTATGAATGATTGTTCATGGCTTTTACTCAAAATGTTTTTGCATTTTTGGCTGGAATTGAAAAGTTTGGCATTCTTGCACATTCTTCTTTGTAGCTCTCTTCAGGTTGGAGTGTCAGTGTATGGCCATTTTCATATCTCTCCACGGAATTCAAGTCTGCGCTCAAGGCCTCTTAAGGACATTCACAATGCTCTAGACCAGGGGTGTCAAACTCATTTTTATAGAGGGCCACATTAGCATAATGACTGTCCTCAAAGGGCCAGATGTAACTTATAAATGTAAAACAATGTAATCGAATGTAATGTAAAATAAATGTAACTACTCCTTAATTTTAAATGACACATTATTTATAACTTATTCAAGTGACAATTCAGTTGCATAGAAACAATTGTATGCTTGCTGTTCTAATATAAATACTTTTGATTTTTGTCAGCTTATGAAAACCCACATAGCTCCATTAATGAAGGATCAAACTGTCCGAGTGGATAAGGAAAAATAGCATTTTTGTCATTTGTTTAGCGAAAAAAAGAAAAAATCATCACAGACTGAAGACGATGCATATCGATCATCATCTTTTATCATCAGGCTCAAGAAACAGATCACAGTTAAACTAATAGCTGTGTCCATTTCACATCTTGAAACTTATTTTAGCGTGAGAAATCGGAGGTGTGGCGTGAGATCACTCAAATGCGTGAGTCTTGCGTTCAATGTGGGAGAAACGGCAGCTCTGTAGTTTCAATCGTGATTATGGATGCGGAAGCTGTGACTACCGCATAAGACATTGTGGGAAATGTAGTTTTTTTCACGTTTTTTTTTTTTTTGATACTCAAAACTTTTAAGCTCTCGCGGCCACATTAGATTACATGGCGAGACCCACTCCTTTCATATCTGTTGTCCTGCTGAAAGACGTACCGACCCCCCCAGTCTTTCAAGAGCTCTCTGGGACAAGGTTTCACCAAGGATGTCCTCTATGTTCATTGCTTTCTCAAGTAATTGCCCCCCCACACAGCATAAAACTACCACCACCATGCTTTACTGTAGGGATTGTATAGACCAGGGGATTGAGCAGTTCCTGAAACTAGCTGTCAAGCTCACGTTTACATTTATTAACAATCAAACTACACTAGAATGAGCGTTTCTCCACACCAGCTTTAACCCTGCCGTACAATCAATTCTCTTTGCGACTCCTCACTTGTTCTCTTTAATGAATAAAGTGAACAAGTATACAATCCTAAAAAGAGTTCTTCGCTGTTTTTACAGCTTTGAAGGCCTATATAGCTCTTTTTTTTTTGCTTTAACATTTACATTACATTTACATTTATGCAATTAACAGACACTTTTATCCAATGCGACTTTACATTTGAAAGATTGAACACTTTTTCTGTAAGTTCTTGCTTTCCCTGGGATTTGAACCCAGTTATTGTCTGAAATTAATGTGCTATATAAACCCTTAAGCTCTTTTTGGTTTCTTTGCCAATTTGAAGGCACGTTATAGCCCTTTTTACTCTAAAGAACACCTTAAGTTCTTTTTGGATCTTCACTGGTTCTCAAAGTGGTTCCATTGTTTTTCGAAGTACTGTTATAGTACTTTGTTAGCGTAAAGAAAGTGTTATGGTCATTTTGGTACTTGTATTTTTAAAGTAGTGTTTCTGTTTTGAGGTTTCTTAGTTTTAATAGAGGGTGTGATTTTAAAACGGTTTGAAAACTGGTTGTGTTTCATAGATGATAAACGAAGGGATCTGATTAGTTTCACGGGGTTCTACAGAATTAGGCGTGCTGCATTACTAAATTTCAAGTCTTCTGAAGCATGTTTTTGAAATATGGGAAGACATTTGAGTTTCCAGAAGGAACCAACACAAGGCCACCGACAGGACTCAAATCAGCAATTTTCTAACTCTGTGTATTTTTATGGAGTTTTGTAGAAGCACATGATAATAAATGGGAGCATTCAGTGGAAATACCTAAAAGAAATACCCAGTGACGCATCGATTCAATCTCATAGTGAAGGTCATCAATGCTGGATGTGGATTGAGGTTTCAATGTGTTTCTAGATGTGAACTGGTTATGTTATATAACAGCATATTTATTGGCCAGGCGAGAGCCATCAACATTCAAAGAGGTGTCACAATGAAAGGCTTCATTACTGTTCAAGGATTCCCATAAACGCTGGTTGATGAAAGCTCAGGCTGTTGTTACTACTTTATTGCAATCATACGAGATGACTGCACACTCAGTCAGGGCACAAGACTGAAAGTTATCCCCTAAAGTCACTACGAGTTGTGCTTGAACAGCTGAAGATGGTTATAAAACTAGCATAACTGTCTGAAATATTAAGGCTCTGTTTTGAAAATATGACAACTTCATAACTAATGACGGTTGCCCCCTTCTATGTTGTTTCTCTTTGTTTAGCAGCATGACTGCTGATGTCCTCTGGAGATCTAAAGGGCCCTGATCTTCACAGCAGGGGAAGGGAGGCCCAGTCATTGTGAGACGTTTGCATTCCCTTACTGGACCAGCTGTCAAGAAAAGAGTATTTGCAGAAATCCATTTCTTTCTGTGAAAGACTACGAGACAGACCTTTGGGACATGCCTCTTCTTTATCACTTTTGGAGTTTATTGTATACCTCACTACTTTTTGGAACAAAGTCAAGTTGGTTAACTTTTTTTACCACTGGACAGTAGAAGACCGTTATGTTGTAGAACTATGACAAATGAGCTATATTTGATAAAGATTTGATTGCTCTTGATGACTGAACGCACAGGAAGATTAGTAAATCTTTACTTTTAAACCTTTACGTTTGATCCTGGAGCCTCACAATTTCATCAAGGTGGTCATCATGGTGATGTCACAAGGCACCTATACATTTTTGGCATGTTTTGCCGGATTCTGGCTGATCTGGGCTGTGATAGTAATGCTTTGCTGCTTCTGCAGCTATGCCCAACGCAAACTGAAATGTCGGCGTGAAGAGAGACTGAGGGAACAATGCCTGCGAGCGCTGGAGATGGAGCCTCTGGAATGTAATGAGGGAGGATACCCGCCAAGAGAACCGCCTCAGTTTTCCTCACCTGTTCAACTGTTGCCTCCTCAGCCTGTGCCACACACTCTCCCTCAAGCGAACTGGGCTGTTCCTAGAGGTAAGATCGTTGAACACGACAAAACCAGTTAAATTGATACATGGGAGCCTTCTTACATAAATAAGTAATGCACAAAACACAAAGTTTGGATTTATAGTCAATGTCACGCATTGGTTGAAACCCAGTCATGAACTGAAACATGGCTTAAAACTCTGTGAGAATCAGCTGAGAGAGTTTCTTGTCATGACAGGATTTAGCACAGCAACAAGACACAAGGTAGTTATTCAAGATAGAATATTAACAAATCTCTCCCAGACAAAGATTTCAGCGCTGACTCCCTTTCAAGATGTGCTTTTTTTAAAGAAACACAAAGAATTTACAACAAATAGCCAGCTTTCATTGGTTGTTCTCCTTGCGAAAACAAATCCGATATGGCAATGCGAAACCAGTACATCCAGGGTAAATCCATCTATGGTCCGTAGTAGTTTGGCCAGAAGTGTCTTCCTAGAAGTATTAGTCATAATCCATACCTCTTATTTGGGGAAAATAGCGTAGTCTTGAAAATATTGACACTGGGGTGCAGAAAAAGGACAGCAGGTGCTATGGACTGGGGCAAATTTAAAATGGGGATGTACACAATTTCGGTTCGGTTCTGATGGCTTAGCAAATTAGTAATTTTTTAACCAACTTTTTTTTTAGATCCCATGAAGAGATAAAAAATAGGTGTTTGATAGAATTCACTTTATTTTGCTAAATCAAACACTAATACATGTCTTCAAAAATGGGCGCTTTATATAAAAAGTAAAATAAAATGTTTATTATGTGTCTCGCTGATATAGTTGGGTTTGGCTGTTTGAATGATTCATAGTCTCGCACGGTTACGAACCACGCAGTTAAGCTCCTTGCATTCTCAAACAGCGTCCTCTAGTGTTTAAATATCTAACACTTACCCCAAACTCCCAGCTCTAACCACAGATGGGAATCTAACTGCCTAACTGTGTGGGCCTAAGAGTTGAGCTCCAGTAATGCTGCGTGATGACTGTACAGAGTGCTCATGTTTCATGTGTTGCCTTTAGCGTAATTACATCCGATAAAACAGCGGCGACATATTTGTTTACCTTTCTTCTCTCATCTTTGTCGTATTTGACAGCAAAGCCGAAATGTCTCAGCTTTAAAAGCCTTCTCATAGTTCTGACTAATGGACCACTGTTCTGGTAGCCTTTAGAGTGACACGCTACAAGTCACGCCCTCCTCTAACTTTAGCTCTCGCTGATTGGATATTTAGGAGCAGTTCATTGATTGGATATTTGCTCCAGAAATGCATTCACATCCACAAGAAGTTCCCCAGGTGTTTTGAAATAATAATACATCCGAAAATAATTCACATGAGAAACCGAAAGACTGGGGGTCACAAGTGTGTATAGAACAGAGGACGGCATACTGTTTGGTTTGGTATAAAACCGAGTATTGTGACATCCACAGTTTGCAGGCAACGGGGGAGTACAGTCGAGGTTCCTTGAACGTTGATTCATGTATGTGGAGATCTGTTCAGGATTAAAGGTGTCCTCAATGCTGAATATGCAGGCGGATGCTTGCAGCACACTCCGGGAGATGGCAAAGATTTGTTGTTAGTTCACCGAAATGAAAAAAAAAAAAAACACAGGTCAAATTTTGTATCTAGAAGAGCTGTTTGAAGGCAAATGGTGGATACAGCAAGTACTGGATTTGATAAAGATTTCTCTTTTGTTCAATGATGAAAATAAAGTATAAACACATTTACATTTTGAAAGTAAACATGAACATTTTTGAAAGTGTTCTTTGTTGACAGCGTTTTTCACACCTGCCTAAAACGTTTTGCACGGTAAACAGGACCGTGGTTAGGGAGATAGAGTACCTTGTAAATGTCTTGATTTACTGCATGGGGCTCAATGTAGAAAGTGTACAAAGAGCTTTAGTTGTTTACAGTGCGACTGCTTGTGAATCTAGGGAAATGTATTAATGCTGGTTTGAAATCTTTTTGTCGGTGCCTGTACTTTTTCTCTGCTCTGAATATTTATGGCACTGTAAATATTCACCTTCAAGCCTGTCTAGAATTGTCCTGCATGTGTCACTAGATCCAAACACTTCAGATTTTCTGCATCCTATTAGATGCATACTTTTATGTTATGCAGATATGGTTCTACGACCAGATTAATTTAAAGATTACATAAATGAAAGCTTGAGCCAAACTATCTATTTTAAACAAGAGTCGGGACAAACTGAGGTGGGAACTACTACTGTACTCAATATCAACACATTAGTGATGCGATGTTGGCTGTCAACATTGTTCCTCGAGGAGCAAAGATCACTAATCTTCAGAGCTGAACAACTGAAAGCCTTCACACCTCACACAGTGTTGGCGGTCCAGGCTGCATTCTTGCATGTATGACATGGCAACAGTAAATTTGAGTGGGCGTTGTGTAGGCAGACGAGTAGATCACTGGCTATCATGTGCTTCAGCAGGCAGGCTGAATGCCAGGGATGGTGGATCCCTGGGCAGGGGGAAAGAATGTGCCTTTATACCTGTGCCAAACACACAGGATGGATGACCACAACACATTAAACCTGAGGAATAAGTCAGCTCATAAAGGAGTAGACTCGGAATGAATTGCTCTCTGTAGAGGTACCTCTTTAAATTGCTTCGTTATGTCGCCTCTATGCTTTGAACACCACGCGAGGGCATATCAGTTTTAGACTGTGATCTAATCCAGTGACATTTTTACTGTTGAAGAACTCGCAGCAGTAACACTGATCATTATGTTCAACTGAGTTTATTTATTTATTATTTTACAGTCTTCTTTACGAATTATAGTTTGGGCCAGTTATAGTGGTATTTTGAGTGCAATTACAGGTGCGTATCATATATTTATAATTTCAAGATAAGTTCAGTATATTTTGTAACTAATTTCAGAAAGGAAAAGTCATGTATTATACAGATTCATTACACAGAGGCTGAAATATTTCATTATTTCTGGATTTGTTGATTAATATGTACAGTGGTACCCCAAGATACGAAAGTAATCTGTTCTAGGGTGATGTTCGTATGTCAAACATTTTGGATGACAACAGTATAAGTTGATAAAAAAATTGGAAACCAGAGAAAAATCAAATAACGTTTCTTCAAACCTTAAATCTACACATTGTTAATATAATAAATGATAATAAAACAGAATAAAACACAAGCAACGTACACAAAAGTGAAACCTTGCCTTGAGTGAAGCGATGTGTCTGAGGAGGAACGGATGGCAGAAAACATTACAGCACCCCGTATGAAAGTTAACTTTCTTGAGATATTTTACGAATTACTAACACCAAACCAGTTTCAAGCATGAACTTGCGCTACAGAACAGCACTTTCCACGTTATAAATGTTATTTCTTTTACGACACCTTGACTCGTACATTTGTTATAGCACATTATTAGTAATCTATACATAATGTTTCGTTGTGATGTTGAAGTGTTTTGAAGCTCATCAGACCCTTTGTGCACTGGGAGATAGGAGCGCTACGCAACATCATACAAACAAGCGGAAAATACAGCTGAACAGCTGGTAAATGTTCTCGAAGCAAAAAATTTCCCTCGAGACCTTTCATATCTCGAACATTTCGTAACTCGAAGCTTTCCTATCTCGGGGTATATATAAATATAACTGAATATATTACATGCAAAGGTTTTTGGGACTTGAAATAGTCTGGGTCTCTAGGTTACAAAATTTAATGAGTGTTCAGAAGAGTGTCATTGACACCCTCCACCAGGGGCATAATTTCCACGGGGTTAGGAGGGTCAGGACCCCCATGAACAAGGCTGCTTTTAGAACTTCATTTAAATTCATAAAAAAACGACTACTAATGGATACAGCATAGGGCCCTGAAAAGCATACCGAAAGTCTTTGGTCAAAGCCCCAGCAGACAGCCAAAAAGTTACTGTAAGTATTCTTTTTAACACAAGCAACCTTATTATTTGTTATTCTCAGTGCAAGTTAGTCAAATCTTCATCATGTTGCAAGTACTTAAAACTTGGACGGAAAACTCAAAGTGGTTTGTTCTCACTCAAAGTCTTAAAATCGCATAGAATAATTCAAAATATATCATTCATTCAATCATTTTCCAACCGGTTTATTCCCTTTCGGGGTCACAGGGGTCTGCTGGTGCCTTTCTTCAGTGCACATTGGGCAAGAGACTACCCACTCTGCCACCGTGATGCCCTCAAAATATACAGAAATTCTTGAAATTGGTTTAAGCTTCTTAATACGACCAAACATTCACTAATAAAACCTAGGTTCCGTTCAAAACACAAGTCTGTTTCTGGCTGCTTTTTTTTGGTGGAATTCAAATTCTAATGGCGGAGACCTTGCTGGTCTAAGTTTATGTCAATGAGCTTTGGATTTTGTTTTTTAAATCTTAAATTGACACAATTTGTTCTTAAACTTCTGAGAAATACCCCCGAAAGTCTCAGTTGGAGTCATGGACTCTTGTAAACTCTCTGTAAACTTCTGACTTATAGTAGTGATGGCCCTCAAGTGTCCAAGTTTACAGCGCTCCCCTCAGGGGATGTCCCATAGACATATATGGTTATAAGATCCTCCATATATATATTACTTAAGAATTTGCAATTCAATGGCTTGAGATTACAGAACAGTGCATAAGCACATCTAGACCAGACTCTCACAGAAATATGCAATTTGATTGGTCAAGTTTAGAATCTGAAGACTCTTCTGATTTAACAAATACATGAGGATTGGAATTCTGTTTTGCCACTTTCACAAGCATTACAGTGAACTCAACCTGCCAGATGCCTATTATACCGGGTCATATGCAGGTAATGTTTGCATTTCAGTTCAAGTTTAACCTTAGTTCTACACAGCATCCTTATATCAATCAAAAATCTAAGTACTACAAACTAATAGCAAACAGATTCCTCGCTGCACTTGTAGCCTTTCATCTTTCTTCCTAGCTAAAGCTCAGATGATGGGGGTGAAAACACTGCCTAGTCACAGCCAAACACATTCTTATCTCTGACCTCAGTTTGCTGGTTTATCACTTCCTCTAGCTTTCATCTTGGGGTGAGAAGTGACCTTGGATTAATTGATAAATCTTCAATTCCACCACCCTTTCCTTCTATTCCAACACAGAGAACTTCTTCATCCATACGTTGTTTGTTTCATAAGCTGTATTGATGTCTGAGATGACTTGGTAAAATATTAGACCGCAATATCCTCAAGGCCTAATTTGAAGGGTGTCACATCAGGCAAGTGTGATCTAAGTTCTCCAAGTTTGAATGTTTTTAACACATGACTTGGTTCTGTAAGATGTAGCTTTTTACCTCATCCACATTGGAGATTTCATTATTTGTCCTAAATCATATGACTATGCCAATCAGTAAAACAGGGAAACAGTTTTTATTGAGTGTATAATATTATTAGAAAAAATCAGTTGGGTAAAAATGTGACCATGGTCATGGAGGGCATTTTAGCTTAATGCTACATGCGCGATGAACACTAGCATAATACTGCAATGTGTGTCACATAGCCGGTGAAGTGAAGCTTAACCGTGGAGAAATGAAGAAATCATTCTACAGCCAACCCCCATGATTTCTGCCCAATAGAATTCTATGAGGAAAAGCCGTTCATTCAAACTATAGCATTGCTAAATGCGCAGATAAGCTTGATTGCAAGTCCTGTCTCTGAGGAAATGTCTTATAAGGTTAAACAGGTTGAATCACCTGTTTTGGAACATTCTATACCAAGAAATTGATTTAAACAAACAAACAAAAAAAAAAGAATAAAAACAAATAAATGAATAAATAAAAAGGTTGTGGTGTTTCCAGCTCGCGGTAATATGTACACTTCAGCTGTCAAGAGTGGTTTACCTTACTCTTTTGGGTTAATTGAGAGAAAATACATTTTAAGTTAAAATGCAAACAAAAAACTAACATCGTCACACTGGAGTACATTTGTTGAATAGAATGTCTGGAAATGAGGAAGCTGCTAATATCTGTGACCTCAAAAGCAGGCTTTTCTTTTTTCATAAAAGTTTTCTTTGTTGTAGGATCAAAACTGCAAAGTTGCAATCTTTCCTTGTGCTTTCCATTGTTTTATTTGTTCGCAGACCTTGTCTTTATTTTGCTAATTGCAAACCACCTATTAAAGTGTATTGCCATTCATCCTGGAACAGGGTTGGAAAAAAAATCTGTCACTTTAAGTAATCAAAAGTGAAATGCACAGTAGTTTTTAAACCGATAAACACTAAAAAGAAAGCTTTTGGATGAGCAGTGCATTAAATGCTTTGTTTGCCTGTTCTTCATTCATCTACTCTTTTTTTTTCTCAACAGACACAGATGTTTTTGGAAAACCTCCTTGCTATGAAGAGGCTGTCTTAATGGAGGACCCGCCACCCCCCTACAGTGAGGTTCTGGCAGATCCCAGAGCAGGTACTTACACCAAACCTGCAACCAGATCCTCTAGGGAGCATCAGGAGTGCAAGAGTAGCAAGATGGCACCTGTGACTGTGTTCCCTGAACGCGGCTACTCCTCGCTCATACGTCTACCTTCAGCCAGACGTTGGGACTCATTAGGGCACCTCCTTTCAACCATGGACCTAAACCACAACAACTTGTCCGTTCAGCCTCAGACCTCGGCCATTGCCACCATGCCTCGTGAGTGCCGGACTCACTCGGATTTGGGCTTGCGAGGGCCACATGGTCTGGATCATCACTATGGCTTGCCTACTGCATTCCCTCTTTTGGGTCGAAGCACAGCTGTATGATTTTAAACTGGGGTACTGGCAAATTTCTGTCAAGATCCTCATCACAATGCTGAGTCATAAGAAGTCTGAAAACTGTTGCTGTTTCTTTTGAGAAAGATTCAGTTCAGCATGAGTCAGCTTTTGGTTCAAGACCGATCCGTCATCCACGCTTTTCTCTCTCTCTCTTCCTCCTCCGGCATATCTGTCTGATGCAGAGGAGCAGCTTTTATGTGAATGTTGTTGCCATGGCTTCCAGGAGCTTTCTGGAGCTCACCAACGCCTCGCCCCTCACATCCCTATCCTTCTCCTTTCGCACTGGTGTAATGTAACTGACATTTCAAAGCTGTGGTTGTGAGCAGTGTGAAACACAGGAAATCACCAGTGACTGCTCCGTACTGTAGCTGCACAATGCTGCTCAGCTGTACAAACGTGTGGTTTTGTAAACTCTGGTACAATACCTTGGGTTTTCTGTCAGCTGATCTCTTGATGTCTGAACTTTGATTAGATACCACTTTTTTCCAACATGATAGGAGGTTACACGAACTTGTAGGGTCCACTAGAGAATGATGTCAACACTATTAACCTGGAACCGGCAAATGGCTGATGCATTAAGGCAATTTTTCTATTGTTTTTTTAACGGTATTGATTTAGAGAAGCTTTGGAAACAAGAAAGTACAAAATGCCTAATAGCCGTCTGCTTGGGATCACAAGGTGTGTTTGTTGAGTAAGGTAAGGGCATCAAGCTCCTCTTTAAATTCAGTCTGTAATCTGGCTATAGAACGTTATATAGGTAAATACTTAAAAAGTTTACTGCATTTTACTTATTCAACCAAAACAATTGACCTCAGAGGGAGAGGTCAACCAATCACATTTGAGTACACAGGCCGTGTATGTTTTATAGACAGCCTTGTAGGATTTTTCTCTTCTTTGTTTTTATGAAATTTGTGAGCATGGTGTACTTTACAGCATTTGGGGTTGTGTGGTGGTTCACAGGAATGACTGGGGTATCAACATAAATTTAAACATTGCTTTTAAGGTCATTATGTGGGCTTGTAAACCAATGTTACCATTGTTTTATAATGGCCATTGAAATTAAATAGAAAAAGCATCATATTTTTTTTAAAAACCTCATTAGCAGCTCCCTAGCAACCACATTGCTTTTGATGAACGATAGACAATGGGGTTGGTTTATATAACTTATTCTGACAAAGGAAACATATTGTGTCACTGACCCCTTCATAGCAACCTGACTGTTTATCATAGCAACCAGATTGGCTTATCACTATCTAAGCCAAGGAACATTATAGTGACATGGGGGTTGGTTTATATTACTCATATTTGCACAAGGAGCTTTGTAGGATATCAGTGACCTCTCCGAAGCAACCAAAACTTCTACCAAATTTTTTAATGCCACTTTTACAAACCAGCATCAAAGTTTGTTCACACACATTGACCCTCTATTTTATTCGGTTGTTAGTTACTAGATTTTTATATTGGCAAACTCTGTCCATGGCTTAGTTAAGTCCCATTTCTATAGTTCTTGATGCTCTGGATTCATTGTCTCCAATTTTGGTACAAACCGCACAAGAGATGTGAGGTTATCTGAGTCTGCATTAGTTAGCAAGGGGCAGAGCTTGAAGATAATTTCACTATTCAAAGCTTCAGTGGATGTCATTTTTGAGGAGGAAAAATACATAACGAACAATTTAAAGATGAAGTAGATACTTTCTGGGTAGCCACCAGTTCAGCACAGCTCACAACAGTGTCTTACCCTAACCCAACATCTGTAATATGAAGACTATATACCAGTGTTCCCAACTTCATTTTCAACCCCATTCTGGGATTTCAAAAATAGTTTCTCCCTTTTCCTCTGTTTTGTCAAATACTCAATTTCCGATAATCCAATCACTTCATTGGGCACGGGTATGCAACCAAGCAGCTAGAACTAGGCGAGCTCCGTTCTCTTACTGGTGATGGAAGACCACCTGTGCTCATCCAGTTGTGGAACTTCCCCACTAATCAATATTCTATAGTCAACGGTCAGTAAGTGGAAGTGATTGGAAATGACAACAATCCGCAACATAAAATGAAAATGCAGAGCAAAACGTTTTTGTCTTCAAATTAGTTTAGAACGGTTAAAAGAGAGCTTTTTAGTAGCCAAACAGCATCCAAGCCATAGATCACCAAGTGCCATGCAAAACATGCCATTGGACTCAAGAGTAGTGGAGACGAGTATTGTGTAATACAGCACTAATCTCTTTTATGAAAGATATAACTTTATGTATAACACTGCCCCCTAGTGGATGGCTGGTATCAAATGCGCTCATACAAATCAAACTGGAGCCTAGCCTTTTAACTTTGTAGTCTCAAAAATATATTATGTTTTAAAATATTATAATGCATATTGTAGACATAATATCGAGGTATGTATCGTATCGTGAGCGGAGCGTATCGTTACACCCCTACTGAGCTATGAGTCAGGTTTTCCAGCCTAACACCAGCCTCAAAAATGAGTTTCTTGCAGAATGATCAAAATTCAACAAGACACTTTCATGACACCATGTGGATGAGGGTTAGTGAGCGTCACGTAAACTCTTTATGTGAATGAAAACTCTTATTAATCAACAAATGTGATCGAGCTGACCATTTTGATTCTGTTGAAAACGTTAACATGGAAAGATTCAGTCTGGTGCTCTGTGAAGAATGTTGAAAAACCATAATCACAGACCTTGAATACATAGATTTTTGGTTGGCTTTTTCTTTTCATCTACAACAGAATAAAGAAACCGTGTCAAGACTTTGACCCTTTTTGACCTTTAAAACAATCATGTGCAAATCTGTTCCTGGAGGGCTGCAGCCCTGCACAGTTTACCTTTAACCTTCATTAAAATGCTGATTCGAACCCTTTAAGTCTTTCTGGCTTGTTAGACGCTGCTGGTGTTTGTTTAGGAGTAAGGTTGGAACTAAAATTTGCAGTTCCTTCAAGGAAAGCGTTGGACACCCCTACTATAAATTGTAACTTTTCCGAGACAATCAAGGAACTTAATAGACGCATAAAACCACTTTAAACACTGATTCTTTTCGAACATTCCTCAAGACTTTTTCATGTCTATTGATGTGAAGAAATGTGATTCTTTTTATTTGTAAGAACGTGGTGTATTCAAAAGTGCTTCTCCATTGTGATGGAAAAACGATATTCAGTTCCATCACAATCTGAGCTAAAGACAGAGATGTAAACGGTGTTCTCTGTGCCAGCAATGTGTTGCTAGGCAACCGTAGCAGAGCTGTGTGAATCTGTTTGCATAGATGAAGTGAGCTGTAATAGTACTCGGGTACACAGCCTCCTCTTCACATACACTATAAGTGGACTGCAGTATGAAATTTAACATACGTGAAATAAATTCCGTACCAATTGTACCACACAAGTGTCATCCTCCATTAAAGGTGTCAATAAGAGCCAGTCAATCAAATCTTGATTTTGGGCGTAAACCTTTTTACAATGCATCCAGAAAGTGTTCACGATGCTGCAGTTTTTATATGTGTACGTTACAGTCTTAATTAAACATTTTCCAATAATAAGTTTGCTTTTTTGGCTCACATTTTACTAAAAACTTTTGTGATGATGCACACCTCCCCCCCCCCTTCAGTGCAAAGCCATTTTCAGATATATAGATTTTAACCCTTATACATTTGGAGCCTTTTGAGTGTTTTTTTATGCTTTACAATTTGCTCTAATAAATTCTTGAGATCATATTTTTTTTATTAAATTAAGCTATAATTTTACTGCAAAAATCTTTGAAAATGATTTGATCAAAGTTTTTATATTTTAGAACAATAAATCAAAAGTGTTGAAGCAAGGCAAAATGAAAATTTACGAATCCCCCAAAGTAATCAAAGACGAGATCAAAACCATGTGAAAAATGTTACAAAAAAACAGGCAAACTTTATACACTGTTCCAAGGCCTTTTTGTTCCATTCTGCCTTGTTTTGTGTCAAATCTTTAATTAAAACACAAGCCACATCACAGGTCTTGTACTTCCAAAGGTTATCCCTTTTTAACACTAGATGGCATTGATTTGGGGTCTGTAATATTCTCACATTTTAATTTTAACTACCTTGCAAACTATGTGTCATGACTCTTGTAATGTTCGTTTAAAACCCAAAATGAATAACCTTTTTGAAACCTACACGTTATATTTAAAATCAAAATTAAACAATAGTTGGGTTGCACCTTCTAAGGGTAAAAGCCACTCAAGGACACTCGTAGAATTGACTTGCATTCGCTCATTTGACATAGTCTCTTTGCTTTTGAGCATTGTTTTAATTTATCATATCTGCAGGTTGCATTCATATTCCCATCAATCCTGACATGTCTAACAGATGCTTCTTCTGAAAACATTCCCTAAGCATGATGCTCCCACCACCATGCTGCACTGTAGACCACCTTATAAACATCTGTCATGCAAAGATGTTTTGTCTAGAGAATTCCAACTTACCCGTGTACCTAAAGTGTATTCACCACAAGTGAAGTAATATTATTGAGCCAGGGAAGCAGGGTGCACCTGAACTCTTATCTTCAAGGCAAGGGCTATTTTTTAAAAAAAGTTGGTTATTAATGTATACAATCTGATGGGTTTAATTAAAATAGGGGTACATAAAAATATATGTAAATGTTTTGGATTTCTCAAGTGTAGCATGCAGCGTGTACGGTCACGCTAATCTGAGCTGTCATCGTTCATAGATGCTGTATTAATTCCACATTTGGGCTGGTTTTCTAAAAATGTACAGAACAGAGAATTGACACAAGATCCAAACTCATCCGTTGTTTTGTGTTCATTCAGCTGTAACCTGGAAAAAAAAACAGTTTCTGAAGGAATTTAAAGTCTTTTATTAACATACATAAGCACATAGCATGTCACAAAAGATCTTGTGCTTGTTTCAAAAACAGCGTGAGAGAAGCGGACGGAAAAGGAGAGAGAGAGAAAAACAATATAAAAAAAAATAAAAAACAGAGGACTTTTAGGAGTTGCTAAGCCTTGCTTCGGGGCAAAGTAGTAGTAGAAGCAATAGTAATAATAGTAGTGGTGATAATAGTAGTCTCCTAGTAGTTTGAGGAAGGAAGATAGTAATTACTACTGAGGAGTTGTACATGAATACATGGAAGTTCTTCCAAAAGAGGCTAAGTTACTGTTAAAGATGCGGGTAACTTCCTGTTATTCTTTCACCAAGGAAATCTAAAGATTGCCAACTTTAATTTTGTCCGTAGGCAGTGAATCGATAAATGTTAGTAGCTGTAGTACGTTTTATTTGGAGCTATTTACAGAACAATACTATTGGCTTAGCTTTATTGCTGGCTTTTACTCTCAAAAGCCCCCTTTAATGCAAAAAAAACAAGATGTTGTGAAACATGCCTAAAGGAAGACGAGGTTGTGAACGTGGGGGGTGTGCTAACGGAATTTTGGGCTAAAACAACAAAGATAAGTCAGCATTGAGCGCTGCCCTTGAGCAAGGCCATGTGTCCCTGCAGTCATCTTCGTGTAAAAATCTCATAGAAATCCAAATTTTGTTTCAACATCGAATTATTTTCAATCCATAAAAACATACAAATGGCTGTTTCCAATCCTGGGTCAAGCAAACACAACATAAAACAAGTTTTGAAATTAGAGGGGTCACTGTGGCTTGGAAAACTGTTTATGTTTCAGGTGAATTGTTGGTAAAACCATACTCTATGCAAGAACACAAACACTTCTCAAACTTGCCGAATGGAATTGACTGAAAGGTTAGGATTCAGCTGAAAAATTAACCAAAGGAAATCGCTCATTCTGCTTGTAGCACAGGATGTTACTTTGAATAAATTTATCTTTAAGTAAAGCTAATCTGTCGCTGGGTCAATTATTCCTAGCTGGTTACTACTCTGCACCAGCTGAGGACAAAGTATACAAACCAAGTTCTTGAGTTAAAGTAGAGATACAGTCTGTAAAAGTCCTCCCTTCAGAATTTCTCTCAAGTACAAAAACATTTGCCTTAAAATGTACTTAAGTACTGTGACTAACATTTTTTATCAAGGCTCTTGTTTATACAATATGTGAAAAGACTCTAATGAAGTTGACACTAATTTAATGAGCTCAAATCTATATTTAATCTAGAAGCAAACAGGATTTCAGAGAAGGCCTTTTCAATTTAAGGTTTATTTTTTAACATAGTTAAAGTTTAAATAAAAACTATTTTAATGTCTAAATTATTAAACACAGGTTCACAAGTTTTCTTTTACTACATTATATCTAAATGTTTAAATATAACCTGGTTATATCAGATATTGTAACAGAAACTAGTTTCGGGAGTTTCTTCCAACATTTATTAAAGCACAAGCGTCTCAAAAACACAGACACTGAACTGCATTGAAGTAGATACCACCAATTCAAATTACCCTGATTGGTGGCTCGCGTGCTTGACCAGTTATGTTTTTTAGGAAACCAGTTATGTTAATCAGGAAAAACTGATTTACCAAAATGTAGTTGGAAAAAAAAGTACGATATTTGACTTTGAAATGTAGTGACGGTAAAGTAAAAAGTTTCCCTACATTAAAATACTTAAGTTGCTTTTTCGAGTATCTGTACTTACTTAAGTACTTAACTTCATTCCTGCCCACCACTGTTCTGCACCTCGGATACCCATAGACATCGTGCCCTCATACATAGGGTCATAAAGGAGCTCAATTCCAATGTATTCAGCAGATAACCAACAGTAAGTAAGCGAAGATTGAGTTGTAAGATGCCAATACTCGTCGGGTTTGTGTTCTGACATAGAGTGCCAATAACTCAGCTTCCCTGTTAATTTCAAAACAGATGCTCACGTGTAAATAACAAGAGTTTGCATCCTCAATCACAGACACATGTACAGAATATATTGAACTAAAAGCATTTATAATGGAGTCCACCACGACTGTTATTGCCTACGTTTCTCAACAAATCAAAGATCTATTGCAGTAGCTCCAAAAGAAATGTTAGTTGCAGCCATTATTTATACACACAGTTCCATATGTAGTCAAAATATACATATGCCACCTGACGCTAAAGTCCTAAAAGGCCGTTATATTGACGCTCATACTAAAAATAATTGGCACAACACAAAATTGCGTCATAATCACATACAAACCCCCTTTGTGTTCCGTTTGCTAAATATAACTGACTCAACTGAAGCTAAAACATGTCCTGACATGCCTTTACTTCAACAAGGGCGAGGATATGACCGATTGAGTCAAAGCAAAGGCCCCTGTGGGTGGAACACACAAAGGAGCTAGGGGTTTGGGGAGCTTGACTGAACCACTGAGCGTCGAAAGTGAACCAAAGTAGCTGCTCCTGTACAGTCCAATATTGGTTTCCTTGGAACAAAAGGGGCTTCATTTTCAAATTAAAGTTAATAAAGCGGACATGGGTTAAATAACTTTGTTCTGACATTTAGCTTGTAAAGTCAATATTAATTCACAAAGTTTGGGTTGCAGATCCCAGCAAATAAGTCTACAGGAAGCCAATCCATCACAGGGCCACATTTTGGAGCGTTTGTATCTAACTACGGTTAATAGGAACTGAACAGAAGGGTCTAATCTGCTACTTTACACCCTTGTCAGGCCGAGGGATTGTTAGAGTTTTGGACGCTACGGACGCACTGTGCTATATTCTGCATAGCAAAAACAAAAAGAAGAGAGAGAAAGATGGAATAAATAATTAAGAGACGCACACCCTCTGGCATCTTTAACAATAACCCCAGACCTTTTCTTCTGTGGCTAATGGTGTTGTGGTTGTTTTTATCTAAAATATTTTGTTTTTCCCGAAGACTTTTGTTCCCTTTGCCGCTCCTAATCGTCATCGTCCTCCATCACAGGGTCCGTGTCCCAGCATGTAATGTCGATTTCTGTGGATGATAAACAGTGTAAGCCTCTTCGTTCCAGAAAGATGAGAACATATGATGTCGAAACTTCTTTACCCATGCGTCTCTACAGAGAGAGTTTTAGAAAGTAATCTTTGTTGAAATGTCAGAGTTTATTTGGGGTCTTTTCGCACAGCACATGTTCTAGCGTTCACGCCTCAAGCTAAAACGAACAGAAGGTGTTTATAGCCACAGCAACTCCCATACAATGTAACTGAGACACACACATTTACACTTGTTCATTTTTTTTTTAAACAAAGAAAAGAAAAGATGCTGCATGCCAAAATAAAAGTTTACAGCATCCAAATAATCCAAAAAGATTAGACAATAAGTACAATTGTGCTCACAAGTTTACACACCCTGAACAACTCTGTGATTTCTTGGCCATTTTTCAAAAAAAATGAAATGATAACAAAAACTTTTCCCCCATTTATAGTTTATCATCAAACAACTGTTTTCTCTTTTTAGATCATAATGCGGAAAAGTTTGCTCCTAATATTTTCCCCCTTTGACACCAAAGACAGCTTGAAGTCTCTTGAGGTAGTTGTCGATGAGGTTCTTTATTTCTCGGTTTTGTGCACTCACTTAACTAGAGGTAGCTTTTCTAAAATTAACTATGATTTGTGCTACCAGTGAGGCAGGGCCAAGACGGCAAGCTGTAGAAGATATGTGATTACATCACAAGGTTGACGAGGAATTAGTATGGCTCTTAGATTATATTATTTATAAAAGTATAAGCATAATCATCTGAAACCCTAAAACTATGGAAAAATACATTATTAAAATGAATTTTATTCCATTAATTTGAATTGAGTAACATGATATTATTTTGTGCAAAAATCCTCTCATTAAAATGAGTGAGACCTTTTTGAAAAGTCACCATCGTTTTTCTTTACTATTTCACAATTAAAGCTAATTATTATATAAAAAACTTTTCTGACATTCCTAGCATCTTTTAGTGTCATTCCCTCATAAAAACAAACCTCAAGTTTTATTCAGAATCTTTCACGCATGTTTTATTTAATCCTGTATTCATTTTTTGTGAGCTGAAAACGGCTCTATGTTCCTTGCAACGCCCATAGTTCTTACCTCCGCCCACTGACCAATCAGATTAATTGCTAGTACAGCTCATCTCTATGCAGATCATGTGCAGTGCCTGAAGAACAGTGTTTTTGTTGATAATAATGTAATAGGCATAAGGGTGGGACAATTGGTTCAAGCAATTTGGGCATCGATGAGGTGAACAAATGCGATGGTTATGCTAACCTTCGTAACCTTCGCTAACTTTGTTCTTTAACTTCCTCAGAGAAACAGCACGGAAGCACGTTAGCATACATATACACTGAACTGCGTGAAGCAAGTTGTTATTTCTACAAGTTTACGAAGGATTCATTTACTTGCGAAGTGTTCACTTACACAGAATTCTTACACAGAACTCTTCAATACACTTTGGATTTTATTTATGTCTCTTTCCGGCCCGGGTGACACACAGAACTCTCTTGATTCTCAATTGAACAACTTCATGCCGTTCTATTTCACTTGTGAGTGGCGGCCAATTTATTTATTACACAATAAATTACCCATGAGCCTTAACCTGCGGGGCAAAAGGATGACCGTGGGAGTAACTGGGGTAAATGGTGCCTTTTCACCATTTCAAAGACTTTTTTTTTTACGATTAATATTACATTTAGAAAGTTACTGACAGTACAATGCTAGTATAGAGGGCTCTAGTATATTTATTATAAATGCTTTGAATATTGTATAGTACGGCCCTTTAACATTTGCTGTGATTGACAAACGTTTGTAAACGTTTTCCTCACCCTTAAAACTCTGCCATCCCATCTCAAATGATTGACAAAGTTAAAAGTGGGCATTGAAAAATTTTTGGCACAGCAAAAGTATTGCCATAGATAGAACAGGAACAATAAAAGATAAAAAATGAAGTATCGCAAAAAAAACAATACATTATGTAACAATACTATAAAAAAAATCATGAAAAATGCCATTATCAATGCCAAACTGAACATTCAATGGCAAATTATAAATCCAATCAACTTCTAAATGCAGCAGATCAAGAAATTCTAACTTGAACTCAAATCCACTCGATTACGGTCACCACACAAGCAATCGGATTATTAATTTTTTTTATATCAGAACAGTCAAGACCGCTTACTTGAACAAAAATCTGAGCTAAAATCTTTTATGAATGATTTTCCAAAAGAACGTTTACATTTTGTGATCTTAAATCAAGTATTTCATTGATATTTGAGCACAAACTGTACACAAACCGCTCACCTGGTGGTTTGTTGTAAAACACTGGTGTAGGGTTGACTTTTGCAGTGCAGTCATCTGATTGGACAAAATCCTCCTCCTGCGATTGGCTGAAGTAGCCTTCACTCGCCTGCATTGAAAAACAGTGGTTATGATAGAAAAACATGAAGCTTTATGTTAAAATTGGATTAGAATTCTACAAAGTACCAAGCCTTTCTGTTTTAGAAGGCTTTGTTGATGTTAAACCTGTACGGCACAAAAGACTTTAGCTTACAAAGAATTATGATGTTAGTAATACAAATATTGTTATTTGGTCGTTCATGTTTGGGGATCATGCATAGTGGTTAAAAACAAAGATTTTAAATAGTATTTGTTGATTCAGTGTTTACTTGAAAATACTGTTCATCATAAAACTTGTGCGTTTAAAATGTGATTTGAAATCATAAAATAACTTGAATTCAAATATCCATATCAATTCCATAGCAACCAGTTTTGCATATCTTTGTCTCTATCTCGAAATCATAGTGCCTTGGGGGTAGATTTATTTTAATCAATGTGACATGGGGGGCATTGTATGATGTCATTGACAACAACCAGACTGTTTACCATAGCAACCAATATCAGCTTAGAAAACTCATAGAAACATACATTAGATTAATAACATTATAGAAAGTACTTTCACAAAATGCACAGAAATTGATCTGTAAACCACGGAGGGTTGCTCGCTATATAGTTTTTTTTCTGCGTTAAAAACAAAACATGATGCTTTGAATAGCAAAAGATTTCCAAAACCAAATCAAGCCGATGCAAAATATCTGCTTTGGAAGTTGTGTGTTGGTCTGCCCACAATTCACTCAATGTTGAGGAGATCAACACGAATGTAATGTCATCCTTTATCCCTAATCTGCTGCTATGGCAAGCGAATATTAGCATATCCTAACTATGCTAAGTAGCAGCATTGTTAAATAAACAAATTAAATCTGAGATTCTTTGATCCTGGATGTCACAAAACGTTTTTGTTTTGTTTTCGTTTGGACCCAGGCCCCTAATTATATCTTGTTTCCACAGTGAAGAGGTTTAGTCGGTTCCTAGCAAAGGCTTAAACCACACTAAAAAAAAGGATTGAAATGGCTGTCAAAATTACCAAAACGAACACAAATGTAGGTATTTAATATTAGATTTCATGTCCCATGTCCATATACTGGTAAATGGAATTATTTAAGTCACTTTTTAGACAGTGGTTGCGTTATTCCTGTAGTTTTCTAGCATTAACATTAAAGTTTTTTATCTGTTTTTTTTTTTTTTATATATCTATGTTTAATAATGTTAAAACTACCAGGCGTGATGGATTTGTCTATGCTTCAAAACCATTTGGTTGACGAATACAGCTTTTTAGGGGTTTCCGTATAAATAGATGTACATTTTCAGCCCTACTCGAGGCTAGGGGGTAGATATAGGGGAAGGACTAAGTGGTGGGGGAAATAATGACAAGTGGAACTCCACGTTAAGCCTCAGTACCAGTCAGCTTTTGTCCAAGATTCATCCACACCAGTCTCAAAACAAAGAACGAAGAGTTCTGATTCACTTCTGAAATGTTTAAAAACATACTCTGGTGACACCTCTTGGTCACTTCTATATGACTGCAACACAAAACTAGCATGTTAAACCCTTGTCAACTACACATCTACTTATAATAAAATAACCCGTTATAATAAGATATCCCACAATGCTTTGCAGTGGGTTTTTTTTTCATTAGAATCAACACAAACAAACTTGAATTTGTATTTACATGTAAGTAAAACGTTTTATTTTTAAAAAAAAAAAAAAAAAGGATAGTATATTCAACATTAAAATGTGGTAGTGATACGTGAATTGTAAAACATATTTTTATTTTTAACATTTATTGTAAACTTTGCCACACGCAGCCAAATTAATGTTAACTAAGTATTGGTGGAGTTTATAAAACTTCTGAAAACAGAATGAAGCTAGAACAACATACTGGTTTAAATTACACACAACATAAAATAGAAAGTAAATGTGGGAAATGTGACAAATGTAATGAAAACGAAAACACAGACCATGTTTTAATACAATGTACTGAAAATAAGAAAAGACAAAAAGAAAGAAATAGAAAAATTAAAAATAAACCCTAAAACCCTAGAAAATTATTTAAGCAACGAAAGAACTTACAGTGATCTTTCAAATTTATTAGATACAAAACGTAAATATAAAAGAATCACTTAAAGAAAAATTATAAAACAAGAACGTTTCATTCATTCAATTAGGGATCCAAACTACTGATCCAGGTGGTGGCGCTAATGCACCATAAAAGCAAACTGCCAAAAAACAGAAGAAGAAGAAGAAGAAGAACATGAAGAAAAAAGACCGTCCCGTTTACCAAGGGGTTTTGCAGCCTTCGGAGGATCCTCCCAACCTATAGCCTTAAAGGCTTGGTAGGAAGGACCCTCCGGTGGCTTTTAGAACCTCGATTAGGACACAGCCTTACTTTTCTACCCTCCTCCTCAGTAGTTCTTCTCTTCCTTCTTAACAATAAACCCATTTAGCATTACCTTAATCAATGCTACATAAATAATCAAACAGTGACATAAACTAAACATATAAAAATAATTAAACTATATCAAAAATAATAAAATAGATTTAAGAGCTAAAGAAATATACGTTATTCTATGTATCTAAATGACCACTAGATGGCAGTATAATACAAATAATGAGACGCTATTGTTTGATATTGAAAAATATCCATTACACAGAGCATCGGTTTGTACTTGTATCGGAGTGTTTTTCAAATACGAGTACATGAGCTCAGTATTGGTCCCTATATCAGTATTCTGAAAGATTCTAAAGATTCTTATCTCAGCTTTGGAAAATCATGAGGGTTGGTTTAGACCACTCTATTTGGTATGGAGATCTTTGTATGTTCGTATGTCACAGATTCCCCCATAGCCACCAAAATAGTACCTTGGCAACCATTCCATTTTGCTTACAGAAATACTTTTAAACAGCACTTTCTCAAGTCAATATAGACACTTTATCTGTTGTAGTGCACATCTCGGCCACTGTAGGAGTCTAAATGTGCCACAGCTTTGACCAAAACCTCAAAAGTTGATTGAAAGACAGGATTCTGATTTATTTGATCTGGTGATGTCTACTGACCTGGGTTCCTTCTTTAAGCAGCGTATCTCCATTGGTCAGCAGCAGCTGTGTATCCTCCAGGTCCTGGCTGTTGGGGTTGGATGCATGCTGCAGGGCCTGCTGGTAACTCAGCGTCATCTGGTGGCTTCCAGCTATGTCCACCAGACTGGAGGGGTCGTCCTCAGCACCAGTGCAGAAGGGAGCGTCTAGAACCTCATCGAAGCTCAGGAGTGGCTGCGCAGGAGATGAGCCAGCAAAGTGAGGCTCCGGGGTGTCCTCCATCAGGTCCATGATATGGGTATGGGGTTTGGAGGGGGCTATGGCCGGCGCAGGACTGGTATCCCACATGTCTAGCAGGCTCTCGTTTGTGTTTGGTAATGGGGAGACGCTGCTGGGCTGGGGGGATGCGGTTGGAGAGGTCTTGCAGAAGCCGGATTCCTGCACTGGAGTTTGCTTGGGACTGTTGAAGGCTTAAAGAGGAAAAATGAGCTTCAGAATGATATACGCTGGTTATTTTTGAAGCATGCGTTGTATCTTTGAGGAAAGTGATTTATACACAACAACCATTTTATGAAGTGGGTTTTCAAAGCCATTTCAATATATGGACTGGGGTGTCACATATAAGGGAAGAAACATTATTTCTGCTAATTATAAAATGATAATTATAGACGCTTGCAAAACCAACAGTATTTGTACCTTTTGGGTTTGTCATTATTCCTCCGGACAGTGCGTAACTAGTCTGTATAATCTGTCATAGCCTCACGGTTTAGGTCAGGTAATTGGAAATGGACTACTATGACGACTTGGGGTATTGACAAAAAAACACATTGAATAATTCCATTGAAAATGCATTGGAATGAATGTGACCGCTTATAGAGCAAAGAGAACAAATGTTATACCATTAAAAAGGTGTGGAAATAAAATAAAATAAAAAAACGTAAGAACTAAAAATGGAAAATTTGACCTTTAACTTTTGGACCTTGAAAATAAAAAAGGATAAATCTGTTTACATGATATTGAGGGTTTGAAATGCATTGCTCTGATTTGCTACCATTGTAAAAAGATCCTGTGTAACTCATTGCCACAGCAGCGTCACAAAGGGAGTCAGCCAGCCAATCACTGTATTTAAATTTACAAGCCACACCCCAATCTCTATAGAGGAATTACCAACCTACATCACGCGGGTTTGCTGCATAGATATCTTATACATAGGTAACTTATAAAGGCCTTTCGTCATGGTGCCATCTTGGCACAGGGCAGGGAGGATCGGTTCATAGAGTTTACCCTGACAAGTGTTCTTTGAAAAAAAAAAACGTTAAAAATCATGTTGACACTAAATCCTCTTTTTGCTCCAATGAACCTGAAACATTCGTGAAACATTGCAGATATACAGATGTTTTCTAAAGCAGTTTGAGAAATTAGAATTTAAGTTATTGTATCGTATAATAGTAAATTACCTTTCCTATATTATTTTATTATTGTATTATATTATTATTTCATTTTTCCTCCGATGCTATTTATTTATTTTCGATATTGTTGACCACTTTTTCTATATTATCAGTTTTTAATTATATTCCAATATTGTTGTATGTATGCATGTGGGAGTTTGTGTGAAATTTCTATTAAATCAATGAAAGAATTAATAATACTGTATAATAAAACTATTTAAGAATGCTGCATTTTGCATTTTATATCACGCAAGTTCACTCTATGGCCAGTCAAACAAATGAACATTGTTTGATTTGGTTTACAACGACCTGTGTATAAGTACCTCATGAGGTGTCTGCTTATGTAACAAAAAGAATATTGTACAATGTAAAGAAAAGGCTACTAGCCAACGGCTAGCTAGTGTTTTAATCTCAAAGTTAACTTTGCAATGGCAATCGGATCTGTTTGGCCTAAAAACAGTGCTTATCGCCGGGTGAAAAACTGCTAAAGTAGGCTGAGAGCATTATGTAAATAATATGTAAATACTGTAACTTATATTTACATTATCGTACATGTATAGCTATATACACAACCCGTACTAAAAAGCATTTGTGCACTTTGGATGGATCATAGTGGCATGAAACAACCAATTAGAGTGAGTCTAAAATGCATAAAAGCAATCCATAGAAACAGAGAATCAAATTTCAGTACTTTAAGAATGAATTGTTGAGTTGACCTCTTTAAACACAACATAGTAACCCAAGTGTTTACCCTAGCAACCATTTATGAAGACCAATATCTCTGCTTGAGAGCATCATAGATACATGGGGTATGTCTTGTTCTACTCATGCTACCAAGCAGGAAATAGCATAGCACGAACCATCGTTCAAACACCCATCACATTTCAAAAGTATGCGCCTCAAGTGGTCAGTCAGTGAATTGCAGCTTGTTCTGTCCTGGACTCTCCTGTGTTTATTATTACCCTCCTAGAACTGCCTCCTTTTCTCCGGTCACGTGACATATGTTTGTTTACTTATTTATATGCCGCTTAGGCTTTCTTTGTTTGCTGGTTCATCGTATGCTATGCCGCTCTTCATGTCAATAGGAAGATCTAGATTTGACGATGTCTATGTCTCAAGAGTTATTCAAGACGTTGTACTATTATGAGTTTATCACAGAGGTTTTCCCATTGTGGATTTTGTTTTGTTCCTGTGTTTTTATCATTTTGTAAATAAATCTTTGTTCTCTACAGCTCTGTCACACCGTGATGTGTCAAAGTCTTTTTAAGGAACTCTGGTGGTTGGTTTCCTCGTTGCACTTTTTTTTTTTATCAAGCACACTTAGTGCAGCCAGGTTGGAAACACAAGAGCTGAGAGAGTCAGTCAGCTGTGAAGGCAAACACAACCTGGACAAACAGATTATCCCCAGGCTGCATAACAGGAGTCACTTGCATGCCAGAGATGATTTGGAGAAGATGAAGGTGATGGAAACCCATAGAAAAAAAAACCAAAGTATTATTTCAGGAGAGTGTGGGGAGTTGATTTAAAGCAATATCAAATTAAAAACCTAATAGTAGTTAGTGATTTCATAAAGTATTTGCATGCTATAAAGCCTCTACATCAACACTTATAATAAAAGCTATGCGCTCCAATTCTAGGTTTATGAACCGTTTGGTCTCGGCACACTGATTCACTTCACCCCATTTGGTCACTGTAACTCTATGAACTAACTATGAATATACTTATGTTTCATCCTTTTTTGGCACTCATGGCAATTCCAATGGCTCTTAAGAAGTAATTTTTTTTTCAATTACAAACTGTTTCATTTTTAATGAACAAGAAAAAAAAAGGAACTTTTCCTAGAACGGTCGTCCAATTTCCATGACATTTTTACAGATCATCTTCTGTCCATGCTGAACAAAAGTTAATCTTGATTCGTACAACGGTTTCTGAATTTTGGAGCAACCGCAACATAACGCTCTGCAAAATGGTTTTAATGCTGAGGTTACCGGTACCTAAATAATTTTAGCATAGTGCCCCCTAGTGGTCAAGAGTTTCCCAAGTCCATTTTTTCATAAAATTTGTCTCCATGCATTTGTACCACGATGGACTGAAACAGGTTCAGCTATTTTGAATGTAAATTATTTTGGATTGTTACAAAATGAAGCTTTTTCCAAATGCTTTAACATATCTTTACAAAAATTGCCATGTCTCTATGCCCTGAAGTTACTTATTAAGTTTGCAGCACCACCTTGTGGGCAGAATATATCTTAGTTTTTGAAATTGTAAAAAATCTGACTGTGTAAATGTGTTCTGATTCTCTTTGGCCATTGTTCTTTTTTCTGACTCCTGTTCAGCCCCAGATCACTGCTTGCAGTTATATGTTTGGGATTGTGCTTTTCATTTCTTTTCTTGACAATTCCCTTTTAAGGGTCACGGAGTACATATCTATCTCTAGTGAACATCGTGCAAAAGGTAGGGTACACACGGACAGGTCTCCCGTTCATCACAGGGCAACATACACATTTATTGTATTTTGGAAATTAGTATATTTAATTAACCTGAAATGTTTTTTTTTCTTACGAGGTAAACCAGTGAGTTCCCTACTGGAAAGTGATTACATTAAAGGATTGATATTTGTCATGCTGTACATTTTACAGTTACACATTTGGTAGATGGTTTTATCCAAATAAATTATTCATATTTTGAATGAATGAAAGAACACATTCTTTTTTTGTCAGTTCCTGCTTTCGCTGGGGTTTGACCCCACGACCCTTGTCTTAGTGCAATGCTCTAATGAGCCACAGGTAAGCCACAGTACAAACAAGTGCTCTGCTTCCCAAAATAATACAATAATTTGGGCCAGACAAGTCTGTTTTTGTGCACTTGTGTCTTCGGCTTGAGCTCCATCAATTTTATTATAATCTAAAATATTGATAGAAAAAAATAACCACACACTACATTAACCCATCTATGTAACGTGTCTAGGACTTTATCCATAGGCTTCTGATGAAGGGTTTAAACCCTCTGGATATCAAGCTGTGAAAGTGCTTCACTACCATGTAATCGTAAGGTCAGGGCTGTACAGAGGTGCTGCTGGGGCCTTACCAAACTCCTTTCGAAAGTAGTCCTCTTTTTCCTCCTGAATGGCAATTTTTGGAATGGGAGAGCATCCAGTGGTCATGCTACGCTCCAGGATTCCTTCATCAGAGTCATCTGGAACATCAAATACAAGGTGAACATTTGATCTCACACCAGACAAAACATCAACCACCAGGAATTTACAAACAGTCTGAAAGAAATGCTAATGGTGCCAAACAAGAGCAAGCAATGGTCCCAGCGTTCTCATCATTACATCCAAACATAGACGTGCCACTGTGACCATGAAGCTACAACACTGTGAGCACTACACACACTGGGCTGATGCTCAGATTAGCAGAACGTGCAGATGTCAGGCAGTGGAAGATGCGTCACCATTTCAAAAAAGCACAAATGCTTATGACGAGGGAAAGAAGTGTTTAAGACCCTGGTGGTTTTAGAAGTTTCAGAAAATGACGAAAGAAGGTAGAACCATGGTGGTACTGGCTGTGTTTTGGGTCATTATCATGTGGGAATACCCATCCATTACCCATTTGTAATTCCCTGGATGTGGAAAGGGGTTTTGACCTTACATGGATGTGTCCTTTCCTTTGATATGACTGTCCCCTTGGTAGAAAACCAACCCAAAGGAAGTTTCCACTAAAGTCTCCACCTGTCTCGTCTACAATTCTGTCTCGGACATCTTTGGCAGTTCATTTCTCGTGGTCCTGAAGGAGAATTTGGAACCTTTCTTTCATTCATTCTTTTTCCAACCCGTTTGTTCCCTTTAATTACCAGGCGGGGGTACGCCCTGGACAAGTCGCCAGTCCATCACAGGGCAATTTCGAACGTTTGGTGTCTTATTCAGGTAAGGAGAAGAAGAGAAGCAACTAATTCAAATTCATTGCTTTCTTCTGAAATAGATACAAAATGGTGGCAACTTTGACGGAGGACCATTGTGCACTCTCCTGGGAGTGATGTTTTACACCTTACTGTTTATGTGCTGGACCATAGCCCCGCCCACCTGATATTGATGGAAGTTGACTAAATTTATTAATTTAGAAACTTGATTAAATTAATTCATGTAACACTGCAAAATCATTATTTAAACAGTGAAATAATCATAAATTTTTACAATCATATACTTTTTGGTGTTTTATTAATTGCTTACAAGTTTATTTATTTAATGGCACATTATATGATTAATAACTTGTTTATTTAGTTCATTTATAGATATTTAATTACACAATCCCGTAATAACATCTTTAATGGCACATTTTTTCTTTGTTTGTTTCATGATCTGCGATGGACTGGCGACCAGGGTGTACCCCACACCTCTCGCCCAATGTGTGCACTGGTAGACCCCGTGACCCCAAAAAGGGAATAAACTGGGTTGGAAAATGAATGAATGAATTTTTAATGATACATTCATTTATTTAATTACAGACATTCAATTACACATTTTTTACACAATATCTTTATTGGCACATTTATTTTTCAATAAATTATGCATTTATTTATATACTCATATTTAATGACACATTTATTTATTTAATGACATCTTCTGTATATAATTAATTAGTACTAGTTTGCGAAAGTTGATATATAAAAATGTATATTAAATCTAAATTATAATTGCGGATAATAATTAATGGCACATTTATTTATTAAATAAATTATATATTAATTTATTTATATTTTTAATTGTTTCATTAATTTTTTAAATAAATTAATAGGATGTTTAACTACACATTTATTTATTAAATTACTTACTTATGTACTTAATTTATTTATTTATTACTGACACATTATTTGTACAAGTTTAGGTATTAATGACACATGCAATAAAAATTTAATATTTATTGGTGTATATATTTCATGTTATTAAGTTTTTAAAGTGTATTTCTTGTTATTCTGTTAATCAATCCTGAAATAAACCTGAAGTAGACTGATCTGAGACAAACATTCAAAATCAGCAGGGATCAAATACTTCTTTCTCTTGCTGTAAAGCACTGATTTCATCCCGAAATATTTCAAGGCATTATGGAATTATACACAGAAGCACTGGAGGTTGATCTCTCAAGATAATACGGCAAGCTCACTGGTTTAAAATATGACGTTTGTCCAAATCAGATATTTTTGGACAATCTGAATTTTTTTCAGTCTGAAAGATTTTTGGTTGGAAGCGGTCATGAAATTCACCAACCAAGTAAAGCAGAAAAAAGAAAAAAACGTTGCTGAAGAACGGATTCAACTTCAGCTTTCAACGTTTAGTAAACACGACTAAACCATTTATATCCATTTTTGTATAAATAAAACAATAGTAAATGAATTGAAGTGCTTGAGCTCTGAAAGAACAACCTCTGAACAGTCATCAACATGGAAGCCTTCGCAAAAAAATACAACAAATGTAACCACATCGTCTACAACCTTTATAATACCACAATGAATAGATAAATGCTTAGGATTCAAGTGATTCAAATCCACCCATAAGCAAAAAAAAAGTGAAATCTCCGGAACAGAAAATGAAATTATTGGTCTGAAAGCTCCAAGGCTACATTTGTCCACGTGTTGCTGTTTCAACACAAAACCACGGTCACAAAAAGTTCTCAACAACAACAAAAATCCAAGGTCAAGGGCCCAGGGAGCACAGTCACATGCGGAACGATGTTTCATCCACTCACAGATCAACAGAGGGGGTGTAGGCGGGCCCACCGTGTTCATCCACCAGAAAGAGCATGGAGGAGAGGAAGGGGACACGAGGGCAGTAACATTGATGAGATTCAACCAGATCTCATGAATAAAAACACATCAGTTTGTTTCAGTCCTCCAAACATCCAACAAACGAAATGCTTCCTGTGTCAAGAACAAACTCAACGGACAACATGTGGAGAGGACATATAGCGACTATGGACCAAACAGATGGAGATATGGATTTACATTTCTGCTTGAGAACAATATGTAGAGTAGGGGAGATGGGCACACGGCTCAATCTGTAGGAGGTCACATCCTTTCGATCAAATCCGCATCGAATTATCACGTGTTTTACATTAAAGGCTAGGTGCACTATAATCCGTTTTTTTCTATTTCTTGTTCACTTAACTTCTGCATTTTAAAAAGACTTTGGATTCTGATAGATTAAAAAAAGAGATCCATTCTCATTTTAAAGCCTCCTCCCTACCTTCCCTACCTCTTCTACCCTCCCCCTCTTTTTTGCAAGCTAAGTTAAGAGACACACTACCAACTTTCCTTTGGAGTAGGTCCTAAAAAAGGCCAAAACTCCAGAAGCACACTTTGAACAGGTTGTGATGGACTCCCTGAAGGGATTTTATGCAGAGAGACCCACAAATGTCATTTTGAATTTGTCAATAATTAAATTAAGCCTCCTACGCAGCTGTGTCTGTTTCAATCCATGACTGGGTTTCAAGACTTTTAGATTATTTATCTTATTTTGAGAAATTGTTACTTGCAAAATGCGTATACTTATATTTTTTGTTGCTTGAATTAAGAAACTTAAAAAAAGCCTTTGCTTTTGCCACTAAACTTTCAACAAGACATTGTGTTTCAACATATTCTTACTTTAAGAATATTATCTGATTTTGTTAAGATTGATAAGTACACAAACCACAAGTCCTGAATTCGGTTCATTTTGTAAAATTACATTTATGTTAAACAGCAGGTGATGCCATTTTGGCATTCAATAACCAGTGGTATTTCTACAAACAGCAAATAGCTACAAATAGCTGATAAATACTATCAAGACCAGAAGACACTGAAACATTGGCATTTTTAAGGGTGATATGGTTAGGAATCATATTCCATTCGGATTTGAGGCTCCCACCCAGCTGTTTCTGTTTCAGTCCATGACTGGGTTTTAATATTGATGAACCTGTTTAGTATAAGTGATTTACTGCAAAATGGAAATCTGTTATATAAATCTAACTAATTATATTCCTTTCAGGTGCAGTAGAGTTTGGCTCTTCCTCATCCAGATTTAAGCCTCCTACATAGCTGTTTCTGATTCAGTCCATGGTTGGGATTTAATGTTGTTGATCTTTAGAACCTGTCTACTGTAAGTGTTTCACGGCAAAAATGAAAATCTATGCTGATATGGTAAGGAGAGTTTGGTTGTTTCTCGCCTGGATTTAGGCCTCCCACACAGCTGTTTCTGTTTCAATCCATAACTGGGTTTCATACTTGATGATCTTTAGAACATATTTGATAGAACTGGTATAATATACCTCAAAAATACACCAAGGAATTTCTGGCGGTTTAAAGACAAAAGAAATGAATGCGATGAATGTATTTTGTACGATCACTTTTGAAAGCACTTTGTTCGCAGATATACACACAGATGTTCATAGAAATAATGTGAGGCGATATTACAACACAAGGTAATATGTAAATCCTGTCTTAAATAGGAAAGATGCTATTAATATGGAAAGTCTTGGTCCAATCAGATTTAATGAGCTTTGTCACCTGATGTGGAGATTTAGTAAAAGGTAAAATAATGATAATATTTGTCCAGATGGCTACATCATTTAAAACCTACCCGCTACGATGTGGGGGTAGGAGAAAGGTAAGGCGGAAAGTTGGAGATTGGGCCAAAGTATATTCTTTGGGACTGTATCAACGATGGTACAACGCTCAACCAAACTACACAAAACCCAAATCTGAACTGAAGCTGAAATAACACAAATATAGGGTTCTTCTGGAAGTGGACAGAGTGTTAGAGGAAGATCTTTGAGACTGTAGGACTAGTGGTTCAGTGAAGGGTTGGATTCTAGATAGCCTTGTCACCTGCTGGATTCAAACGTGGCCCTCAGACCTGTCCAGTACCTACCAGGTGGACCTGGTTGTCGACGCTTTTGGGGCGGTGTGCGAGAAGGGGGCGGGCTGCAATCTGACGGACTGTGCTGCTGCCTCAAGAACGGACTGTCCAAGCGGCCTGGTGAACGGGAGACAGGACCACCAAGAGGGACACGTGGACACACAGAGTGATGCACACAGATATGACAGAAAGACAAGACCAGATAGACAGGAAACCCAAGGATAGAAAGAGGAGTCGGTTCATATAAAATAGAGGTAAATTATTATAGAAGCATGATTTCAGTGTTAGATGGCCGGTGGTGGTGGTGAAATAAGATCCGGGATCGGTGAAAGGGTAGATGGATTGGAAAGGGAGTTTAATAGATGTTTACAACCAAAAGGATGGAGCATGGAGAGAAAAAAAAGCAGATTTTAGTCAAGAAATAGTGTGAGGAAGAAGGAGAGAGGTAAGAAAACAGATGTTAGTGTGATGCTCCCGCACCTCTGAAATGCAAGTACGAGTTGTTTCTATGTCCTTCAAGACAGTAGTAAGGATTTCATTCCTTCGTTTCATTATCGTAAAACATTTTTTAATATAATAAATGGTCAATCAGCAAATGCTCATAAGTTTACACACCCTGGCGAGTACAAGAAAAAAGGGTTGCACGGTCAATGCCAGAACACACCCCACTCGACGTAAAACAATCCAAACGGTTCGGACAATACAAAGACTTTTTGGTCACAACCATAAACTCTTGATTTAGAAAGAAATGCCATCTCCACTGTGAAACATGGAGGCGGGTTACTGATGTTTTGGGGATGTTTGAGCTCCAAAGGCACAGGAAACTTGGTCAAAATTGATGGGAAGATGAATTCAGCATGTAATCAAAGGACACTGGAGGACAATTTTTACTCATCAGCCCGGAAGTTGAGCATGGGACTTTACTGGACGTTCCAACACGACACCGGTGCAAAACACAAGTCCTTTTGTGATTGGTTCCACCAGAACAAAGTGAAGGTTCTGGCGTGGCCATCTCAGAGTCCTGACCTCAATATCAATATCTGTTCTTGCAAGAGCCCAAGAAAATACAAGAGTTGGAGGCCTTTTGCCGAGAAGAATGGACTGCTTTTCAAACAAAGAAGACAAAGAACTTTATCAACAACTACCTCAAGGGACTTGAGGCTCTTAGACTCTCAAAAAGAGTAAACACGGTTGTTTGACAATAAACTAAGAGTGGAAAAAATACTTTTTTTTCTGAAAAATAGCCAATAAATCAAACATTTTGCCAGGGTGTGTAAACTTATGCACACAACTGTATAATGCATTAAAGACTACAACAAGAAAAATTTTATGTATTGGAAAATCCACCAAACTTTAGTGAAAATCCAGCATGACCAGCTCAAGCTGTGTTTTGGAACACGTAAGCTGGTTTACACTGGTCAAAGCTGGCTTGAGCAGGCTTCTAAAGACTGTAATTCACTGGAAGACATTAAAGCATGTTTTGCTAAAAGATCTCCTCCAGAGGAAAAGGATGGGCTACTTTCATAAACTTTAAATCAAACCGGAAAATAGATAACTGCAGCATTTATTTGATGTATATTGACCGTCTATTAACATTGTATGTCTATGTGCAATTATCTTAAACTGTGATTGTTTCGTATATAGAACGCTTTGGCAATTATAATTTAATATTTACATGAAATAAAACAATTATTTGAACCATTTAACAGATGGATTTGCATGATTTATCAAAGCACCAAAGGATTCAGAGATTGCATCTTGTTAGCATGCCGCTAAGCTAACAAGAGCAACACATAATATCTCTTCATAATAGATTAAAAAAAGAAATGTATAATACTATGAGGAAAAACTCACTATTTATATCCATTTAGTTTACTATTTATTTGGTTTCAGCTGGTCTGCCATGCTTCTAAACACAGTTTGAGCTCTGCTGATTATTCACTGGAAGACATTTTGACAACAAAGCAGATTTTGCTAGCAGATCTTGTGTTTACATGAATTAAAACAAATTATTTGAACCGTTTAACAGATGGATTCGCAGATGCATGATTTAGCAAAGCACCGAATGATTCTAGCAGAGATTGCATCTTGTTAGCATGCCGCTAAGCTAACAATGCAAGACTCCATTACGTAAGCACCACATTCTTTCTCTTCACAAATGATTTCAAAGATCATTTTATAGTACTATAAGAAAAACTCACTTTTTATTTCTATTTAATTGAATTAAAAATGAATCTTTGATTACACCATCATCTGAAAAGCAATTATTTAAACTGTGACAGCTGGCTTTTCATGAGCTCTACTTTTCCATTCAGGTTCTGTGGAGCACTCAGGAGGATGTTGATAAGTGACAAACAGAGGCTTAGCGTGTAGCACCTCATCTCCAGAAACAATCTATGACTGGGATCTTACCGGTTCGGTGGGTCATGACCGGTGAGATGTCCACACTGTTAGCAATGGCTCTCTCTCTCTGTTTGAAGAATTCCCGTGGGTTACTGGGCCTCTGAGCAATGATGGCTGCTGCTTCCTAAAACACCGCGATAGAAGGAGAAAGAAATCAAATAAATATTGTGTACCAGAATATCATTCGAGTCCTTTCAATAATGGTCCAAGGGAAATGAGTATTTGACTACAAGGCGATTCTGTAGTTCGCCAGTGGGTTTGTCTTTGGTTCCCTTTCAGTAGTTCACTTTGACGTATGTCGACGCTAAAGGCCTCTACACACTGATCCGAACTGAGATTCACACAAAAAAAAACAACAACAGGGTGCTATCCGTCTGGGTCGGGAAAATATTGATACAATGGATATTTTCTTTGGCACACTTTGGGCCTATTAATACAATTCATTCTTTTTCCAACCCACTTATTCTGCCAGTGCCTATCTCCAGTGCACATTGGGAGAGAGGCAGGGGTACACCCTGGACAGGTTGCCCGTCCATCGCAGATTAGTACCAATTGAGCATTTCTATTCTAAAAGTCACTGCATACTTGAGGATGACATTTGTCGGGATTCCTGTGGGATGGGATAAACTTTTGTTATTACTCTCGTGATCGGGATGGGACGGGAATAAAACTCAGCAGGAGCGGGAACACCATTAATAGATTATAATCTTCTGTGTTAAGCAATCCAAACGAGTTTTTGTAAATCTTTCAGCGAGTCAAAAAGTCCAAAGAGCGCGTTTTTTTCCGGGTCGGCAACAGAAGTTAACCCTTTAACACTGAAGATGTCATCGGCGACAAACAATAAAGAGAAACAGAACTTTTGCCAGAAGCTCAGGAGATCAGTGACAGACGAGTGATTGATTTCCTGTGATCGCTTTAGCAACAGTTTAGCGTAGATTTCACTGTAAATATAATATTTATAATCTATATAATAATATAACCATTGTTTTAGTAGTAGTAATAGGTTTATTAGTGTTAGATTGAACTGTTTTTACCGTGTTCTGTCCGTGATTCTTGCACATGTGTCTTTTTTCCCTTATTTCCTCGGATTCTTCTGCCATTTTTGGCACACTAAAGTGTTAGATTTCAATGCCAAAACACTTGTAAATAGTGAAAGAAGATGTTTATACCATCATCGAGAGTTTTTCAATCACAATCCTATGTAATAAAAGTTTTTATTCACAGGGTTTATTCCAAACAATAATGTTTTTCAATATATAGTGTCATTTTTTTATATTATATAAATTGACTTTTAAAATATATTGCTTCATTAATTTATTTTTATCTTTTGCTAATTTTCGTATAGAAACACAAGGGGTTCTTTTGAATAAATCTAATCTGAAATAATATATTTATATTAATAGAGATTTTTTCTGATGAAGGGGAAACCTGTGGCAAGGTGGGCTCTGTTTTCAGCTGGACAGGAACTACTCTACCATATTCCACAGCTGAGAAAAAAAACAAACCCGGCCCTTTGTAAATAAAATATTCTGTGAAATCGACACTGAAAGCCGTATTCAAACAAAACGTTATGAGTTGATTCAAAATAGGTTGAAGTAAATTTCTGTAATCATAAAAATCTTGTTGCTGTACATTTATAGTTGTTTATAAAGAGAAACTTGATGAAAATTCAAATCCTTTTTTTGTTATTACACACTGTTCTGAGCATTTATAACAAAAAATTAACAACAAATATTTGCCAGATTTTGAAAGTTTTATTTCCTCTGAAAAGAAAAATGGATAAAGAAAATGATACAAACACAATTTTCTTGGGGTTCATTTAACTAAAATGGTTAATGTGACCAATGTCACTGTGTGACCAATGTCCTGTTTTTACTAAACTGGAATCCATTTCAAAAGGCTACAGGTATTTGTAAGCTGGCAGGAGTTGAATGGGAGTGGGAGTAATTTTGAGTGGGAGTGGGAAGGGACCAGGAGTCAGTTCTACAGGAGTGGGACATGACAGGATTTATTTATTTACTCTGGTCCCAGATTGGGATGGGACAGGATTTTTTTTTGCTCTGGGAGTGGGATGGAACAGGATTTTTTTCTCTGGGAGTGGGATGGGACAGGAGTGAAAATCCACTCCCGTGTCATGGTCTACTGCATACATAGTCAAAACAATATGCAAAATTATCATCTTTTTGTCTCACTATCTCAACAAACAGTATTTTCAACCAACAAAAAAACTGCAAATCATTTATTTGGGAAGTTGAATGTCTAGATCTGAGAAGAAATGAAAGTTGAAGTCTGTTTCAAATGACATCATGCATTTTCACAGTAAAGAATATTGAAGAGCACAGCAGGTAATAATAGTTCCCCCTGGGATTTGCTTTGGTCACCGAGACTCTATCGACTGCAAACTCACAGAATTGCAGTGTCTTAAAATAGTGAGAGGAATTCCACTGACCCAGATGTAAAGCCCAGAAGAATATTTATCATTGTAACACAAACCTGCTCCACATCTCAGTCTGTTTGGGGTCAGAGTCTCCTCGCATTCTAAAATCTCCAAAGTGAGGCTGTTTGCAATGAAAAGCTGCGTTTCGACCCACCTCAACTTCTGATTCCTTCTTCTCTAGGCCTTGGTCATCACAACTGGGCTCTGTCTGTTAAAGAGACGACAGTGCAGGTTCAGTGCAGCAGAGGGCACCAAAGGCAATGGTTCAACATGATTGAAATGCATTTTCTTCTAGAAAACAGTTCATTGTAATCAAAACTGTTAAAACAAAGATCACTACTGCACAAAAGAGTGATTGCAAAAGTAATTTTAATGGAAAGGAGTGAAAAAAATAAACACAGAATCAATCGTAACATATTTGCTGTAATTTATTGCCATATCCATCACAGCCCATTGCATAGGATTTCCTAGTAAAATGTTACTTATTCGAGATGTAGTGAATGTTTTTTCTTTACAAATCTAGCAACTTTTTGGTGTTTTTGGGGACTTTTGTTAACTTGTTTGATCTGGCTCTTCTCATGAAGCAGCAATGATGGGGCAAGCTCAGATGTTACACTCAAGCTGTCACCCAATCCATGCATCTACACTTTTAAGGGTGTGAATTGTGAATTGCTCACTATCTCATACAGATACATGTAACACAATCTTACGCTCTGCCCCCAGGAGGTAGGAAAAAAAAATTGAGATTGTGGCTTTTGGTAATAAAAACAAGGAATACTGGAAAATGTAATATGTTTCACTAGAATAGTGTCCGATATTCCTCTGTCACATAACATTCATTACCAATTCATACAATAAAAAGTAACTTGGCCTTTCAGACTTTAAAAATGATAACTATATGTTAATTTCACAGAATAAAACAAAAACGTGATTAAAACAAATCTTTACTTCATCATATTCCCTTTACTTTGTTGGCTCGTAAAAATTATAAAATATGAAATTGAAAATAGATGAGAAAGGCAATGAAAATATTTTCAAGAATTATGTTAATCATACTAACAACTTACATTTTTATGACATCACTGACAGCTGCCTAGCAACAAAACTGTACCTTAGCAACCAGAATGTCCGAACTCCCTCTCAGCTTTGGTAAATAATAGCTACATAGGGGTTGGTTTTGCTACTCCCAGTGACAATGGGAACATTAAGTTGTCACTGACTTCCCCATAGCAACAAAATTGTTTACCCTAGCAACCAGAATTTTTTTAATCTATCTCAGCTTTGGTAAATGATAGAGACATAGTGGTTGGTTTCTGCTACTCCCAGTGACATTGGGAACATTGAGTCATCACTGACTCCACCATAGCAACCAAATCACCAGATCTATAGTTCAGCTTCAGAAAATGCTAGGAACACAGGACTTGGTGTGCACCACTAATTGTGGGAAAGTCTTTGTTGTAGTCTTTAACAGTTTAACAGCGTTATTGATTTCACCACAGCAACCAGTTTTTTTTACCCCAGCAACCAATTAAAAAAATCTCCGTTCAGGAAAATCATTGATTGATTAAAAATAGTTTGAAAAGGGTACTTTTACAAGCCAGCATCAAAGTTTGTGTAAAAACTTTAGCCATCTAGTTGTAATTAGTCTTAACATATTTTTATTTTTCATTACGTGTGTGTGTGTGTGTGTTTGTAATTATGACATTTTTACTTTTGTATTGAAACCATTAGGGCTGAAACGTATTTCATTCACATCACAAGTTCTTTATGCAAGTTATGCAATGACATCATCTATCTTTTGTGAATGCACTCTTACAATCAAGGGTTGATTCCTGGATTTGTCTTTGGCCTCGTCCTCCTCCTGCATCTTCTTCCTGCAAACAAATAAAACAAAGGTCTCATTATACAGGCCTGTCCACTCTGTAGATCTATCATTTCGCCCAATTCAACATTGTTTTTTAACATATAAATCTGTGTTTATGCATTGCATGTTGGATATCTTGACTCGCAGCATTTCTAGAGTTTCTACTGTCTTTGGAAATTCCAGAGCAAAATGTATATATCAAGAGTAAGGTGCACCTTTGCTCCTCGATCTGCTGCTCCCTCTCTCTATAGCGCTTCTCTCGCTCCTCTTGCTCTTTCCTCTCCAGCTCCATCCGCTCATTCTCGAACCGCTGGCGCTCCTCTGCAGCCTTCTTCCTTTCTTCCTCCTTCCTCAGCTCCTCTTCCCTCTGTATGTAAGACAAACCTCATGCATTTCATGATACAGATAATGGTAAGAGAGCTTTATGTCTAGCATAATGAAAAAAAGAAATTTCCAAAAATAAAATGGCATCTTCAAGTAGCAAGTCTGTGACTGCTGGCAAAGGTTCCATATCTGCCAGGGATTATATACAGTACAAGACAAAATTATTGGTCCTCCTTGTGAAATTGCTAACTTATATTTATTAATAAATGTATATTATATACAGTGATGTTTTTATAGCCAAAATATTGTTTCAAATTAAACTATATAGCAATTTTTGGGGGCACTTTTAGGGAAAATGGCAGAAGAACGCATCCTCTGGCTCTCCACCTGCATGAATAGAATTAATGATCATAGACATTATTGTAAAGTAAATTGAAAATATGGCAGAATTGAGTTACTGTGTTCAATATCCATGCGTTGCATTTTTTTCATGGTATTTCATGCCACTGATACCATTACAGAAAGGTTCCGGTGGGAAGAAACCAGGAAGTATTGGTAAACAAACATGGCATTGATTGGAAACCTGGAACTAATGGCAAGATATTTAATCATTCGTGTAGAAAAAAAATGTTCTGGTGGACTGTGTTGGACTGGACTGTGGTCAAGTGACCCGCGTCTGCGCTTTGTTCCGTGTAATTATATTTACTGTGTTATTATATTTTCACATTATATTTGAAGCTCTAGCATGTAAACTGGCTGACTAGCGCCCCCACTTCAGTAATTTCTTTTACCTTTCATGTCGCAGGATCAGTGGTCCATTAGTGCAACACAAATCAACTTTGTGACCACAACTCTACTTAAACATTTAGTTTTTTTATCTGTGGTTTTGATTTGCAATAGCGTTGTGCACAGAGAGTTGATGTGTGTTGTGTTATGCAGCGTACTTTCAAGCCAACAGTTAATCTGGAGGATATTATGGTTTATTGCAGGTATGTTGTTTACGCGAGAAAATCTGTATTACAAGTTAATACAAAAATTTCAGATTTTGAATTTAAATAGTTTCTTTGTCATGAATTTACATTATTTAGTTTTTAGATTTACACATGCAAAAAGTTTCAATTTTTTATTTGCCACTAATCTCGATTACTTGCAAAAAAGGCGATTTTACATTACATTTATGCATTTAGCAGACGCTTTTTGTCAGTTCTTGCTTTCTCTGGATTTTTTTTAAATTGATTGACAGCACTAATATTTTACAACAATGAATCAGACTTTCTTTTGAAAAATAAAAATAATCAGTAAATAAAATGTCAAAACATTCAATTGCTCTGATAAAAAAATAAATAAATACCGGTAAATAAAAAAAATCACAGTAACTTCATACAGGACTAAAATTGTTCAACTGCACATAGAAAAGATTATATTAAATAAAAACCGCAAACAAAGTGAACCAAAACTTAAAGCTGTAAGAAATATGAAGCCCCTAGCGAATAACAATCAAAGTCATCTGAAGAGCCACTTCCCTGTGAATGTTAACAGAGACTGTGAAGCATCCTCATGCTCCCTCCAGAGATTCATTCATTCATTCCCTCTCTCCTCAACACACACACACACACATGCACACAGACCTTGGCTTGCTCCCAGAATTCCTCTCGGTTAATCTTCTTCATCTCGTTCTCGGCGTTGGTCTTCTGATAGGTGGAACCCTGCATTCAGAAGATGAAGGGGAAGTGAGAATGAGGGCTGGACACTCATTGGACAGGCAGCAAAATATTCAAACATAATAGTAAGTGTCTAGACACACCAACACGAGTGTTTCAAAAGCTGGTTCCAATAAAGTCTAACCTGTCCGGTTCTACTGACCTTCGTGGGACATTTGACCCTACACACGAAGTTCATATGGATTTTAAAAGATCCTTTAGTTTTAGAATAATAATAATAATAATAATAATAATGATAAAATAATTCTGACCAAATCACTGCTGAGTACTGAATTCTTTCAGCAGCATTTTCCCAGTGCAGCATCAATCAGAGACAAATGCATCAACGGGAAGGATCTTGGTTATTTTAGAGTGTAAATTAGCTCGGTGCTTCACAAAACGCACGTCATTGTTTCACTTCCTCCATCTCAACACTGTGGCTCCATCCTCTAAAAACAGCTTCATCCATCCACACCACACTATTAGAGATCTAAACCCTGTACTGACACATCAATCCCCAAGCTAATGAGCACTTACCAACAACAGGCTTATTTTACTCTCTTAGATACATACATCTGGAGTCTGCATTAAATGTCTAGGTCCTGTACTTTTGAACGAATTAGCTTTCAAATTGGATAAGTCCAAAAAACTGCAGAATATATAGTAAGTGTACCAATGTAGAGTTGTGCTTTTTTGACATTTGCCATTTTACTCAATAGCGAGACTCGCATACTCATCAGTTTGCAAGCAAAAGGGCTGTTTAAAAGTATTTTTTAATACTGTGGTGACAACGAGTGTCTTGATGTCGCTATAATTTCCCTAAGCTGAGACAGAGTTATGCTACATTGGTGGCTATGGTTAACAGTGTGGTTGTTATGGGGGAGTCAGTGTCATAACTTAATGTTCCCAATGTCAATATAAGTTATATGAACCAACCCCCACATGTCTACCATTTACCAAAGCTCTACATTTGCTAGAGTTTGGAAGCTAGGGAGTTGTTGCATATGATGCAAAGTGGAACAAATGCAAAGGGGGAATGAGACGCAACTAGAAACATGGTGGCAACAAGTAATAAGCTTAAAAGGGACTCATACTACATGTACTTATACTATATCGCTGTCATGCCCAACCCCCAGCATCAATCGGTTCCAGGCTGGCTCGACAAATAATTATGTTGGCTTAAAAACTGCAACCGAAACTGAGAATCTCATAAAACCTTCAAATTCGCAACACTTGTGGTGGTTATCCATCTGTGCAAGGACTGCAAAATTATTATGTACCCTAGGGTCTAAATATTTACCATTGACTCATAATAACCAATGAAAATAAATGGAAAAGGGAACAAAAATCAAGACAAACATCGTAAGGAAATGTGGATTCATCATCGACAGCCCCCTAGCAACCAAACAGTGTACCCTAGCAACCAAATTTATCTCAGTTTAGGAAAATCATAAGAGGGGTTGCTTTCTTTCTTTCTTTCATAGAGACACAGGGAACATTATATTGTCACCAACCCCTCTATTGCATCCACACTCTTGCATTATCAATCCATTAGACATATCTCTCTGTAAACATAGGAAAGTTATTGAGAAATGGGGGTTGGTTTACGTTACTCTTATTGAAATTGGCTCTAAAACTGCACTATTGCAAGCCAACGTCCACAATTACATACAATTTTAGCCCTACGGTTTTATTCAACTCAAGTAGTTGTACGTAGGATGCAAAGCAACAGGCTAGAACTGGACATCTGAGGTACACTATTAATGTAGTTTTAAATGCTTTTTTTAACAGCATTTAAACAAAAGATTTGGCGAGCTCCTCCCACTGACTTTGATTGGAGAGTAGATAAAATACATTTGTTAACCACTGCAATACTACACCATTTTAATTTATTAGGAAGACAGTTAATTGTTAATGCAATTATTTGATTCCAAATATATTAAATTAAAAAGTGATGTCATAATTAAAATGTAAAATAATTTATTATTTTTGACACTTTCTATCCTCCATAAATGTACAGTCGGGACCATTAGTTAGTGCAAACCTGAAAGACATTAAAGTAAATTCACACAGTTTGTTAAAGTTCTATTACAGGAAAGTAAAGTCAAACTAAAAACTACACAAAAGCAAGGTAAGCAAAGTTCAAACGAAAAATTATACTAGCTCGTTTTAATAGATATTTACTTAAATAATATTTGACTACTAGGATGTTGTACTGATCTTCAAACGCAAAGTGCATTAACTACTATTTATTTTGGACCGTTATTTCTCCAAAATTGGACTCTAAGCTGTTGTTACTAGTTGAGGGAGGCGTTATGAAGCCCATTTCACTCTAAACTCACATTTTCACCAAACATGTAATTACTGCACTTTCCCTTTGAAGAGCAGAATACTTAAGAGGACATTATGGTCCCCACAAAGTAGCACAAACAAGAACACACACACCACGTTTTCCAAGTTCTCTTCATCTCTCACTCGCAGGCGGCTCAGCACTGGACTGGCTACCGGAGCAGTGCCATTGGTCAGCCGCTGTCCAATGGCTGAGGGCTCAATGTCGTCCATGCTGCTGGCGTTCACGATGACATCAACACCCTGTGGAGAGAGAAAAAAGCATCAGAAGAACTCTTGAAAACACATCACCTGGCAACCAGTAACAGGCGTGCATTTCAATGAGCAGCAACTCTTTAACATTGCTATGGCACAACGCCTGCCTGACAGACAAAGGAACAAAAAGTGTTGGGCACCTCCACAAGAGGCTTTTTTTTACAGAAATAAACTTGCATTGTTGCTAAATGTCACAGAGTTTAGAAAGATCTTTGCCCTACAGCTGCAGTAAACATTGATACTTTCTTTATATAAAGGTTTTTCAAGTTTAGTTGCACGGAATACAAATCTGTTGTTTAGTGTGGTCTTTTCCTAGCCATCTCTTGCTGATGTGTCTTTCCATCAGACAAAAAAAGAGCAATATTGTGAGTTGACTTGTTCTATAGATATGCTCAGTGCTAATAGCGACTTGGATCTTTCATTCTCTGCCCTGGCCTTGATACATCCTGGAGATTTTCAAGTTTAATATCTCTTTTCTCTCGCTCACTCCTCTCAAATCACCCACTCAACAGCACTGAAGAGGCTTGAAAAGACAAGTAGCCGCATAGTTGGATCCTTCTCGCAGCTGTAGCATCCCCGAATGCCTGCCAACTATAATTGAAGCATTTTGAAATGAGGACAGTTTTGTCTTCAGAGGACAGAACTTATGGTGTAGCAATGGAGAGAACATCCATAAATGAAACATCAGATTTTTAAATAAAAATTATTTAAAAAATAATTATTTTTAATATTCGACTGTGGAATATAATGGTATTTTTAATAAAACAAAAATTCATATAGCATTAAGACTGGGTTTGAATTATCAATCTTTCAATTCACAAACATATATACAGGAAAGTTTCCAGAACTATTAAATTACTTTCACCTGAACCAACGGTTAAATTCAAAACTGGGTTTCAACGATCAATCCCCAAACCAGTGCTCTACCAGTATAACACATACAAGAACATTTCCAGAGTTATATATAAATTTAACCTGAATCAAAGGTTAAAATAAAGATCTTTCATCTTTCAAAAAACAAGTAGAGCACATTCAGGAACACTTTCAGAACTGAAATGTGAATTTAACCTGGACTAAAGATTAAATAAATGGTTAGAAAGATTACATTTCAATCCACAAACCAGTGCAATACGAGTTGATCCAAAGACTAATCATTGGACAGTTTCCAGAACTTATAAATGAATGAAACCAGAACCAAAGTTTAGTATTCATGCTTTTTAAAAACTTTTTAAATTGGCTTGGAAATTCTAAAAAAAAAAAAAAAAATATTATATATATTCCAATTTTACGGTTTATATATATATACATATATATCAATTGTAGTGGTGTTGTATAATAAAAAAAAAAAAGCTTGACTTCCCCAGATCTTTTTTTCAAGTCACCTGATCGCTTATAGAAGATGAAGTGAAAATGAGAGTGAGGGTGGATCATGTTTGTCTGAAATGAGTTTTTACCTAGAGTAAAAGGGAAGAAAAAGACGTTTGCTTTACCTTTGGAAGACCCACCTGGAAAAACTCAGCTATGGTGGCTACGTGACTGGCACAGGCACACTTCCTGGCATCCGGAACATCTTCACCAACCTGAACACACACGCACACATGTTTATTCACACAAGTCAAGTGCAAAAGGGCGAGATCACTGCTCCTGCTGCGCCCATGTCACAGCAGCAAAGTTCCCTAGTCCCTAGTCAAAAATCAAAACTTTTAGCTTGGCTTTGAAAATGTAATTATTTGGTTTCCTCAATCTATATATAGAAATCTTGCAGCTCGCCTAACTAAACTATGCTGAACTGTGTTAAAAGTGCCTCTTTTTGAACTCCAAAAAAGTGTTTTAGGGTTTCATTAATATGTTACTGGCAGTGTGAAATATCGGCTTTCTATAGAATGCTTGTAGGTTTTTTGCGCTTGTTCATCTAAGATTTTAGACACTTTTTATTCTAAGGAATGGTACTGTTTATGCCAAGTGTGAAAAGGCATCATACAAGCTTTGTGACCATGAAAGAATTTGTTGCGTACCACATCAACAGGACCAATTATACACATAGCTCAACGTCAAAAAACTCACAAGCTTCGATCTAGACATTCTATAGAATGCCAGATTTCAGAGTTAGCCGGTTACAGAAATATTTGTACTAGGCATGGGATGGTAACCGGTTTCAAGGTTTACTGTGGTTTAAAAAAAAAAAAAAAAATCACAGTTTCAAAATGGCAAACAAAAAAAGTTACTACTGCTCCTACAATATGTGCATTTTGGAAAGTGAAAGCGAGGATATTCTCATACCTCACTGCTCTAGACTTAATCCAGGAAAGTAGAACATGCTCACATTCCGGGATCTTAACTTGAACTAAAAAAAGTGTGTGTATAAATGGTGAATGAAAAAAAAGCATGTCTACAAAAATTGTTGGGCTGCTAATATGACTGCATTAGTAATTTAATTTTTTTAAGGGTAGAAGAAAACATTTGCTCATTTGTTCTGACAGAAGCTGAATCAGAGAGCGATGTGTGAGCGCTTACAAAGATTAAAGTGAGTCAGGCGTTGTGTACTGTAGGTCTGAGAATCACGGTGGAACCTGAATGAGTGTTTTAAGGGATGGTTTTATTTCCCAGTAATACAATGGGTCTTCTTCTATTTTTGAGAGTATCAAATGTTTTTTTTTAATCATTATGTAAGGTTGTCTAAAAAACTATTTTGATTTCGTTGTTTTTTTTTATTGCAATGTATAGTATATGAATGTATTGGTTTAAATTTATTGCAATCGCTTCAAATGAAGTCACAAGATTATTTTATCATTTGTTCCTCTCACCCAGTTGATGAGGATGTAGCGTGGCAGAGCTGCTGTGGCCTCCTTCAGGCTACAGAACCCATACATGATCCGGCTGTTGTCAAAGTTCACTGCAATCTCCGCCAGCCCACCATCTGTCAAACACAACCAGGACACTCTTCAGACAGAATAGGGAATTCTTGGTTAGCAGTGTTCAAACAATTTCCTTCACTTTCATTCTTAGAATAGCTCTTGAGAACACAGTAATAGAACCGTCTTCTAATTCTGTGATGTGTGATCTTTAGGGAAGTACTCATTTTCTAAATGCTCCTTCAAAAGAGTTGATTTGTGGGGTTTGGTTCCTTTCACGGTCAGAAAATGATTTCCTGTTATTGTGAGAATGATTTCTGACTTATATTTTTCACTGAGACACACAGAATAGCATACCCCAACACTGAGTCTGGTGGACGTCCTTCTCCGGAAAGAGGAAATTGCACAAAAAAGCAGTAGCCACTCTGTTTAAGCCTACAACTGAACAATTTGATTCAATGAGCAAGATTTCAACATGCTGCCGAACACATTTCCCTGTAGCTGTAATAAGGGACCCACTTCAACATAGCATCGTCTTCTTGACCCTACCTTAAAACAATCTCTTAAATCGACTTCGGCAGTGTTTTTTTTATTTCACACTGTGTGTAAAAAAGAATGGTTCATAAAAAAATAAATAAATAAATAAAATTCACACAGACTCCCAAACACCCACGAAAAACTGTAATGACCAAACCAACAAGTGGCGGTCAATTCATGGTGTTTTTAAAATGATTATTTAACACTGCGTGAGGAAAAACACAAGCACCTCTCGCTTCAGCCGCCGTTACTCTGGCTGTTGTCAACACAGCAGTGACAGAACGTGATGACAACGACAAACTCCACCCTCCGGACACATACTTCTGCAGTTATCCTGTGCACACAGACTTGAAGTGCCGAGTGCTTCAAATACAATTCATTGTGGCTGACGTTTTCAAAAATGCACAGTTAAAAAAAAAGAGTCAGCTATGCATCAAAAGTTTCCATTGGAGGGCAACCTTGGATTGTCCAGGTTGCTGTGTACCCTTTAAGACAATATTAGGTGGTAAAGGCTCCAGTGGGCCCCTACCACCCTAATTACCGGTATGTATAAACCTGACTGCTGCTCAAGCACAGTGGCACAGCCCATCTTGGGGCCTTTCTCAAGAATGAACATTTAATTACAATTAAAAAATGAAATTGTCTCCAATGGATTTAGGTAATGTAACGTCATGTTTGGCTCCTGGAGGTCCACCACCTTGTACAGTTTAGCTGCAACCTTAATTAAACACATTGATCCAGCTAATAAGGTAATTTATGATTGATTAAAAACTTCTGGTCTTTTTGTTTTGGAACACAGTTGGAACTAAACGATGCAAGCTGTTTGACAGCTCAGATCTTGGTGAATGTGAACCATAGTTGTGATGCCAATCTGCCTCTAGGAAGTATCCAACAATTAGTGTTCAATAAACACAGGATCGAATGAATGGGTCTTAAATGTCTATGCCATTCATGCCATCAAGCAAAGTCTGTTATCTCTGAAACAAAGACGTCGAGCATGGCGCAAAACAATCTGGACTTTGGATTCTGAGGTGGGTTTGATTAATGAGAATTTCAAATGAGACTTTTAGCCAAGTGTCTGAATATTTTGGCTACAGGAGGCCAGAAAACCAGTCAAGTTTAAATGAGAATTATCTGCTTATTTGATAAGAATTCATATATTATTTATGGTCTCATGCATTCTAATGTAAATTGCAGTATTGTATTAGAAACCGACGCAAAACTACTGGTTGTAAATACAAATACTTAAGGAACAAAAGGCTTATTGTGTGCAGTAAATAAACATTGTGAGAAATCTTTTGCAAACAAGTCCCACAACAAATCTGACTTTTGAATGGTGCCCTCTGTGCTGATCAGCCCTTAATAATAACCTTTCATCAGTCAGAGACTAAATGATTATCATCAGTGTGAAATGACAGGTTTTCCTCCTCCAGCTCTGAGTAAAAACAGAGACGTGCAGTTCAACGTTTTATTATAGATTGGAACACAGTGCGATTTGAAATGTTGAGTGACAGTTCTGTACGCTCTACATCATTTTAAACCACATTTTCTGGATGTTGACAGTTTTCTGAGGCAAATTCGTTCAGTACAACATAATTCACTCACCCCTCCATACTTCATGTTACAATCCCCACCATTTTCTTAAAATCAAACACCAAAGCCTTAAGATAAGACTTATGGAGTTTGAAAGTGAAAATATCTAGTAAGAGTTTGTTACACCATTAGAGTTTTTTTTTTTAAATCAAAATCTTCGTGTTGATTTTTTATTGACTGATCTCTTACATAGCTGTTCCAAATTTTCACACACACTTCAATAACACTAAAATAGCAGTATAAAAGTGAAGAAAATTGGATATTCCATGTTGCGACAAACGTGAACAAGATCGGACATTGCACAGGAGATCTATTAGCAACTTTTTATTTATGTCACAATTCTTACCTTTGATGGCTGCCATGCATATAGTTTAACAAAGTAAAAAACGATTCACAATTTAACATCCCATATATTCAAGGTTTAAGAAGATTTAACAGAAAATGCTACTTTATTTAGCTTAAACATGAGTAAGGTAACCAAAGCACTGCTAATTAAAGACAGGAAGGGGAGGAATGGGGGAAGGGTGAGGGTGGGGGGAAGGCAGCAAAGAGACTCTCAAGGGTCCAAAGCATAAGAGAACAAATGTCTTTCAGCAACTTTTAAAGAGCCGGTAACTTCCTGGTTGTGATGTATTTCCTGTTCCAGAAAATAAGATAATAAATACTTTTCAATACAATATTTTTTAATAGTCACTTGTACTCAGCTCTTCCAAACTCCAAACTTTATGGGTGTGTTCTTCCTCGACACAATTAAACATCTGTCACAAAGCAAAAGGTCCATATTGCATGAATGAGCAAGTTTCAAGTGAAAGAACTTAATTGCTATTTTGAAATTATGGATAATAATAAATTAAACACTCTGAATCCATGTCTGACTGCTCTGAGAATACTTACAAATTCCCACAAAACACCCCTGAGCCTGTGGAACCCTTCGCAGAAATGTTTAAGTTGGTATAGCTGCAAATACTGGGACTAAAAATGGTTCTGCAGTTCTACAGACATTGATTATAATGACTAATGATTTGTGTAACAGTTGTCCCTCTACCAACTAGAACCACTCTAGACGATGTCTTCTCATCTGTAGCATATGCTAAACAATAGCAGTAGCAATAGTTAGTAATAATAGCAATAGTTCTTAAACAGCTACATTACTTTCCAGTCAAAGCATTGTCAGTAAATAGTGAAATTTCTTCTTTTTTTCCAACAAATAGACACACAATCCTCAAGAGCTCTTTGGTACATTTTGTTGAATGGGAGAAATGATCAAGGTCAGATCAAACGAATTGAAAATAATGGTTTACTGTGAAGAATAATTATCACAAAGCCACCTATAAAAATATCACAATGGCTGCACTTGTCATCGTACAGTGCGCACAACATTTTCACATCATCACATAGCACAATACAACAAGACAGAATACATGTGTTTGAACAGGGAGGGAAATATAACAGTGAGGTTACAGGGGGCTGAGGTCAAGAAGGTGCAGGAGTTTAGGTATTTGGGGTCAACAGTCCAGTGTGACAGGGAGTGTGGAAAAGAGGTGAAGAGACGAGTGCAGGCAGGTTGGAGTGGGTGGAGAAAAGTGTCAGGGGTGTTGTGTGACAGAAGAGTGTCAGCAAGAATCAAAGGAAAGGTGTACAGAACAGTAGTGAGACCAGCTATGATGTATGGGTTGGAGACTGTGGCAGTAAAGAAGAGACAAGAGGCAGAGCTGGAAGTAGCAGAGATGAGGATGTTGAGGTTCAGTTTAGGAGTGACGAGGATGGACAAGATTAGGAACGAGCACATCAGAGGGACAGCTCAGGTTGGTTGTTCTGGAGACAAAGTCAGAGAGGCCAGATTGAGATGGTTTGGACATGTGCAGAGGAGGGATAGTGGTTATATTGGTAGAAGGATGTTGGAGATGGAGATTCCAGGCAAGAGGTCAAGAGGAAGACCAAAGACGAGATATATGGATGTGCTGAAAGAGGACATGAAGGTAGTTGGTGCAAGAGTAGAGGATACTGAGGACAGAGTTAGGTGGAAAAGGATGATTCGCTGTGGCGACCCCTAAACTGGGAACAGCCGAAAGTAAAAGAAGAAGACATAGCACAATACAAATGAATGCCATCAGTCTAAGCCAACAGCAGTATTGCTTGTGCATGACTACATTCTGCCTGGTTATTATTAGATGCTCTATTTCCAGACAGGAAGTGTGTTGAGATGGTTCTTACCTCCAGATGCAGACAGGATCAAGTCGTTACTGTCATCTTCATATGTGTATAAGGCCCTGCAGAACAGAAAGAAACATCTTTTTAGGTACAGGAAAATATGAATTTCTTAAATCATTTGCTTATCTTATGGGTTCTGATTAGTGATGTAGGCATCTTTACTAATCATAACCAATATGCAAGCAATCCCCCCCCAAAAAAATCTAAATAACACACAACCAACCTTGCAGACAGCCAAATAAACCACCAATCAAGTAAGCAACCAACCAGCGAATGTGCAACCAAATAACCATCCAACTAACCATGCAGCCAACCATGCAACTAACTAACTAAACATGCAATCCACCAGCCAAACAAACCATTCAGACATCCAAATATTTAACTAAACAAGCATGCAATCAACCAATTGAAAAATTCTGCTAGCCAAATAACAACAAAACATACAACCACCTAGCTTACAGCCTACCAAATAACTAATCAGCTAACTAAATAACCAATTAAATGAGTAAGCTAGCAATCAACCAACAAACAAGTTGACGAATCTACAATGAAACCGCCGAGGATCAATGTATTTTTGTCAGAAAACATACTATTTGGTTATTTGAAGGGCGTAACGATACACACTGCTCACGATACGATACATACCTCAATATTATGTTCACGATATGATATGCATCAGAATATTTTAACCAAATGTTTATATAAGGAACCATGATTGGAAAAATGCAATTAAAAAAAGTTTTAAGAACACAAAGCTAAGAATTCTAGGGTGTAGTTTGATTTGTATGAGAGCATTCAATACCATCCATCCACTAGAGGGCAGTATTGATGCTTGCACTAAGTAGTTTTTTTGCTCGTAATTGATCGATAAGGTAATTTTTTAGTCTCTCATTTAAAATGTGAATAAAGGTTAATTGTCTCGTAGTAAATACCACCAAAAACAAGGTAAAGAAGTTTCAGAGGTGTGACGCGGTGTAGTGGGTAGCGAAGCAGGACACATATGCGCAGTTGCCAATGCAGGTTCGAATCCACCTCAAATGCACTTCAGCTCCTAGACGATATCTCCCAGTAGCTCCATGGTAGGACATGGGACATGACTATTGACTCAATTCCACTAACTTCAATGGGATCGCATGTGGCAAAGTTTGCAATTCGCATTGCAATTTTGGGTCCCCCACCAACCGACAGAAAGTTTGACCTGCGATATTGGTCACATGATGCGTCTTGATCCATAACATTGGTGAGGTCAGGTCCATGAGCTTTTTTGATCTCTTAATTTGAAGCAAATGCAAATTTTTAGGACATCAGCATTGCTTTACAGTAGATAGAGAGCTTCCTGATAGAATTTACAGGAGTTATAGAGTTTAGTGGGCGGGCTAATAACACGTGCAAACACATGTGGCTCATTCCTGCTTCATGATTCAGGAGAGGGTTATGGGTAATGTAGTCCAGTAAGACAGGTTGTCATAAAAAAGCCTTATATTGTGAAGCATTGTAGAAGATTTTCAGCTTTTTGAAAACCAGAACCAACAACCTAAAAAAAGATGTACCAGATTTTTTCTAAAAATCTTGTTCCACAGCGGGAACAGTCTGAAATGTTTTATCCAGTGGCCTCAAGCAGAGCAGTGTGGGTCAAGAGTGCTGTTAGCTCAGAAGAGAAAATGGCATTATATCCTCAGTCCTCTGAGAGCTCCGTGTGGGAGGATAAAATATTGAGCTCTAGTGCTTGTTATGCTTCTAATAAAAGTATGACTACTGCTTTTTTCATCCTCTCTCACGCTCACCGGCAAAAGCAAGTTGATTCTGGTAACAACGTTCCTTCTGAAATTATATTAATGGATTCTGCACGCTCAGATAAAAACCGTTCTACTGTTTCTAGGAAGCCAATGCTTTGATGTTTCATTCGTTAAATAATGCAGACAATCATTAACATACTGAGACTATAGTTAATCTCATTTGCCATCAGCACGGAATGAGGGGGGGTTTGCTGCTGTGCTAGTAAAGACTTCAAGACGAAGAAGAACAGAAGTTCTAGTGCCGTGAGCTAGAGTGTGATGCATGGGAAACAGAAACCGTTTTATTTAGAGGAATGGCTCTGTTGGGAATGCATTTGAATATTAAGTGATAGTACAAATGCAGGTTATGTAATAACAGTGAAATCGCTTAAAAAAGAACAATAGATTACTATTTAAAATATATTAATGCTGCCAAAATTAGGGCAGTTCCAGTTTTTTTGGATGTTCAATAAACTATAATAATTATGGCTTTCAAGCTAAGTTTAATTTGGAGAATATTGATGGTTTATCATTTAGTTTTGTTAAACTAAAAATTTAAATAAACAATTAGATTTTTGATTTAAATAGTTTCTTTGTCTTGAGTTTACATTATTTACATTTTACATTTACATATAGTACATTTTCAGTTTTTTAATTGCAATTACGGTAATTACAAAAAAATTTGCAATTAATAAGTCAATAACTGGTTGAATCAGTTGACCACACTAAAATATATTCTTTGTTATTGTTTGGCAAGACCTTAGACAACAATACAGTATATAAACCCACCATTTGAAAATGTATAAGTATAATATGTTCTTACTATTAATTTAAGTCTATGTACAAAATAAAATATATGATATAAATGAAACCTTTACTTGCCAAAGAAACTTTACTTGCAAAAGTAGTGGATGTGGAAAGATTTTTAGAGTAAACCGATGTAATTTATTCAGTAGTGTCACTAGTAGAACTCAACAGCTATGGGTTTTTCTGCCAGATATTCAATATTTTAGAATGTTAGTAGGCGATGGTGAATCGTCAGTTTTGCATATATAAAACTATAAATGATTTTATTGCAGTGTAAACTCCTCTGCTTTGAGTATCCCTCAAGCAAAAATCATACGGCAATCGTGAGCAAATCTTCTGGATCATTGGCACAAAAAAAGCTTGGAACCATCTGGCAGAAGCCCTGGGTAAAATTACATTTTACATTACATTTTTTTACATAAAATTACATACAGAAATACGATGTTACATATTGATGCTGGTTGAGGGAAATTACCAAATCCTTCATCAAAGACGGCCCTGTGTTGTAATCTGGGAAATGTCAGTGTCCAGCAGTCATTTCATTGTGATCTCCTAAATCAGTAATTATTATAATCAGCTTTAGAAAATGAAATGCACAAAACTGACAAAACAACATTGCCATCATTGCTTCACAGCACAATTTCTTCAGTCATTTGTAGTAATACAAGTAAAAAAATTATAGACTGTCAGAAATCATTCAGGATTATGTCATTACAAACATGTTTGCTTTAGAGCATTAACTAAATACCTTAACCTAGTTTGTGTCATTTGAAATTCCAATCACTGTCAATGAACGTGCCGTTAACAATGAAACGCACAGCGCCCCATAATTTCCTGAGATGAAGATGCAAAAGTAAACAATGACGATACTGTACAAGCAAACGCTAGTCTCTCTGTTTGTTTCATGAGACTTAAAACAACTGATGGTCTACACTGCGAAATGTTTTTAAACTGGTAGTTGGAAATGCTGTGTTGCCCTCTGTACACCCAATCTGGTACAGTGACACTGCAAATATGCAAATAAGAACGGTACCCTGGGGTTTAGGAAAGGGGCAGTGTGAAACGAATGAATACCCCGGTCTAACCCCAGGTTTAGTCTAAGCAGTGTGAAACTTGATTATCATAGGTTTAAATTTACCCAGGGTTAACAATTTCATGTCTGAAAAGCCCTCTGGACCCAGAGAGGAGAATTAGAAACACCAGACCCAACCATTGACAAACTACTGACGGGTTGAACCTTAGAGGTTCTCTACATGTTCGAAGAAATAAAGTCAAAAGCGTTACTAAATGCATAAATGTAAATAAATACGATAAATAAACATGTATATGCAGCCAATCAGAGTCTAGGCATTGTACTGTAAAATAAATTTATAACCGACAGTCACATATACATTTCTCTAGATTTATATAACCCAAAAAACTCATTCCCTAATTAAAACGCAACTCTACATTTATTCTCTCCAAATTCAAGTAGTTTTGAGGCCTGGGAAAAGGTTGTATGCTGTATTGTCTCCAACTCATTGCCAAGGGGTTGCCTGGAGGACACTCTAAGCAGAAAACAGCCCAAAAGTAATGAGTTGAGCAACTGCTTCATTCCTTGAGTGAATTCATTAAGTTTTGGACCTGAAATATCTGTTTGTGTTGGTCATGAATGGCCTGGAATTGTAAAGCAATCGGCCTTAACAGAAATAGAGAATCCAATATATCATTCCTTGAGTCGTGCCATCATTATGTTGATTATAGAGGAGAGAAGTCATGTGTTCGCTCAAAAATACATACCCTTCAGCAACAACGTAGACATACTTGACTTGTTTTCTATCTGAGCGATCCCACAATTAGCCATCTAGGGCAGAATTGTCAAATCCCTTGCACAAATCAGCTCTTCTTTCATCACCTCAAACAATTCCCCAGAACCAAATATCACCCTTCCCATCAGGGGCCCCAGCCCAGAGTCATTAGGTCTTTGGCTCGCTCACAGTCTGTCTCACAACCCCCCCCTGGCTAGCTAATCACAAAGAATCACACAAAACGAGGGAAATGTGAGTGAACAGAAATCACAGTAAATGTCAGAGTCTGAATATGTGCATCAGAGAAGATAGTGCGGGAAGGAGGTGCAGCATTTGCAGTTTCACTTCCATAAATATTCCATTTAACGCAGACTTGTTTCATTATTCATACCAGACTCGCATGACCTAGAAACACAGCTCAGAGAATCAGCGAGCCCCGAGTGGAGCCAAGTATGATTTGCTGAAGGGTGGGGGTGTCCACTATTGTCTGGAGTGCTGGGAATTATTTGAACAAACACCAATAGAGCAGTCAATAGAGTTAAATGAACTCTAGTCAGAACTCTGTTATTTGGTTATTCTGAGGAAGAGTTATTTAATCATGTTTCTGTGATTTATCAGAAGCTAGAAACAAATATAAATCTTGATGCTTATCCACATAAATCGGTTAGATGATGATTAAGTAAACCTTTGATCCAGAATAGCAAAAGGAAGAGAAAAAGACAAAAAAAATAAATAAATTAAAAATTGCTTCAAAATGAAAATGGAATTAAAATCTTGCATGAAGGATAGTTTTTTTTATTCTCATTCTCTGCGAGAAACAAAGCTCAGCAAAATGTTGAGCCACAAAGGTGCTGTGCTCATGGAGCACAAATTAAGTAGCGGATGGCACAGAGACTGTGGGAGGCAAGTTCCACTGAAATATAGTCATCAAAGGAAATAAAAATAGCTTCCTTTACAAGAAGCCAGTACAGTCCTTCAGCAGAAGAATGATTCAATCCTGAAGGAGTTGTAAATTACTGCTAATTTAATTCTAAATCTTTTAAAAACTTTCCACAAAACACCAGAAAAAGTGAAATCAAAAAGATAGTGAGGACTGAGTTTTCTAAAACACCCCAAACAGGTTAAATAACATCGATGGTCCATAATATTTAAAAAGAAACTAAATTAAATGTGGTGGACACTACTTGATGTAAACATAATGCAATTATATACTCCCATTACTACATTTTTATGGGGTTTATGTGTGTCATCACTTTGAGAGAACAATCCATCCTTATCAGGAAGTTGCGCCCTCTCTCTGACTATCATGGCGGCTGTCAGGTCAGCTCAGCAGTTGCCACATATTAGCCCAATTATTTTACATCGTCCATATTTTTTAGTCTATGGTTTGAAATGTCTGATAGACTGGTTATAGAATAAGTCTGTGTCCAGCCCTGTGGTGTAGTGGACTGTGAGGCACACATGTAACCGTGGTTACCCGACGCTGATTCAAATCTCACATCAGTCATCATTTCCCACCCTCTTCTCTCTACCTGCATCTCTTCCTGTCATCACACTAACCTGTCCGTTCAAAATAAAGGCAAAAAAAGTTGTTTCTTTTAAAATGTTCAATGTACTTGAGAGAGCCAGAGAATTAGCTCTATTATCTGGTTCTATCTCACAGAAGTGTGCATTTATAGAGCTGACGGAGCACCAAAAGCATTTCCACGAGCTCTATGTTTGATGTACAAAAGAAAAGATTCTATAATTGGGCCACAAAATGAGAAAAGAAAGAAAACTCATTAAAGTGGAAAAACGACACTTCTAAGAGCAAACCAAGCCCTAAAGATAAAGAAATGGCCTGAAATAAAAAAATAATTCAGTTTTCCGGCTCTCAGATGATTAAAGATGAAACTGGATTATCCTCACCTCCGTCCCAAGGCCAGATGTTCATTCAAATAATCTGTAGAGCCTCAGGAAAAAGACAACAGGTTTCTGACATTACGTAAAAAAATATTTAATACAAAATTGAGGGAGGAGTTATATTATGCATTATCTGTAATAATTAAATAATTGCTCTATGTCACAGATAAGGCCTGTGTGGACTCAAAAGAGAAATGCTAGAGGGCGAAACAGATGGAGCATCTGGACAGGATGGGACAGGACAGGGGCGACACGTGTCCTCCGCACCCACAACTGTCAGCAGGAAACAACGTGACACAGGGATTCCCAACCGGCCGTCTCATGTGTGAAGATTGCACATTCAATAACACATCGCTCTGCTCTTCACACCTCTCAGAATAAAAAAAGTGGAGAGTGTGTCACTGAGCAATGGTATGATTGGGAACAGACCCATATGTGTTTTGGCAGATTTGCAGATTTTTACTGTAAACAGGAAACACATGCTGTTTTTACAAGCACACAATCAAAAATTGCTTTATTTCGGAAGCCTGTTTGTTTGTTAATGCATATTATTGTGCTACGTTTTAAAACAGTAGCATGTTTACATTTAAAGATGCAAATAACATTTATACACAAAACCAGAATATCGTATAAAATAATTGCAAATAAAGCTTGGATTTCATCCAACGTGTCAAAGAGGACAAAATAGTCCCTTCCTGATAAACTGGTGGCGAATACCAAAAGAAAAATGGGAGTTGCTACGTTAGACAAATTACTTTATTGTATATAATAACTTACTTGCGTCTTGGAACACGTAGAGAAGATGCAATAAATGTATTTTTTAATGAGCGTTTTAAAAAATTATGCACATCTTGGCATGTTTTTATTTCAAAATGCGCATAAGCGGAAGGATATGCAGCTGTGGAAATGCCCGACAGAATCAATGGGATGTCATTGGTAAAAACATGAATTAAATTGGCTATATGGGTTTTTGACAATGGGCTTTCATGTAGTCTGTAACACGGCTATTAAAAACCAACAATGTGTACTTAATATAAATGTAAAAATGCTCCCTGTATCTAGTTGTTGTAGTGAATTCTATCAAACACCTATTGTCTCTCTTCATGGAATCTTTAAAAAGGATGATGTAAAAAAAAAAAAAAAAAACAAGTAATTTACTGAGCCATCAGAACCGAACTGAACCGCGGTTAAAAACCGAGGTGCTTATCGAATCATGAGCTGTTTACCTTGATTAACTTGATAATGGGCACTTCTCACATTTCAGACATATGCTGCATCAAAAAAAAAAAACAACAGAATCAGACTCTAACTAACACTTGTTGCTGTTTTGCATCACTTAAAGAAGAGTTTGGGAAAAATGAGTCATTGGACGAATAATTTGAGAGTCGTTGGGAAAATCAGATAAAAATAAATGCATATTATTAGACAATCACACGTTTTTTGACCATGCACCTATGTCAACCTGTTACTGGAGACTCCCAAAACTAAAGAATATATATATTTTTTTACATTTTATGATCTGATGATATCTAGGATTTTCCCCATCTCTCCATTTTTTATCAGACCCTTTCCCTCAGACTATATCTCAAAATCCCAAAATCAATAATTTATTCTCAGCCTTAATACGAAATGTGTTCCTTGCCAGAAGTGAAACACTGCTGACTTATTCATGACAAGAAGCTCCTCCTTTCCTCTGTACAGATAGAAAAGATGAGGAAGGGGAGACGGGGAGGACAAATGATGAGATGGTGAAGAAAAGAAAATCAATAGCAGGATTCTAGAAGCTAGGTGATCAACAGCAGACATCTGCTGCCCCCGAGACAAACTGTCCCAGACACACACACCAACAGCTTCTCATTATTGCTTAGAAAATAAAGCCCATTTCCTGGACTGAATCATCAATCGTCTACATTTCTATCATATGCTTCTGCTTAGAGCATGGAATTGTCTAAAATCCACATCCATCGATTCTTTCACTGGAATTGTGTTTTTTCCTAAAAAACAACCCCATACCATAACCCCTTCTCCACCAAACATTGCACTATGCAGTCACACAAGTAATGTTCTCTCAGAAACCAACAATTCAAAACGTGCCATTTGTTACTTCCAGGCAGTGTTGTTTTCGGTGATGATGATGAAAATATTTAGTTGACAAATCTTTTCCCGTAACGAGATGCTTTTTCTGAAACTTGACGAGAAGCGCACAGGTTTTCATCAACGAAAATGATAGTGGACGAAAATGTTAATGAGTGGACGGTTACACATTTAAAATTTAAAAAGACATTTAAAACATTTAAAAAGACATTTCTGCTTTTCATGATTTGTGGCTGTAATCAGTCATTCAAAATACAAAGTATCCAAATAAAGTGCAACTGACGGTCTGGAGTTATGTGCGAAACAATTCTCAAATTAAATCGTATTTATACAATCTAAACAAAGACCTTTGAAAGAATATCAGGGTGGTGAATATCTATTATGTTAACACTATTTTTGCATAAGTTAATACTTAGTATATCATAAATATATGTGTCTGTATGTTTTTGATGAAAAGCCTATTGACAATGTCACAATGTGAAATGGAGCATTAATTCATGAAATAAAATTAAACACACCACTTTTAATATATAAATCGTTAAATGAACTTATTAAAAGACCATTTTTAATCAACTAAATATGAATCTATATCGACTAAAACATGACCAAAACTATTAAATTTTTCAATCACTAAAATGTGACTAAAACTAAAATCATTTTCGTCAAAAAGACAAAGACCAAGACTTAGATGGCTGCCAAAAACAGCACTGCTTCCAAGGCTTGGTGTTCTACAAAAAATGTGATGGATGAGTTGCAGGTCTATGCCATAGACACCGGGAAGCTCCTTCCAAAAAAAAAAAAGCTTTTGTTGCTTTTTCCTGAGCTTAAACTGAAGGTATCAAGTTATCAACCAGTGCTTCATTTGTCCATGAGGAGGTCCTGGAGCACCATGTGTGGGTGCTGTATCAAATTGCGAGAAAATGTTCATTTTTCACCACTTTGGACAATGTCATGGTCTTAACCATTTTTGGAACATTTTCAAGGTTTAGGGCTTTAAAATGGTGCATTTCAAGTGTAAACATTTTTTTGTCAATTATATTCCCTTATTTTAAGGATGCACTTGAGCCTGATGTTCATTTTCTGGTTGGATACATTAATTTGGAGGCCTTTTTAGTAACAAAATGTTGACTCCGAAGGACGTTGCAGGCTTTTGGATGGACGTTGAGCTTAACATTGTATGTTCATTCCCTATACATGATTCCATGCTCATTATTCCTCGAAATCGGACTATGGAATTTTTTTACTAGTGAGGAAACTGTCGGCACAATCTTTTTTCTATGCATTATTCTCTGTCTGTGCTATGTGTTCATTGTACTCGTATGTCGGCGCCAGCAATGCCATTCTCCTGCAAGAACGAACAACAAAGACCTTTCTTTTAATGTCAAGTGTATATGTTTTAATCCAGAGTACTGTGTGTTTGATTCAAAAAGTTAGCTCAGGGCATTAAAAACAACTACTAACGAGATCATGTTGCGTTTTGAGAAAAATGGCTGATGGTTTTGAGGAATTCAAAACAAATCTTAGTCATACTGATGCTTTAACACATGAGCGACACTTCACACTCTCATTTCCGAGCTAGTTCCAGCTTGCCCTCTGCTGCACTCCCAGCAGAGCGCCATTAGGACAGCTAGCAGCATCCCTGATGTTACCATGGCAACGATGGAGACTGGGCTTCTCTTTGCCAGAGAGTGTGTTTACTGTTCATGCTCCGATCTTTCTGAGCTGCATTATGTTGCAGTGTGGAGTATGTGTTTGCCAGATAAGAAAACTAGGTTGCAAATCCCATTATGTGGGGAAATGGACAGGCCGATATATTTCATCAGCTACAATGAGAGAAAATATATTATGTTAAACATCTAATTGTCCAGTCTCCAATCTCCCCAAACCTTCAATAACCTGTTGCAATTTACTTCTGTTACATTCAGGGATTTGCAATCAGGACCTGCCCTATGTTTGTAATCATCCATGAGGTGGAGAAGGGGAGGAAGGTGGGAAAGCTGACTGGACTCAATCGATGACAGATGGGGAGGATCAGCTTATAAGGGCGTGAGGAAATAGAATAATTGATGGGTGGGCACATCCTAATTACATATCCTGATACATGTTAATTAAACCATCCACACTGTACTAACCTGTATCCATAATGATTTGTTCAAAACATCATTTTAATAACAAAACTAAGTGAAGGCATGCAAAAAAACGATGAAAGGCCAGACATGCCCTTGCCTATCCAAACGTCACCACTATGCAATGCATCTTCCCCATCTGGCAATATTTAAAGACCCTATGAGATCATTTGAATGCTTTAAAAACAATTTGTTTTTTAAACAGATTTGTAAACATCTCAGTAAATTAATTATTTATGAATTGTTTGTATGAAACACACCCTTTACGCGACACAACCTGCGATGATTGGTTCGAACCCTCTGCTCATTGGATACTGCGCGTCATGTGAATCTAACAACAAATAAAAAGGTAGGGAGAGTGCAGCGGAAGAGTTGTCACGCACCAATATATAAACAAAACCGCAGAGAAGAAGTACCGCAAGTGTAACAGCACCTGTGTCTGAGGAGGGCTTAGTTGCTATTTACGCTGGGATTTATTAATTTTTATATTATCTCAACACTCAACAGCTTATCGGTACAAAAAAAAATTATACTCAGAGTTAGGGGTGTAACGATAGAGTGTTTGATAACATATATCCACTAGGGGGCAGTGTTAGAGTAAAAAAAGATAAATTAATGCAAACCTTAAGAGATGGAGAGAGCTAATTTTATAATCTTTCTTCTTTAAAATGTGAGTTAAGGATAATTGTCTCCTAGTAAATGTTAAATAAAGGAAAAGAAGTTTCAGAAGTGACTAGAATCACAATCATACTATTCTATTTGTGACAATTTTGAATTGCGATATATTGTGCCAATATATACTGTTATTACAGAATTGTATTTAGACAATTTCAGGTTTGTTGTGAATTATTGTGTTGTAAAAAACTTGAATGTTTTCATCTGTAAACAGCGCATTGCTTTGTTCTTGTCTCTCAGAAATTCATACATCCATTATGTCAATCATGATATAATGGGGTTAATTTTTATGCCTTTATGCACACTATCTTTCATTTTAAGCACAAATATTTAAATCCAGTAGTGGAACATCCTTTCCCATAGATGTTGATAAACTGCCTCAACATTTAAAGGCATCAAAGTGCTAATGAAGCCAAACATAACAGACCCCAACCTTAAATTGAGACAAAAGAGCCCAGACAAAACAGTGCCCCTTCTCAAAGAATGGCATGTGAAAACTTTGGAATTTCCACAGAAATGTGCCCAAATTGCACGCTGTTGTTGTGGCTGCGTCAAGTAGGTCATTTTCACTTGAGCCTGTCATTTGAATGTGTGCATGTGCACATCGATGTCTATTCATCAGCATGAGCACAAGCTGCTGCCGTGAGTTGTCTCGTCACATCTCTGCCCAGTCAAGCGAAAGGCGTTCAGAGACTGCGGCTCATTTGCAGTAGTAAAATCTTTAAATACGTAGAGTGTACAGTATGAATGAGACTGCGAGTGGAAACATCCATCTGTTCATGCTTAGACATACATGATTACTCTTAGGTCAAGGGCTTTGCTGGAGATCTCAAAGCGTGAACGACAGGGGAACATCTACGCTAGGACTCTGCATTCCCAGAATGTACTTTGGAGAAGTTACAGGGAATGTTTAGGGAACCCAACAATCACTCTTGATATATTAAAGCATTACGGTCTAGCAGAGGATAATGAAGGTACATTCTGCTATTGTCACACTGTGCTCTATATAAATAAGGAACATGCACAAACATTTTTAAATAATTCCTACTGAAAATGAGCCATTTGAACTGGGTTGAACTGGTCCATGAAGTGAAATTTTCCAGTAACAAAAATAACAACGGAACATTCTAGTGGCTCAGTCAGTAGACCACAGTGCTCGCAACGCAAAGGTTGTGGGTTCAAACCCCAAACAAGAACTAACTGAGGATGCTTACACACGTGACTTGTTTGATTTGCTTTCTCTTTTAGTACAGTTTGTTTGGGAGATTTAGATCTAGATCGGACTTAAAACGCTAAAGGAGTCTCAATACATGAAAAGGTGACAAGAGTCAAAATCAAGCAAATCAATGCATATTTTTAGCACGTTCATTCTAACCAATTGAAAAGCAGTCAAGGAAACACTTACGATTACTTATGTGACCAATGAGTGGCCCATATGATGTCACATGGCTGCATTTTCAACTAGTACGGACCAGAGCGATCAGTGTGGTGTGAACGAAAATTACACACATATCCAAATTTTCGGTCTGAAGTTTCATGCAACAACCGTATCCACATTATTATTCTGTAACAAATAAGTACAGATAAATTATTGAAGTCATTGAAATGGCTGTGTGTTCAAACAATTAAACATTTCATCTGGATGAACTTTTCTAAACTTTCAAAGATACTTAAAAGAAAACACAAACATTACTCCATGTAACTGTGTTTAGTTTTAAATTTTTAATAATAAATCATGATCATTTTCATGTTTTTTCATTAGCCACCAAGCAAACATGGAAAACTTCGAAAGAACCGTAATTTTCTAAAACAATAAGACTGTAAGAATCAACAAAACAAAACCCCCCAATTCACCTAGAGATGAGGCAACATTATATAATCCTAATAGTTATCTAAGTTGTGAAGTATAAAAAGATATTGCATTACCTGCGTACATAAATTCAGGATGTCACAGTTACCATGGCAACAAGAAATTCCCATGAATTCTTAAGAGACTATACTGCAAGAGGCACCTAAAATGGCTAAGCGGTCATCATTTTCTGCAAGAGATAGCTCTCGAAATCATTAATGCTCTTGAGAAATGCACCTTTGGAAATTACGAAAGTATTTGTTTTTGCTGACCTAATGATCATTCCAGGTCTGGACGCATCACGGTTCCTGGATCATATTCGTCACACACATGGAAAAATCCCCCAGGGATGGAAAAGAGTGACTATAATAAATATTCCTCCTGAAAAGATGATCTCAAAACCTGATTCATTTCATGCACAAAAGGATCTTTGTTTTGGAGAAGAAAAATGTGCTGAGGGGTGTAGTTATTTGTCCTGGTTTGTGCTGGTTTGTGACAAGGTCTCCGTGAATACTGTTAAGTGAAGAAGCACAGAACAAGTTCATTTGGAAATTTGATGGTTTTGATAGATAAACTATTCTTAAGCCTTTTAACATTTGCTAAATCACATTGGATGGTTTTCATCTGGTGACATCCTGTCTGTACATGTGCAATGTAAGCTGGAGAGGGACACCAGCAGAATCTCTCGACTCTATCGAGGACGAGGCGGGTATTAAATGAATGGAAGAATGGAATGGATTCGAAGATAATTCATATTGTATTGTGAGTCATAGCTGTGAATTAATTTGATTCATTGGATCTTTCGCCAGAATCACATCATTGAAATCTGGAGAATACTTCTCAGATCCTTCGAGTTCATGAAAGATTTATTCTGTGTGGATTTACAAGATGATTTAGCAGCGTTCTATTATTATAAATCATTCTTTCTCGTGATTCCTGGTGTTCTTCAGTTAATTACTTTTTATAATTTATAGTATTATGATAGTAGTTTGCTATTGTAGAGTCTGGTGGTCCATACGCTTATCCAGTAGTAGCTGCTGGTGACGGAGTTTGTGCATCGTAATCTCTTGCGAGTAAACGTGTTAACAAAGCCAGGATATCTCCTTTGTTCTCACTCTCTGATGAAAGAAATTACCGATCGATGACATTTGATTCTAGATACGTCTGCTCGATTCTTTTCTTTCTTGTGCATGTGCTGTTTGAACAGTTTGTGAATGTTTACTATGTTGTTTCATGTTTCAGGAGAAGGGAATAGAGTACTCTCTAGTCGCTGAGGATATTTACAGATTTAGACTTTGTCTACATTTAAGTAAAGTATATTTTGGATCATTCAAATCAATTCACCTTTGTTAAAATGGGTGAAAGTTGTGTCATGTTTATTCTGTAGCTGCGTATAAAAATGTTCATATGTAACTGTTATGCAGATATTTTAATATTTAAAGATTGATTTAAAATGTGTTTGTCCACAAAGAGTTATGACACTACATTTTTCAAGGTAATTCAAATTACCAGTTTCATTTAATAGGCCCCAAACCGGTGCCATCTAATAGTGAAAAGAAGGGATAACCCTTGGAATCACAAGACCTGTGATATGGCTTGTGTTTATCAAAATTCTGCCATTAAAAAGCACAATGGAACAAAAAACTTTTTAATTGTTTTGACCTTGTCTGCTTTTTGTGGGTATTTATAAAATGTATTTATGAAATTTTATTTAAACTGCTTGATTTTTTTTAAGGAGAAAAAGGACAAAATTGAATATTTGAGCGGAATTGTATTTTTTAGTGCAATTTCAGGATTGCTGTGGACTTATTGTGTAATGGGAATTGAAAATATCAAGCAATATAAAAAGTTAATACTGTCAGCCACTCCTAAAAGCAATTTTTATTTATAAATGATCCAAAAGAACTTACATTTCAAGATAAAAACACTTGCTTTCCCTGAGGTTAGAACCCACAATGTTTTCCCACAGACTCCAGGAAAGTGATGGTTATATCTATGCATTTATTTTGTTGAAAGAACCACAAAAAGTTTGATAGACCTGAATTTCCTGAAAGAAAGGTTAATGAAGATAATAATATTTGATATCTGCAAAAAACGTGTTTAAGATGAACACCGTAAAAGTTTTCCCTCTACAGCTTTTAGCTTAGCCAAGACAAAGTTTGCTCAGGATATCTTGATATCTAAAGGGAAAACTCTCAAAGCTCTTGGATTAAAATACCTCAGATGATATGCGCCTGCTTCTGGAACATGTCAAAGAAATAAATTGGAATTGAGTTAATTAATTTAATTGCTGGTGGACCTCAATAAAACACAGCCCTTTCAAAAGTTCAGCTACATGACTCAAGATGGTCTGTTCTCAAATTTAGAGGCAGAAGCACTAGGATGGAAGAGAATTCACTGGACTCTGGTACAAAGATGCTTGCGATATTCAGACATGGGGAGGGGGAGTTGAGTTGCCCCTTGACCCGTAGCTAGAGCGGCATGACATCATTCCATTGGCTTGTTTAGTCACCGTGCTGTAAGGCTAGAGGGGCTGAGCAGGAGTGGTGAAGACCCAAAAGAATTTCTTCAGTCTGAGAATGTGATGTGAGCATGTGGCAGTGTTTCAGCGTTGGGAGGAGGATGAGAAACTGGGAGAATAACCATATAAGGGCATGGGTACACCAAAGACATGGAATGATATACGCTTGCTCTAATGGAAGAAATTCTATTGGTTACCACCTGTTGAGCAAGCTGCTTTCATTGCAAGTGGTAGAAAAGTTGTTTTTAGGGAATCTAAAAGGAAAAGCAGTTTAGGGACAATTTTCCACAATGAAAGTAGAGATGAAATAAGATCTCAATTGCTGCAGGAGCTTGTAAAGCAAGAATGATTGGAGGGACATCAGTCATACTGATCATCCTGTGACGACATTAAACGCATACTGAATGCTTGTGCAATCTGGACTATTTTTCATAGTTTAAAAATGTGCAAAATCACTCCCTGGTGTTAGATGAACATCATAAACTCGCGTTTTTAAACAAAGTGGTGACTCAAAATTATGTGTGTCTATAATTGCTATGCTAAAACCTCTCTCAGCCCTGGAGGCCAATTCAAAGGGTTTGCACTTAGTGACACTTGGTGAGTTTAAATTAATTTAAATTAATTTAATGTGGAGATTTCGAACCTAGTCATTACCAAAATTGCACTTTATGATGAGCCTAGTTCTCTACCCAATAACTTTTGAGACCCTTTGACACACAACGGGTTGAGTTCTACCTGAATTTATATATATAAATATATACATATACACAGTGGTACCCTGAGATGGTGACGTTCGTATGTCGAACAATTCATATCTCGAATCAAGTTTTACATGTAAAACGCCTAATCCGTGCAACGGCTCTCAGAAACAACAGTATAGGTTGATAAAAAAATGGAAAACCAGAGAAAAATCAAGTAACGTTTTTTTAATTCTTAAATCTACTCATTGTTAATGTAATAAATGACAATAAAACAGAATAAAACACAAGCAAAACACGTAATATGAACACAAATGTGAAACCTTACCTAGCGAGAGAAGCAATGTGTAGGAGGAGGTGGAACGGATGGCAGAAAACATTACGGCACCACGTTTGAAAGTTAACTTTCTCAAGATATTTCACTGACACCAACACGGTTTCAAAAACAAACGCAGACAGATGGAGAGAGCTCTTCTGAGAATGTGTCACAGGGTTTCTCTAACTTGCGCTACAGAAAAGCACTTTCCACGTTATAAACGTTATTCTTTTACGACACCTCGACTCGTACATTTGTTATAGCACATTATACGGACGCCACCCTGGAACGGATTAATTTCGTATCTCGGGGTACCACTGTACATGAAAAACAGCCTTCAGAACACAGAGGGTTAAGTAATCAATATTTCTGAGACAGATGTCAGTCGCTTGATGCCAGGTCATATCTTGAGTCCTGGTTGATGTTCGGCATGACATCCTCTATAGCCAATCACAACTGACAAGCGCACATTGTCATTCAAATGAGGCTGCTCATCTACATAAAAGAGTGTCACCATGATTCATTTAAACATGCTCCTGCCATGTGGAAGAAAAACACAAAGTCGTGATTAAAGAGCAAGTTCTGTCTTGTTTTTGTCCACAGTCCCCATCTCTAATAAATCCTCAAAACGTCATCAAGGAGATTCGGGGAAATTAATAAAAAAAATAACATTTTTTTAAGTGTTTAAAGGTGCTGTGCTGTTCAAAGTAGCTGAACTTGTCATGTTCAGCCCATTAAATAAATTAAGTCAAGTAAATGTAATTAGCTCATAATTATTGGTTCTTTGTGTCAGATGAATTCAAGGTCGTCTCAAAATTGTTTAAATAGATTTCCAACTGAAATCATGTTTAGCGTCACATAATTAATGAAAAGACATTAACACTATAACCCTACTTCTGTCATGTAAATAAAAAGCATAATAAACTGTACTAAATTGTATTTTTAAAGCCTAGTTCTCACTTATGGTTAGCTTTGTCAAATTGTTTCCCCCCAGGTTTTTTGTCACTTTATTTTGCCGTTTCAAAAGTGAAGCTGATCACTGAAATGTCCATTATATCACAAGCGTAAACAAAGTTGGGGAAAGAATCAGCAAATAAAACAAAACTGATGATGTTTAAAGAGCCTCGGTGAACTGCACGGATGTTTTGTTTGCTTTGGCTTTGCTTTATCATGGCACAGCATGGATTCAAATTAAATTATTCTCCTATTCCCTTTGGATAATCAGGTTTCAAGATGCTGAAAGGCATCCTTTCACACAAGGTCACAAACTGCAATGTTCTATTTCTAAGAAGTCCTCTTTAGTTTGATCAGATTACATGATAAAAGAGATTACATTTTTATATTTATACATGCAATATCCACAACTGTGGGGTCTGAATGTTTTAGAACTAAAATATATGTTTTAAAGGAGCCAAGTATGGTAAAAAAGTACAGAAATGCTACTTATTTATTATACAATTGTCACAATCCATGTAAACGCTGAAAATTTAATCTGCTGAGCGATTGACTGCCTGAACCAATTTTTAAACACTTCAGGGGACAATCCACAAACAATAGAAGCAAATGGTTTGCTGCAATTCGAAGAAACAGGAGTTTAAAACTGGATTTCCGGTCATACTTGGCATGAAATCACCATTTTTGCTAATAAATTACATTGATAGAATTTTACTTAAAAATAAAAATTGTGACTCAAGTCAAACGTGATTTAAACAGTATGACCCAAACATGTGACCCTGAGTGAATGACAGGATTAATCTTTAATTAAAATAGATTTCTGCATATCTCTCTGTCCACAACTTTTTTTAGGTACTTCACCTGTATTTAAATCAGGAGCGTATAAATGTCACAAAATACAACTTTTAGTCAAAAGCTCTATGTTCTGGATGGCTGGCCATCTGTTAAGTGATGGAGATAACATCTGGGTCAATTCTTTTAAACTTGAACACATAAGAATCACAAGAATTTGGATCTCACTAATAGTATATATATTGGCAAGCGAAGAGGACATATCCCAAAGGGAAAGTGATATCCATGCATACCCTCTATAAGATGTTTTAGCCCCGCCTCCTCCATGAACACAGCCACTCCTTCATTAGATTTTTGCAGACGCGTTTATCCCATAATCTTTGCGTTACTAGTCCAATACTCTACAGGCTGAGCCACAGCAGAGCATGAGCCAGAGTCTACTACTCAAGTACTTAGACAAGATGTAGCTAAGTTTGAAGTGCTGCTTCAAAATAAGGATAATCAGGAGATAGCCAGTGCAACTGGTTTAGTGCCATCCTCATTTGATGGAAAAGTGAATCCATTTTTATTTCTAATGATGGCACATTTGCCATTGTCAAGCCAGACTTGGACACCTCTATTGGCCGCTATTATGGTAATTACAGTATGTGCACCCATCATCTGTGAGTGCACTTACCGTAATTACCATAATAGGCAATCCCTCTAAAACAATGGTTTGACTACAGATCCTTATTTTACTATTGCTTATTTTAGAAAAGAAGCATAATTTCTCAGAGCCTGACCATAAATGTTAGAAACTGCAATCTTTGTGTAAGTAACATGTTTTGTGGCCTGGGTTGGATTTAACAAAAAAAAAAAAAAACAGAACTGAGCTGTTCTGTGATGATAATGTCTTAAAGGCTCCCATAGGGGCAAAAAAAATCTAATTTAGGTCACTTCAGCCTTGCACTCTGAATGAAGCCTAAATCTTTTTATCAGTTTCATAATTTTCATATCCAGCTGGGGTCTTCCTGAGTGGAGTTTACATGTTCCCTGTGGTTGTATGCAGGTGAAAGGCATGTTCCGTGTGAATTACAAAATTCATATTATGAATGAATATTAACTTATAGAAGTCTCTGCACGCACCGGTGTGCCAATCACAGAGAGGAAATCCAAATTAAAATGTGAGCAAATGCGTAATCATAAATGCATTACAGCCATCTAGTGGTGAAAAAATGAATAATAAAATGTGGACGTACAAGACCTGTGATATGGTTTGTGTTTTTCAAAATTCTGTCAGAAGGAAAGCACAATGGATAAAAACATGCTTGGAACAGCGTGTAAGATTTAGGAGCGATTTCGACTTTGTCTTTGCTTTTTGGGGGATTAGTGAATTTTTAAGTGGTCTCAACTGATCGTTCTCGTTTTTGTACGTTAGAACTGTGCTACTCAGACATGCACCTTTTGTACAATTTCAGGTCTAATTGGAATTATTGTGTAATGTAATGAAAAACATTTGTAAAAAAAAAAACTGAATTAAAAAAATAGTAAAGCAGTAAAAAAATGGGGTCCCAGATCTCTAAGGGCTAAGAGTTGTCACTGCTTTCTACCTAATGTCAGATGGACATTCATCCAGCACAGCCCAGTGACTGTAAAAATAAAATGTCCATTTCACATCCTTTTGGTGGTCCTTTTCATCCATCCTTGCCTGTCATGTGGTCATAAAGTCACCATTTCATTTAGTGGTTGCTGAGGTCCCCGATCCACGTCAGCCATTTTCTGCTTCTGTTGAATGCTTACAGCAGATTAGTGTTTGTTTCTGGAGTCACAAGAGACGTGCGCACATCTTGCTGATGGTTATTTCTGATTAGGACTCTTGAATCTTTTCAGAGAGCCATTAACAGCGCAGCTGGCCTTCAGGGAGACAGTTACTGGCGCTCTTTGAGCTGAAGTGCTTGGTGTGAAAAATGCGAGTGTTACTCATGTAGAAGAATATGAGATCGTTCTTGCAGGGTCAGTAGCAGACGAGCACCAGACAATCAACGAACACATTTGCTTTTCCTGCAGACAACAGTTTGATGATTGCCCTCGGATTGCTTTTCATAGACAGATTCAAGGATAGATGAGCTAAAGATTTGAGTGCCTTTTGGACAAAGTACTGTGCAAATTTTTAAGGAAGTTGTGAAAAATGTTGTATACAACAAATGCTTTCAGAATCATAAATAATGATTGTTTTACAATTTACAAACGCAAAAGTGAGTGAACGAAAGAAAAAAAAACCCAATTCAAATCAATGACATTTTACCAATTTCCTTTTGCTTTCATACCAGCATCAATCAGTGCACTTTCACAAAGTAATGGGATTTTGATGGATTAAAGTCAAGCACTCAGACGTACAACAAACCAGTCATCAGCATAAACAGAAACAGCTGTGTAGGAGGCTAAAAACTGGGTGAGAAATGGTAAAACTTTGCTACCTAAAGGTGCATTAGTGATTTTATTTATTTTTTGTATTTTAAAGGCCTCTACACACCGATCCGAATTTTCGGTCTGCACCTTGATCGAAAACCATGGGTGCTAACGGGACATCACACATCTGACAACGAAAGAGTTTCGCACTGCCGTGACCAATAAATGCCGGCTCTTTTGACGGAATATGACGGAAGAGGAGATAAAAAAATGAGCTCATCCAACATTTTTCATAGCGACTTCATACAGGAAGCCTGAAAGAAATAGCACGCCACGAATCCTCTCTTTTCTCCACATTTTTGTAAAATAGTTGATCAACCAAAACCAGAATAAACCGCTCGACATCAAGGATTTTTTTCTGTGTTCTATGATTTCTCTGTCTACTATCATTTTCCTGTTTCCCTGTGTGGTGGTGCGGAGTGCATCTGTTGTACTGCAAATGCCATCTTCAGGCAGGGAGCAGGAAACACATTTACGATGTGTTCTCTGAAGAAACTGAATGTTCCAGGATGTTTTTAAACTAATGCCCTTTAAAAGCTCTAAATCATGATTGTCCCGACACCAGTGAAAAAAATTATTATTATTAAAAAATAAAGAGGACAAGATTTCACTTTCCTGAAATACAACCCATTAGAGTTACATTGGAATTGCGAAGCAAGAATCTCCAATAAACCATTATCCAAAGCATCTGTGAACAGCTGATAATGCAAATTTTGATAATTGTTATTCAGGAAAATAGATACCGTATTTTTCGGCTCATAAGACGCACTTTTTCTTCCCCAAAACTGAGGGGGAAAAGTTGGTGCGTCTTATCGACCGAATGCAGAGCGCCGCGAAGTCCGGTCACGGCCGTATGAGAGGCGTAAGAGCTCCGGAGCTAGGCCGAAGCCGCGGCCATATTTGTTTACCAAGCGCTGCGCGCTGACGTCATCGCCCATCTCTGCCATTGCGCGGACGTAACGAAAACGAGGAAAAAAACTACATTTCCCACAATGCCTTTGGCTACAGTAGCCGCAGCAGTGCTTCCGCATCCATACTCACGAGCTACAGAGCTGCCGTTTCTCACACATTAAGCGTAAAAGAGCTCCGGAGCTAGACCGAAGCCGCGGTCATATTTGTACACCCAGCGCTGCGCGCTGACGTCATCGCCCATCTCTGCCATAGCGCGGTCGTAACGAAAACGAGAAAAAAAACTACATTTCCCACAATGCCTTGGCTACGGTAGCCGCAGCGGTGCTTCCGCATCGTTACTCACGAGCAGAACTGCTGCCGTGAGCTCTCTCTCTCTTGCTCGCGTGAGGAAAACAAAACGCTCTCAATGACTGAAACTCTCCTTTAATAAACTCAAACTCAAATCATCTCTCAACGGTACATCTCACACATGTACATACGAGATAGCAAACGTAACGTGCTCTGCAATTGGGTAGTGTTCCTAACCAGGTAAGAGCGCATAAGGATCATATCTTAACACCATGCAACCGAATTGTCACTTGAATAAGCTATAAATAATGAGTTATTTAACATTAAGGAGTAGTTACATTTATTTTACATTAAAATAGTTATTAATTATTTATTAAATAAGTATTATTTTACATCATGGGTTGCCCAGATTCTTTTAAAGGTTTAAAGAGGGGCTCGACTAAAAAAGTTTGAGAAACACTGTATTATTAGTAATGTGGTGACAATCTCACTAGCTATTATTAGTAATGTAGTGACAATGTTACTAGCTATTATTAGTAATGTAGTGACAATGTTACTAGCTATTATTAGTAATGTAGTGACAATGTTACTAGCTATTATTAGTAATGTGGGGGCAATCTTACTAGCTATTATTAGTAATGTAGTGACAATGTTACTGGCTATTACGGTATTACTAATGTGGGGGCAATGTTGCACTGGAACAGTGATGGTGATAACGAATGGTGGACTTTAGAATGATGAGTGGGGGCAAAGAAAAACATTACAGCCTTTTTTTTGTTACTTTTACTGTTTACTGTCTGTTCATGTTACATGTTTGGCTGTTAACTTTTACACAGTTGATATAAAATATTTTACAAAAGTATTTGGTTCAGAATCTTTTTTTTCTAGATCTTCCTCTTTTAAAATTGGGTGTGTCTTATGTGCCGGTGCGTCTTATGAGCCGAAAAATACTGTATAAAAATGGTATTTGTTAGATGCAAGTAATGGCGAATGCAACACAACACTGTTATTATTTTAACACTGCTGGAGGGTGCTTAACTTTAAATGTCATTACAACATGACTCATAACCAGCAACGGATGCATTTTTAAAATAAAGCTCTTGAGCATAAAGCAAAGCTGTACAAATGTACCTACCCAAGAGCTGCCTAGCATCGGGCGTCCATACTGCCAGAGAAGCAGTGTCATGGATATAGCCCTTTCAGCCGCGGTCGCCCGGAAGGGCTAGGGCACCAGCTACACCATAGGGTAGCCAAACTACTGGCCCGGATCACGGTGCGTCACAGGTCCCAATGGAACATTGCCACAGGCTTCCATTATTCGTGCTTCCGGTGGGATTTGTTGTATGGACTCCTCTTTTAAATACATGGGACTGTGAGTGTGGCATCTACAGTTTTTTTTGAACACATCCTGGTTTTAAAAGCTGTAGTTTTAACAAATGCCCGACGGGGTTGCAACTGTGCCTCTGTGTGTCCGTCACTCTCTCTGTGACACAGTCCTACCCTTTCCTCTTTGACATGGCCCAAGGTTTACCCCTCCTTCCACCCCAACTACTTCCTGTGGGGTACATCTTCCATGATCGGAAGGTATCTTCATACTCGCCACCCTATGCATGACTACAATGGGAATTTATGAAACTGTTTTAATTACCCAATCCATTGATTTGCTATCATTTACTCCACCAATTTACCAACGTTTCCTATTGTTGTTTGTCAAATCACTTTACGTGTCATTAATATACGGCTTATTTGCACACTATTTTTTCTTTTATCTCAGCAAAAGACATGCCATCTTCATCTGTTAAAGGATAAGGATATTCATGCAGAGCTTTTTCATTTATTTAGGTCAAGCATCTCTTTATCAGCTGCTGAATCCCATATGGATGTTAATTTTGTACATGCAAATTCAAAGCTGAGTTCATGAGGATGCTCAAAAGGGCTTCATTAAGCTTGATGGCAATAAAAAGAGAGTTTTCTAACGGCCCTCCAGCAGGAAGCCAAAAATAGTGGCACATCTGCCTGAAGGGGGTGGCAGATGATGTGATGCTGTAATATGCACGACAGAGTCTTCGCACCTGGACAATGAAGGATTTACACCCACATCAGGAACAGGATCCAGTTTTGTCATTTTGTGGACGATCACAAGCTCAATTGAAGTTAGATGAAACTGTACTACCTGCCTTCGTGCACAAGCAATTAAACCCTTCAGACATGCTAATGAAGATGTACCCATTGGTACTGCCATCGATCAAAGTGCCACGTACAATTTAAAAAAGGAACAGAGCAAAAGAAAGATACTTTGTATTCATTACAATATTTAAAATGTATGGCAGTAGAATCGGACAAAAGCAAATGCAAAACTAATTAAATGGCTAAAGTTTTCACACTTGTAAAAATGGCGTTTAAAATGTTTTTAACCAATGGGTTTCCTGAGCTGAGCTATAGATCGTTTAAATCGGTTACGGGGTTAAACAATCTGGTTGCTAAGGAAGAATCAATGATGTCTTTACCCTTCTCACTATCAGTTTGTCATATCCCATATATTATATCTGCCTATTTGGTTGCTAGGGTTTAAAAAAAAGTTTAGTAACATAATATAATGTTCCCTGTGTTAATATGAGTAAAATAAACCAGCCCTGTCTATTCTATTCCTAAGCTGCGATAGAGATCAGCTCATTTTGGTTGCTATGGAAAACAGTTGCTATAGTGGAGTCAGTGACATAATGTCACTGCGAGGCTAAATAAACCAAACCCACTTTACTCCATCATTTAAAAAAAAGCTCAGAAATGTGGGTTGCTAGGGGTAAACAGTTAGGGAGCTGTCAGAGATGTCCTTTGGGAGGAGCAAAACTCCAAACCAGACCATGTAGTAAATCTTCAGTGTCACAATGGACAATTTAATAACAAAGTTCAGGAGGAGCCTATCATAGACTCACCCGCCAAATGTGCCTTGTGACTTCAGGCTGATCTGAAGAATGGGTGATCTCATGAAACAGCTTCATGGAGGAAGGTCAAATATGTCAGAAACTCACTCCTTAACATTGTGTGAACACTTCCTCAATGAATCGATACTGTTACAGAAGCATAGCACGGGTCAACATCATATAAAACTCAATGAATTCATTGGATCTCAGTTAAGTTCCAATGTATCTAAAGGCAGATGAGTGAATACTTGGGCAACATTATGCATCTCCGAGCCCTAATCTGAGACATGCATCAGGGAGGAAGAAGCATCTCACAGAAAAGCTGTGTTCTCATTGGAGGCAACAGTAAAAAGCTGCATGACAAAGGTGTGAAAGCCTCCAGAACAAGCTCAGCTCCATATGGGATGTGAGACAAGCTCTTGCAGAGTGACATTTAACCAAGAAGTGCATGTGAAAGCATGACCACTGAACTTCTGTGCTGGGTTCCAAATGCCACCATTTACCCGTACTGTTCAGACACACAGCCAATGTAAAGAGAGTAAAGCTGCAGTGTATCAAACGCAAACGGCTTCTGGAGCCTGTGGTCAGGCCTAATAATGGCTGCTTGACATTTAAGGTATAAGGAGAAAAATTGGTAAATAAGACGGGTATGAAAATAAACTGTAACATAAATAATGTTTCAAGGCCACAAAACATGGAGGAAAGCAGAGGTGGTAGGAGACGATGAAAATGAAATAAATTTGCCTAAAACCAGTAGGCAGTAATAAAATCTAGAAAAATTGGCTTGGTTCAGTTTTTAATTCAGTCGCAGACAGCTTCACCTGATGCTTTTCGGGTTTTCTTTGAACCTGTCTCTTTTAAATAGCAGAAATGAATAAAAATGTACATTATTTAGCTGATTGTTTGCACACACCCTGAAATGACATAAAACCAACCACATTTATACGAACGCACTTCAACTTCTCCAAAAGTGGTTCTTTCACCATCACTTTGAGGTTAAAGTTTAGGTTAAGGTTAGGGTTAAGTGTTGAAAACATCACTGGAGTGGCTGAAATGCTTTAAGTGTACAAAGTATAGTATTAAGATATTGAGGCCCTGCAGTCAATTTACCAGCATTTTTTTTCACTGTGGAAGGAAACAATGAAAGGAAACTGCGCAGGAAGTACATACAAGCTCCACTCAGGATGGCCCAATGTTGGCCTTGATGCATCCCCCCATTTAACTGTATCTAAATATTTCCTTCTGAAAATGTCCTTTAAACATAAGCCTCTGCGATGGACTGGCGACCTGTCCAGGGTTTACCCCCGCCTTTCGACCAATGTGCGCTGGAAATAGGCATCGGCAGACCCTCGTGACCCCGAAAGGGAATAAGCGCATAAGAAAATGAATGAATGAACATAATTTGTACAAATAAATTAATTATTTTGTGCTTTTTTTTTTTCTTACCAAAGATCAAACCAATACAATTATATTATGTTTTGTTTTAGTTGCATATGCCATCGCTAACTATTATAAATACGTTCAGAAGAACTGGCTGCAAAAGAAACTTTGTAACTACAAAAACCCCACAGTGGGAAATTTTTGCAATAATGTAAATATTAAATACAAAATGCAAATATCCATTGAAAAAAAAATAATTTCATCTACTACGGGGACAAGGGAAGCACGGAGAAGCTTTCTGTGAAATGGAGATGATTGTGCAAAGAAGGGGTGCAATGGTACACAAAGCTCACGGTTTAGTATGTACCATAGTTTTTAACCACGTTTTCACCTGTATTAGCAAATTGTAACTTTTTTAATCATTCTGTATATGCATAACATGAACAGATAAATAATGTTTGATAGAATTCACTTTATTTTGGTAAATCAAAGATACATCTATTAAAAATGTTCACTTTAAATTAAAACACAATTGTACATAATTATAGCAAGGTATGAGCTTCTTCAGTAGCGAGCCCCGCCCTCCTCTTACTTTAGAGACTGCTGATTGGATATTTACAAGTAGCAGTTTATTGGTTGGATATTTCCTTCCTGACAACTGCCTTTTCACATGCGTAATCTAATAAAAATATATACATGAGTTATTCAATGAGAAACCCCCAAAAAAACGCTTTATAAAACTGAGTATTGTGGCATCCCTAGCCCAAAGCATGTCATCCCCTCCAGCAACCACACCCGAGCTAAGAAGAGCATATATTAACAACAGTCAGTAGTATATTCTGTTTTGACATAGACATTGCGATGTGCGCATGCGCGATAGTCACTTCGCCGGAACATACGATGTGAGGGGTAGAAGACCATGGTGTTAAAACAGAACGGTAGCATCATGTAGCAAAACACGCTTTTGTTGTATGCTGGGGTGACATGTATGTTCCGTGTGCCTCCACAGTGATTGTGTGCTATGTGCGTTGAGCAGGTGGCACAGAAACCACTCACTACTAAAAATGCGCAATGAAGAGGTGCGCGACTTTGCCAGTGTGACACCTCATAGATTATGACATTGTCAGGATTTCCCGCCGGGTCTCGTGATTCTCGTGGGATGGGATAAACTTTTGTTATTAATCTCGTGATCGGGATGGGACGGGAATAAAAATCAATGGGAGCGTGCAGGAGCAGGAACACCATTAATAGATTATAATTTTCTGCGTTAGACGGAATAAAACGGAAGTCCAAAGAGCACGTTTTTTCGGGTCGGCAACAGAAGTGAACCCTTTAAACCTGAATCTGTCGCCGGCAACAAACAAAGAGAAACATACCTTTCACCAGGAGCTCAGGAGATCAGTGACAGGCGAGTGATTGATTTCCTGTGATCGCTTTAGCATTTTTTATACACAAGGTTTATTCCAAACAATAATGTTTTTTAAATATATAGTGTCACTTTTATTATTATATAATATTGCTTTTAAAACTGCTCATGCTCTTGATTCCAACAACATATTGCTTCATTAATTTATTTTTATCTTTTGCTAATTTTTGTATAGAAACATAAGCGTTTCTTTTGGACAAATCTAATATGATGTAATATATTTATGTATTAATGGATTGATGGCTCTCAATATCGCAATATGTATCGTTTGGAAAAAAAATATCGCAATGTAATTTTTTTTCCAATATCGTTCATCCATAGTCAGTAGATTAACAAAATTATACATAATAGAACAAAAATGAGATGAGGAACAAGTACAGCTTACATTAAAGTGAAACCCAAAGTGCGTGCCACCTCTGTGCCCAGAAGAGACACAGTCAACAATCAGGATCACATCCTTCAATACACCTGCAGACAATCACCTCATGGAAACGACCAACCAATAAGAGCACTCAGCAAATCCTTCTCCCCCAGTCAAAAGGATCATCCATGCACCTCTTCAGTTGTTAGATCTACGGTTCATGTCCCCCCGACTCTCCATGAACACTTCCTGCCTTCTTGGATCCTCCCGTGTCACTCTGCTACTCCTGCTTAGAAGAGATGGAGGGTTTTTGGTTTCCATCCCATTGTTGATCTGAAGAGAGACTCTATACAACACTGAGTTGAGTTCCCTTTAAGGGATGTATGACTTCTGCACTGCTGTGTATATATTTGTATATAAAAAAAAGTGTGTAAATAGTTCCGAACACCGTGTCCCTTCTCCTTCCACCGCGCAAGTGGTGAATCCTATACAAGGAAGTGCAAGGGAGTAATATAATAACAGGTGAAGACGATGAGTTGGCGGAAAGAAACAAGAGAATGAAAAGGACAAGAAAGAAAGGAAAAATACTTGAAATTAAACAAATCAACAGAAATCACTGGCATACTCTGAAACTATTCTCTGGCTGATGAGCAGACAGACATCGTTTCTGTCATTGTGTCACAGTTAAAAAATCAAAAGTGAACAGCAACTCTAGCAGTGATCCAAAAGAATGATAAGTACCTACTGAACCTACCAAGCAAAAAGTGTATTATTGCACTACATTAACCAATTTAAAGTGCTATTTATTTGTTTCTTTTCGTTGCCATTTACTAGTTATCCGTGGTAAATAGCTATATTTGTGGAAATCAACTCTAAAATACAGTTAAAAGTAGACATAATGAAGTGAGTGAAGCCTATTCAGATGCAAATGCGTGCAATTAACTTGCCGTAAATTCTCATAAGGGTGTCAGCTCTACATTAAATCTTAAAGGCCTCAAATGGATACAAGAAGCATCTTTTCAAAAGCAAAAGTGTCATGTGGACATAATTGTAAGCCTCCATTACTTTCCATTTCCCTGAATGAGTCATATAGCTTCAGGGCCCTGCGTAGCATAGAAATGATCGATGCTTTGTGAGCGTCTGAATACGGTCAACTGCTTTACTTTACTTTGTCGATAATACCACTCATTTATTCTACTGACAAACCCAATGACGACAATAAATTCTGATAAAGTTGTAAGTGAGCTCTGTGAGTTTTTAACACACACCACGCAACAATTAAAATAAATCATGGTGAGCAGTGATCCTTGGTTTTTGTTGATAGAAATACAAAAATACCACAGCGGAAATGCTTTTAATAGCAAATGGATTTTCTGTTACTGTACAAAAGGTGAAGATACGGTAACACCTGACGTGGTGTAAAGAGACAATCATGAGGTGCAATTGTAAGTGATGCTAAAAAAAGACCTAAATCGACTTCTTTTGAATGCAGAGAAAATAACACTTCTGCATGAATCAAAGAGCACTAAAAATCTATAATTTTTTTGTGCATTAACAACTCAGATGTTTTAAGATGATTTGTTTCTGTACAATTTTAACTCTCAGAAGTCTGGGGAAGTCCTTCTTTATCATTTGCTCTATTAAATTATCTTTGAGACGATTGTTTAAATGCTTGATTACATTTTTTTGTACAACCCCAGTTTCTTTGTTTTTTACAATAGTTCTAAAACAACCCTGAACTTGTCCAAATATACAATTTCCTGCAAAAAAACAAACAGTATTTAGTTTTATAACAAACATCAAAAGTGCTTAAACAAAATTCAATGAAAAAAAATGCACCCAAAAAAAAGCCGACAAGATCAAAACAATGTCTGAAAAACATAAAAAGCCAAGCCTCACCTAAACCTTATAAAACTCTTCCAAGCACTTTTTGTTCCATTGTGCTTTTATTGTGCCAGAACCTTGAAAAATGCATTCACAGGTCTTGTACTTCCAAGGGTTATCTCTTCTTTTTACCACTAGATGGCCCTGATCTAGAACAAAAAAATGATCTCGCATTTTCTCAAGTTTTAATTTGAATAACCTTGCAAATTATGTGTAACGTCAAAACTTGTGTAATGTTTGTTTAAAACCAAAAATATCAAAACTAAACCATTTTAAAACCTACACATTATTTTTAAAATCAAAATTAAACAATAGCTGTGTTGCGTCTTTCCCACATAATTCAAAAGCCTCTGTGATTGGTACAGAGAGACTTCCAAGGGTTAACTACAATTCACTTTTACACTGAACTATCTGTATTTAATCAGGCATGGGCAGTATTTCGTTACAGGCACTGAAAATATATTTGATGTATTTTGTCAGTTTGCATCTTGCATAAAAAAAAATGACGTCAATGTAAGTGTATTTAAATACTTTGAGAGATTGTTTTTTGTATTCAATACATTTTCAAACATGTCATTTCTAGTGACGGTAATTAACCTGGTGATGCAAGTCGTGTTTGGTAAGCATGGACTGCGTACCAGGCGAACTGTTCAGGTAGGGGTTCTCGAGTCGGGAAGGGAAGTTTGGTGAAAGGATGCTTTTTTTGAAATCGTCGCCTGGATGAAGCTTGATTCATTCATTCATCTTCTAACCCTCTTACTCCCTTTCGGGGTCATGGGGGTCTGCTGGTGCACATCGGGCGAGAGAAGGGGGTACATCACGGACAGGTCGGCAGTCCATCACAGTGGATTAGGCTTTTGGAGCTATTTATAGTTAGCATGGGTCAATAAAGATAGAGTGCCTGCAATTTCCTTCTCAATTTTGTTATAAAACACCAATTTGTTCATTCATTCTAAGGACTAATATATATATATAGCATTATTTTTAATGTAAGCTAAAATCATGCCATTTCACAACATAGTAGACATTTGTTTTTCCTTTCATTTGTTCAAAATCTTATTTTCCTCATCAATAATTAGTTAATATACAACTATTATTGTACTCAAAAGTACTAAACTCCACTAGACAGATTCTGGTGTTAAGGTCTTTTTCTGTTTGTTAAAACTCAAGTTTTAATTCTGTAAACACTTGAGTTTTATAGACTTTTTTAATGAATGAAAAATGCATTATGGTATTTGTGCCCGTCTCATACATATCTCAAATGTTTTAGCAGTACTTTTAACTTTTGTTGCATCATCATTCCTTTTAAATAGATGTTGTGCATACAATTAGCATATTTTATGAATAAGGTGAACCTCTTGCAAAAGAACATCGTAAAAAACAACTGATGATTCTAAAGTTTAAAAATTAGGTTCAAAGCTCAACCAGTTTCCATTCTAAAATACACTAAACCTAAATCCATCTTTAAATCTGTTTGAGCTTTCATCAGCATCTCAAATGTCACTTTGAAAGCACCATCTGTGAACAATCCCTGACTGTCCAGATGTCCACTAGCAAGTGGGCTGATAGCACTTCCCCGGGGGTCACTTCCCCCTTCATCGATGAAAGAGACAAAAAAAAAGTAATTGGGAAACAATACGGTGGAACTGGCTGAAGCAGCTGTGTGTATGACAAGGAGAGCAAAGAACTCTGATTTCTTAAGTCAGTCAGAAACAGCACAGCAACACAGACACATCTGTCCACTAACTGGAGGCTAAAATCGCCTCAGTGGGAGCATTAATAAAGTCACACATCATAAAACTGATGAGCTGGGCCTACTACATGTTTCTTTAGTGCTGTGAATCACCCACTTCATAGAAAACACTTTTTATAAATCACAGAGCAAGTCATGCGTTTTCACTTGCATTATGTGATTGAATAATTCTGGAATGATATGATCCCACTCATAGTTAGTGGTTGGCTGAAGCCATTTATTGCCAAACAACTGTGTTTACTCGTTTTAAATCGCAATGAGAACAGAAACGTCCCATATGACCCCGAAAAAAGCATACTCTGGTGATTTTGCTGTGATAACATGCAAAAAAACTGACACAAAAGGGTTTGAGTGGCTGGTGAAGGGAACCATCCTCATCTATGACCTGTTTGTAATCATAAAAGGTTTCAGAGTTTCTGGGTTCCTGATAGACTGGCCTCTTTCATCCAGTACTGTGCTGACATTTCTGTATTTTGAGCAATGGGGAACGTCAAAGCCTGCTTACAATACGCCAAACAGATCAGAGACAAGCCTCCCACTGGAACAAAGCTAATTGGAGCGATGAGACCAAAATGTAACTTTTTCCATTTGGAATAAAGTCTACAAGACCTTTCATGAATGGAACACCATCCCCACAGCGAAACAGGGAGGTGGGGTATTGATGTTTTGGGGACGTGTGAGCTCCAAAGACACAGGAAAACTGGTCAAAATTGACGGGAAGGTGAATGCAGCATTTATTAAATGATACTTGAGGAAAATTTGCACTCGTCAGCTCTTGCTCCAACACAATAATGATCCAAAACACATGGCCAAGTCCACTCGTCACTGTTTAAACCAGAACAAAGTGAAGGTTCTGGAGTGACCATCTCAGTTTCCTAACTTCAATATCCTTGACCGACTCTGGGAAGAACTCAAATGTGAAGTTCTTGCAAGAGCCCAAGAATTTACAAAAGTTGGAGGCTTTACCAACAGAAAAGATAAAGAACCTCATCAACAACTACCTCAAGAGACTTCAGTTTGCCATTGTTGTTAAAGAGGTGAATACAAAATATTAGGAAGCATTGCTGAGTCACCTTACTTCCTACTGCATGCTTTTTGGTGGGAGGGAGGTCGAAATCACAGAAAAAAAAATGTAACCACATTTAACCTTTGATTGCTGTTCTAGGAGAAAAATATTCTGCAAAAAACTGACTTACTTCACCTTCAAGAATTCTGAAACGTGTTGAACCATATAAAATGTGGTGTATGTGATATCACCCATGGGTTTCATAGGTTCATGAGGTTAACTTTCAAGACAAATTTTCAGATTTTCTTTTCAGAACATATAAAACAGCATTTTTTCCAACAACTGTATTTACTCTTATAAAATCATAACGATGGCAAATATAATCTCCAAATCATTTCAAATGACATTTATCATTATCGGTTCTCATTCAATAGTTAATATCCTTATTGATATAATAGAAAAATATAAATTATTAATGTTAATACATGTACACTTTATAGCAGAAATTTATAAATTTCCTTGTAAAAAAAAAAGGCCAAATGATTCCATTTTAAGGATGTACTGCCTGAAAAAAAAAACACAAATTAAACATAAAGTCAAAGTTAAATTGAGTATAAGACTGACTGACAGATTTGATCTTGTGCTAGAGTTTGCCAGTATCAGCAATTGAAATGGCATTGCCCAAAAAAACAAACAAACACAATTTGTACCATCGTTTCACACTGAATACCGACTAGCCATCTGTCTGAATGAGAAAACAACATGTTGTAACCACAGATGACTTGGCTTGTGGCAAGGGCCCATCGTGTGCACTAGTCAGCTATTTGGAAAAACAGGATGCAATGCATATGGATTGCTTTGGTACAACAGTCTTTCCTCTGAAAGTATAAAGGATCGAAATAAAGATGGTCCTTCCTCAAGGGAGGAGAGGCTCATATGTGAGTCAGCAGGCTGCTTCTTCTAGGTCTTGACACAGATATGTTTCTTGGTCACCGGAGCAGTAGACACAGTTTAGGCCTAGCAGAGGGAGTTTTGTCCCAAAAATTACGTTGTTGTTCTAGTGCACCTCTCCCTAATTTCTATTCAAAAATAGGCTTCTTTGTGCTTTGAGACACATAGACCGGGGCTGCATAAATGTTAGGGGTGCCCACATATGGAACTTTTGCAGATACTTGTATTCTTTTACACAGGGACATAGATAATCATCAACCATACCAAACAATTCACCCCAGGTGTATCCTTTTCTTAGATTATTATTATTTTGTATTGATTGAAGTTAAATTATACACGCATTGAATTTTTCACAGATATGTGAAAGAGATTTCTGGACTGCCTTCTTTTGGGTGCCAGAAAACCCTTAACAGCTACTTTCTGAGAGCAGGGTGAGATCCTCCTCTCGTATAATTTCAAAAAGCTAAAAAAGAGATCACCAGGAATATAACTAAGAATCAGAGAAGTGACGGGTTGCAAAGACAAGAATGGACAGGACAAGACAAGATAGGACAGGTCTGGAACAATAGTAGGATAGATAAGATGAACATGCATACAATGAGCAGCCTTACTTGGAAAATATCCTCGGATAAAACTAAGTAAGTGTGGGTTTAAAAATCAAACCAATCTGAGAACAGAGGGGGACAAAAACTTATTTTTCACCTTCGTGTTCCTCTCCTTTAATTTCCATAGAGCAAATGAATCCTTGTTTAATTGGACTTGGTTTAAGGAAGATGGCAAATAGCAGTGTTTTCACGTGACTTGCACACCATTGCAAATACAACTTTATCTTCTGTTTCTTCAAATCAGGATTCAATTAAAGGCAGTAACAAACTTGAAGTAACTTTATTTATGAATAGCTTAAAAAATCCATCACTAAGTATCATTTTGCGGGAATTGCAGATAATGACATATGGCAATGACAGGGCTCAAAACCGAACATAACAAGTAGATCTGAGGCATGCTGATAAACAATACTGTTGGTTCAATTTGTCCTTGGAATCATCTTTAGTAGCAGATTTCTGTGTGTTAGCTGAGTTTTTGATGAAGTACAGCACTTCCAAGTTTCTCAGCCACTGCTACAGATTTGGTTCCTCACTCAAAGTCATCTGCAACAATATTTTCAAATCTTTTCTAAAACACTGACAAAAGAGATAAAATACAATGTTTGAGGCATTTATTTTGTACAGTCTTCAAACTGAACTTTCATCTCTCGCCTACTTGGGTCTATTTATATCACTAAAACCAGTGTCTGCATTGCTTTGTCATCCTCTTTCATAACCTGTGGACAAGTCCCTGACCATGAGCTACTGGATAAACAAACATGTCATTGAGATGCACCGAGGTTAGGCAGAATAATTCAAGGGTATCTTAGCCTCAAACAACTGAAAGTCAAATTGGCAGTGACACTGCCTTCCAGTCGAGTCATTGTAAGGATAATTTGTGAATGACATTATCGTGGATGTATTCCTGTCTGGACGGACAACATATCCAAAACCAGAGAAAGTAGAGAGCCAGTGAGAGCACAGAAAGAGAGGGAAAATAAAAATAAAAGTGTCATTACTGTGAATAGAAACAGAGCGAGACTGAACGAGGCAGAGAGAGAGAGAGAAACAGGTGAGAAAACAGGAAATATTCTTTGTGTTTCTGCCAAACAAGATCATTCACCAGAATAATGAGGGGAACCCTTTAGTTGTAACTTTTATTTGAAAATCCTCTGATCAAGATTTCATTTTTATGTTATGGATTTGTGCTGTTTATGATGTAATTGATTCCCCCACCCCAAAGAAACATTTAGGTTAGATGTACGATATATATATATATATATATATGATGCTAAATTTCAAATTTAAATAAATTTAATAATTAAGGATTAGTTGATAAAATGAAAAGAAACTTTTTTAATCAATGAATTTTTTTGATGACTTAATTTATACTTCCTAGTATAACATTGTAAATGTACACATGCCATTTAAGAGGGCTTGGATTATTTTAGTGATCCACATTAGACATTTGTGAGCACATGAAAATTATTCTATTTGCTACTTAAACATGTATAATGGAGGAAACTAGGGATTGAATCGAAGACTCATGTCAGAGGAAGAAAGAATTCTATTAAAACAATTTAGCTCAATCTGAGTCCTTACCAATTATTGAAGGGTGGCGTTCTTTTTCCAGCAGAACTGGAGAACCTTTTTCTCATTTATTCAGTTTGATAGATTTCCCACATTTGTTCAAACAACTCATGGTTTATGGATTCGAATGTATTCAGACAATTGATTCTGATTGGTTAGAGTGCATGTAAACAGATCTGCAACAGGCAATTCACTCTGAAAATAACCAAACTCATTGGCAATAAAGAGATTTATTGCCAATGAATATTATCAAATATGTTAATTTATTGCGTCACCGCTATACCTGTCCATCAACTCACTTTCATAAACTCTCAGTGTTTTACTCTTTCTAGATAAATCTATTTGTTATTTAAATCTACATGTAAATTTACTTTTTTAACTGTAATAATACAAATCATAAAAATAATGTTTGTTTATGATTTTCCTAAATACATACATATTTACGAGAACTAAACTGTATGTTTTGAGTTCCCTTTTCAAAATCTTTCAGTTGTTTAAAGGTGGGGGTGCTTTCCTCAAGCTGGGGCCTGCAGCAAAGAAAGTTTGATCGCCCCTGGTGCAGGTTTTAGTGCTCGGTGGCAGAATATGGTGTGTATTTGAGGTGCAGAGACTTTGCTAAAACCTCTGTAAATGTCATCTTCGTGGTCAGATGTTATTATTATTTTTATAGTTTTTTTAACTGATCCAATTAAACCAATTTTAACAAAAGTAGATTCGGGTTGGGGGTTCTCCTGAGGGCGGTGTCCTTTTTCATCTACTCTTTGTTGTGTACACAGACCCCTATAGGTCCAGGCGGGAGGGGAGCTATTCCCAGATAACATTGTTCTCTCACTTCTCAATGGGACAGAGATGGTCACGGCAAAGAAGTGCTTGAATTAGTTTAATTGTAACTATGATTGTTTTTCCTAAGGGTGTAATGGTTGATGAGTGAGTGATCCGTGCTGATCGATTCCCAGATTAACAGTTAATTTTTAACTTGCAGTCGGGGCATTAAATGGTTTTAGAGCATGCTTTATAAGTGTTTTAATTTTTTAATGATTTTAATCTACAACTATGTCATGATATAAGCTGTTTCACCTGTTCAAACTATCAAAAACCCAACATGAGCTGGTTATATTGGTTTTTCACAAGGGTATTATATTCTACATCATATTTCAACAATATGTAATGCATTTCTATATGGGCTTTGTGTCATTTAAATGTATTTCTGGAGCAATGAATGTATTTTCTTCTCCAATGTGTCAGCAATGGCGTCAGAAGGAGCAGGAAAGATTCACGCTTCATTCTGTCTCGCTCTACGCTGTGATCGCAGGCCAGCGCTGGTGCCATTGAAAGAGCCTCCATCATAAGGGGCAAATCCTGTTATCCACGCAAAACACCCACAGAATCTGACGGACCCGTCATCAAGGGACGGAAATCTGGATGGACTCAAGAACTAATCTCAAGCCCAGCTGGATCCAAAAACTAGGTTAAAGCAAATATCTTTCGTAACACTATTCTGGAGAATGGAAGACTATTTGCTGGAATTGTATTTTGAGTGGGAAAATATACAACAAAAACAAAAATACACTCGAAACCACCAGTTTAACTCTCAGTTAATCTCTTCCTTGGGTAATTTTGACCCAGAAAATAATAAAACCAATGCAATGTATTTGGATTGAAACACTAATAACATTTAAATAAGAAAAAAGGGCTCGTTAAATGTGGTTTTGTTTTTAAGTCGTATGCAGTGTGCTTTGCAAGACAGAGGCCTGTCCTTAAAAAGGCATGGAAACTGCATGTGAACAAAATTAGTCAGAAAATAAGTTGTATTTGTATGTAAATGTTTATTTCTTCTTTTTGAATTAATGATAACCCAGACGTGTTTAGAAAATATCAAGGGGAGGTACAAAAAGCAAAACTTATAGTACGAGTTATATGATGAAATAAAACACAAAAAGGAGAATGGAGAATGTTCCGCTAACAGTAACGTTAGAACTCAGCAGCCAACCAGGAGAAATGGCAAACAAATAACCGAGGTGCTAAACCAACTCATTGTTTTTGACGATCAACCCCTTTCACATGTTGATAACGTGGGATATTGTCGCCTTCTTAACATTTGGGAAGTATAAGATTTCAAGTTGCCGTACTGATCATTACTTGGAAAACTGGCACATCCTAAAAATTATCGGTACTTGTACTGAGTCTTAAAAAAATGGTATCGCAGCACCCCCAATACAAATTTTTTTTATAAGATTTAGACATAAGTAATTGAAATCAGGACAAGATATCTATAGTTGATCTATCATTAGTAAAAATGCAGTTGGAGAAACCTCCATTTAGACTTGAGCCTAGCAAAAATATATTCAGAGATACCTTTTTTTTTTCTTAACACGTGCACAAAACAACAAGAGCTGTAAAGAAAGTGCTGTAAACTCTCTGTTCACATGAACTTGCTTTAACTATGGATTGGTTTATTTTTTATCAATACAAAAGGCTTTTTAAAGATGAAATCAACAAGAAATTTATCCAGATTTTGCCTTTCAATTATTGGTTTTATTCATTTCGGTTTTGCAACTTTAGCTTTCATTATTTTGCTCCTGGCTCTGCTGAGAGCTTCTCTAAGGTTCCCGACCTTCTCATCCACATCTCAAAGCTAGCAGCATCATACATTTCGAAGCTTTTCAAAGCTCAAGGAACTGATTATTGTTCTTCTATTTTATTCAGTCACACAATTGTCTTTAAAGGTGATTAGAAAAACTAAAGGTTCAAAACCTCTCTTCTGTTTGGTTTATTACCATCAATAAGGAATAGCAATTGGTAAAACATTGCAGGCTTTGGTAAAGTGATGGAAAATGTGAACAAAGGAATCAGTAATGTATCCATTGAAAGGAACGAGGAAGTCCTGGTTTAAATAACCTCATGCTGACTTAATATGTCACCACACAGAAGGTTAGCACTCTCTTTTAAGAAGAACCTGTCTCATTTAATCATCCCAATGAAAATAGACCGAGACTGCCTGGAATCTACATCCAACACTGGCTCGGTTTCTGACATGCTTTCTCTGCAGGCTTCAGGCACGGATTTAAAGGAACGTCCAACGAAAATCTCTCTCTAGCAAAAGTTTTAAAAATGATTAAAGAAAAAAAAAAGAGTTTATTCTATGCTGTGATTCATTGTAAAATGGCTTCACATTCATTTTGGTCTGCAAATCTTGTTTGAAAAAAAAAAAACATACATTTTTGTACAAAAGCAGGATTTTTGGTTTGGAAATCTCAAGAGAAGCAAATGACAGAAGTTTTTTTTAACACTATATTTGAAATCAACGTTTTAACATTATGTTAATGTCTCAAATCGGGGCAGGAAGAAACAGATGAAGAGATATAGGAAAAAGTCCAACAACATTTACATTGTTTATATTATTTACATAGATATAAGGTTTATATAGACAACCAAATCATTGTATTATTACTTATGGAGTTATGGGGAATCTTTTGGCTTCAATAATAGTAAAAATACTCCAGAATCTGGCATTTAGTACATGGGCCTTTCGTCAAACAGCCCTTTTACATATAACCAAATTCAAAAATGTTCTGTTTTACAATACCCAAGCTCTTGTGTATAGGGCCTGAATTCCATAAAGAACTATATCAATAGGTCTTTACCATCAAATGTTTTTAATGTGCATACAGCAGATAATAGCTTTGCACCGTTAACATCAAGGATCAACACCATTTGTGAACTGCAGGCCAAGACTTTATTGATTTGATAGCATGGAGTGCTAACATTATAATAGCAATAACTTGCTTTAGCCACAAAAATGTACAACAGTGAAACACCTGAAAAATCACCTGATCACCTAAAACACAAAATATGGTAAACGGTGTAAATCGAGGTGCCGTTTTTTCCCCTTGCTCAAATAAACAAAGTCCACCACTCTGTTTTTGTCAATGAACTTGAAATCTGACTCTACTGTCTGTCCATGATCCCAGTTATCAAAGATCACTGCAGGGTACAATTTTACTGATTTAGGTTTGTGAATATTAGATTAAGAAAATAGCTTAGAGACAACAGGTTAGCATTAAGTGCAAATAGTGTGCTAACTTTAGTTTCCTTCATTCATTTTCCAACCCGCTTATCCCCTTTCGGGGTCATGGGGGTCTGCCGGTGCCTTTCTCCAGTGCACCTTGGACGAGAGGCGGGGTACACCCTGGACAGGTCACCAGTCCATCGCCGTAACTTTAGCTTGTTTTTAGCTAAAAAAATCAGCAAAAGTGAAACCAATCTACCAATCAGAAGTTTTAACTCAATGTTATTGTAAGTATTTACTGCGCTTATATATATATAAATCTGTGTTAAAGATAGCCAAAAAGCTCATTTTACAGCAAATGGTATGGAACGTTAATTGAAACAATTACCTGATGTTTATTTCACTATGGTACATTCATGTGGTGTAAGTACTTTTCCCTTTTTAGAAATGGCTCTCTAAACAAAGTCCCGCACTCATGCACAACATTTGTATTCTTACAACCTTACATGAGGTTAAGAACGTAGTGCAAACAGCTTAAAGGTCAATGATCGCAGTTAACATCAAGGATCAACACTGTTTATGTACTGCAGGGTACGACTTCATTGATATAGTTTTGTATGGTTCATAATAGTTCAGCAAATGAACTCCAACATTTAGACAGAATAAACTGTTTGCATGGAGTGCAAATATTGTGCTAACAACACTAGCTTGTTTTAGATTTAAATAATTGGTGTTTTCTGAGGTTTTTGTGTCCAAAAGGCAATCCTTGCCTAATAAAATCATAACGTGGCCATGAAGAGAGACAGGAAACAGGAGCCCAGGTGGAATGTACCAACTGATTGATGCCTGCAGGGTATTAAAATTCCACTGCGGCAGTACGGTTGACCCCACCAGAGTAGGACGCAGATTCTTTGCCAGGAATGATGTGGTCTAATGTAGTTTCATCTCCTAAATTAAATGAATGCACAACAATGATCCACTGGGGTTTAAGTTGTCCTGAGTACAAGAGGCAGAACAAACTGTGATGGTTCAGAGAGGGCAGATTTCTATTTACTGTCTGGGTGCAGTGGTTTTTATATCCCTTCAGAAAGAGCGGATCAGACCAGTGATTGTATAGTGCCAGTGCCCATCAATCCCTCCTGCCGCCTCCACCCCATCCTTTTATACAATGTGCTAACCACAGCAAAATGTATCTAATGGTAACATTCATTATTACAACCACAGATCAGACACTCAAGCTCTTTCCGTTGAATTTTAGTTCCTAAATCTCCTAGGTTAGTTTCCTTGTCATCCAATTTTCACAACTGCTTCCTCAATCACAGGTTCTCTTATGTAAAATGTCTCCATAATGAGCAGGAAGAGCTGCAGCCACACGAGTAGGCACGCTGAGAATCAATAGTGATGCAGAGTATTCATTGTTTCTGAGCCATTGCCTCTGTTGAAGAATCAATGGCGTTTAGGGGATTTTAGTACATGGAACTTCACACTATGTTTGCGCAAAATAAAACCAATAATAATCTCAGCACGCTTTTCCAATTAAAAGGCATGGCTGCCATTAATGAATCAACCATTTAAAAGCTTTGGGTGGTGTTCTTGTGAGCATTTAAACATGTATTCAGTATTTAATGTTTTTTGAAAAATGTCACCAAATGTTTATTTCACAAAAAAACACTAATTATGTTAAAGAATGATAGAAATTGATGTACACCATTTTTCTCCTTTTCAAAATGCCAAATTTCAGCCCTAATGCACCATCTCCAGCCCTCATGCACCAAAGTCCAGATCTAATGCACCAAAGGCCAACCCCATGCACCAATGTCCAGCTTTCATGAATTTCAGACAATTTATGGCCTAGAAATTATTATTATTTTATTTTTTTTTTACTTTTTAAGATCATGTTCTTTTGGACAATGGGTTAAATATAATATTACATGTTGACAACATTTAAAATGTTTTATCACCAACTTGCATATGGAAATCTTTCTGGTCTTTACACCTTGTGAATTAATGGTCGCATATCATTACATTAAATCACATTTTTGATCCAATTAGATACGTTTAAATTAGGGGTGGGCGATATCTCGATATTTAAAATATAATCAAGATTTTTTTTAAACTCGATATGAATTCTGGCATATCGTACATATCGATATAATGTCTATATTTAATTTTCGCCAATTTGCTTGTTTGCCTTCTCTGTGCTGCGCTCGTCCCCGCCTCCTTGCTTTTGTTTCCCCTCCCCTTGCCTGTCGTCTCAATCAACATGGCGGCACCCGCAACCAGCCCGGAGGCTACAGAACTTGTTGCAAAAAAAAGAACAGCTGGCTCCATTATATGGAAATACTTTGGTTTTAAGTCGTCAGATGAACAACAGACAGATGTCTACTGCCGTGAATGCCGTGAAAGTTGCTGCCAACCAAAGCTCAACTAATCTCCACAATTCTATAACGCGGAGTGTTGAATATGAAAGACAGAGCGCAAGGTGGTGTAGCATCACAGAGTCCGTGGCATTTCACATAGCGGTGGACATGGCACCCATATCCGTCGTTGAACAACGTGGCTTTAAACGTATGCTAAAAACACTTGATCCCAGTCAGATACAGTTTACCCAGTCGGCATTACTTTTCGAGACAGGAACTCCCGCGACTGTACACTACAGAGAGAGCGCGGCTTGCTGCTGAATTGGAAAAGGTTACTTACAACAGAGGTCCTGCAAAGATGAGCTTGAGTTGAGTTGTTTTATTTTTGAATGAAAAGAAGGCAATGTGTATTATTTTACAGTTAAATTATTATTTATGTTATCAGGGATTTTGTTTATATCCTAAATGTTACAGGAGCACTTTGTTCCTATGCACTGGCTGTTTTTTAGTTGTTTTATTTTTGAATGAAAAGGCAATATGTATACAAGGATTTCTGAAAGAAAATTTGCAGAAGCACCTCTGAGCTTCAATAAAAAACGACTTTGACATCTGTATTATTTTTTTTATTGCAGTAGGGGGTTTTTTTTGGGGGGGGGGTGGTTATAAATCCTGTAAAGATATCGAGATATATATCGTATATCGAGATATAGCAAAATATATCGAGATATATTTTTTGCTTCATATCGCCCAGCCCTAGTTTAAATCCATGTTGTGTTCACACTACAGTGAAACTGCACCAGGGTTAATTTGGTAGAGCCCCTCTTTTAGCAGTCTGTGTACCAGGGTTTGGGTGGAAATGTTCACAATTCCTTCAACAAACCACACTAACTCAGCAATCACACCAAGGTTATTGTACTGGAACCAAAATTGAATAGTGTGAGCATGCTATCAAATTGAGCACAATCACTTACTGGAAATCCAAATCCCATCAGCAAATACCACTACTTGCTGATATTTCCCCCAAAAGACCAAGTAAAACTAACCATTTGAGGTAGACTCATGATGTTAAACTAATTTTCTGATCTGGACCCTTTTTGCAGTAAATTGGGATGGAAGACAATCACCACTTTCTGCCTAAACATTTCATTAAAGACTAAACTGATTCCCCCGCAAGCTCCAAAGAACCTGACCTAAATGGTAAAATAACTCAGATGAGTTTTGTGAGTATTTTTTAAAACTGTGTCATTCCTCTCTGTGAGGGGACTGCCCCTATTTCTCTGAGATTGATACAGACAACATTTGGGAGAGAACAGCAACAAACTATCAGTGGTCTTTGGTTTACCCATGTGACATTCCCAATTAGGGAATCAAAAACATTTATACAAAACGCCAACAAAACACTACCATAGTCCAATTTCTTTAATCTATGGATCTACCAACTGTTCTTTACCAAAGACCTTAAATTCCAAGCCACCTAACATCTAAAATGGATTTTCTGACCACACCTGTGGCTTAAAATGTCTTTTTTTTTTTTAATTGTAACACTATTGGTCTATGCTTTTAACTAGTAAGGATCCATACTAAAATCCGGGGCCAGAAAGACATTTAACCAATTAATAGTTTAACCGGTAAAAGATTACATGGTCTTTAGGCAACACATTATATTTCGTCAGTCGATTCGTGACATTTTTAAAATGAGTATTTAGCATTTAGTTTGCAAAAACATGGGTGCCATCAAACAGGAAACAATCAGCAACACAGCTCTCACTTCGTCCACCATTACACTTGGTCAAGCACTGATGCCAAGCACAGAGCATGACAACGATGAGAAATCCCACCTCCGTCATCCAGGAAAACCTGAGAGGTTTCACACCTTTCATACATCGATCCGAATTTGCGATTCGAAGATTTGTGCAATGACGTGCCTCAATCAAAAACATGGGCGACAACAGGAGCTTTGAATTGCCATATCGGATCCGTTTTTCACAAAGAGAACGATCAATGAAAGCTGGCTCTTTGATAACTTTTCCCACTTTGTCAAACAACCACCAACAGTATAAACCTCTTGATATCCATGATTTTTTAAATGTTGTCTTTCCCGTTTTTTCCTATGTTACATCTGTTTTACCGCAAACGCCATCTTCAGGCAGGGAGCGTCATTGTATCAATATTTCTTCAACCCAGATAAAAAGCACCCTGCTGAGAAACCATCTGAAGATTTATGCGAATCTCAATTCGGATCAGTGTGTAGAGGGTGTAAGTGTATTATCTGCATTACCTATTACTTGTAGCAAACACTCAGCATTGAAAGTGTTTGTAATCAGATTTTTGTACAACATCAGAAATGCCGCATCTCAGCCTGAGTCAGCCCAGTGTAAGATGTCTGGGTAGGGTATTTAAACAGCTAATGGCCCACATTAATGGAATACTTGAATTGGATGCAGGATAGCATTAAGCTCCATCGATACATGTGACTGTGAAAGGGCAACTATCCTGCAGCACAATCTTTATTTCCCCATTCATCCATCTTTTTACTTACTGGCGTTACCAACTACTGGCTTCTGAAAATAGTAAAAAGAGCATGAACTGCTCAGACTGCATTTTCCTCTTCCTTCAATCTCTTATATAAGCTGACAGGCAAGCAAACTTCCCTCGACGCAGGTTCAGAATTAATCATGGTGAGTGTTAGTGTGTATGAGAGTGAGCTTTAGCACACAGCCAGATGGACTTCACAGGGGCACATGAGCTCACTGTGACACTAGCAAAACTGCATGGACCAATTAAAACCATGTTAAAGCTCTTCTCCTTTCAGGTTCAACATTAAATCAATAAAGGGTGTTTTTGTACATTTGTACGATTGAACATTGGTGCAAGATAGAAGTAGTAGAAATAGGTTTTTACTTAATATACAAAAAAAATTATATACATACATATCATTATATATTTTTATTAAAAAGTTATTTTCTATTAGCTGAACCATGTTGACTTCTGTGATTGGAGCTTACATTCAATGGAAAAGCTTCTCAAATGGGTTTTGCCAGGGTCTAGTTTGATTTGAATTAGACATGTAATATCATCCAGCCTCTAGGGGGCAGCAGTAGTTTGTAAACTAACGAATGAACCTGCTGTTTCTCATGCGTTTTCAATGAAACTCCTAAAAGAAGAATCTCCCAGTACCTCTATGACACTTATTCTGAAATTTTTGTACCACGGTATATTGTGCAACATTGTATTTTTAGACCCTAAGGTGCAAGGTATAAGGGGCTCATCACTTCATCCTCCTCTCTTCTTAACCGTGGGTATTCCCTCTATAACAGGGAAAATTATAACTCATTAGACCACAAGATCATACAGTTCCTCTGTCCAGTCCAATTTTTAAGCTCACTGGCAATTTTAGGTTTATTTTCAGCTTCAAGTAAGCACTGTAGCATGGTGGATGGTGCGCCCGGTACATGTATGTGTAGTTGAGCAGGCCGTTGTTGTTTTGAATCCCGAGCCCATTGTCAGTTGCCATCTTTCCCCCTCTCTCTACCCGCTTCTATTCCTGTCTAGAAACTATTGTCTGTTAAAACTAACAATCAACTTTAAAAAAAAAAAGCTGCAGTTTTGCGAAACCCCTTGAATTTATGACACAATAGCAATCTATTTTGATTTCATCTAAAATCTTAAAGAGATCCCAAACAGTCAATGTTTATTCCTTTCTGGAAGATGATGTCGCACAAAATCATGACGAACCAAATGCCAGAATTAAGGTTTACTGTTGTTTGGAAAAGTGACTATATTAAAACCAAAATCATCCTTTTACCATTTTTTTCAATTGTTGTTTCTTTGTACTTTGCGTGAACGGAATGTATTGTTTATATAAATATTGCTTACTGTTAACTTACTTTTACTCCAATGAAAAATGTACCATTTGTAAGTTTTACTCTTACAATGACAATAAAATTCAGCTAAACACGATATCTGTAAACCTTACTTTTATTTGAAACAAATGGTAAAATCTTAAAATTGCTGTAATTATGTAAAAATAGACAATTAGTTTTTACATTTTCAGTGAGCAAACTGCACCTTTTCAAAAACAACATTCTCCTCACGATGACATTGGGATTTAAACTCACCTTCCCCCCATTAGATAGATCTGAGCAGCAAACACCCACACCAGGCAAATCACTTCCTATAAATCCTCAGCCTCATGCACATGAGCCCGGTTTCAGTCAGATACATAAATATTCATTTTTAAAACGGATTAGAGTGCACACTTCAACCTAATAATTTCAGCTGCTAGCCTTACGACAGATTCTCAGCTTGGTATTCAGGCCAGGGTGTAGAACTGAACGTATAACTGGAGAAATCGAAATAATGAAATTACCCTTCAGTAGCATGATTTCGGACATTTAACAGCTAATTTCATATATTCGAATAAAATTATTTCATAAAGTGTGAGGAAAACTTTAATTTGGCTGGTACACTTCCCATAAAGAGCCTGGTATGAGATTAAAAGTAAAAATGTCCAAAGATTCAACTTTCAGTTAAGTCAATTCAGTCAAATAAGTGAATTTCTTGAGCTCTTGCTACATGTTGGCGTCCATTAGTAAATGCAATTAATATTAATTTATCTCTACTGGAAAAGCTATTTTTAGCATTTGAACAGACTGTGAATAATTTTACTGCCATCAAACACTAATCAACACGTTCAGCCAGAAAGTGATGATGGATTATTTTGCCGGTTTCAAAAGAAGTTAGCTGTTATAGCACAAGGTATGAAAACTTTTTTTTATCTACATTTAAAGTTACCGTTAATCATCCAAATGGTCCATGTATTTGTTTTTTTTTTCCTTATTTTTATTGCTTAATCTATATTATATAATCTATTTTCTTTTTACAAGCTGTCCCCAACACTTAAGCTGCTGTCAACTATGTAAAATAAATTTCCATTTACTAGGGATCACATCCGACCATGCAAAATCGGAAATCCATGTCATAAAAAACATTAAATTTATAACGAATTATTTATTTTTTTAAACCTTAAAAAAAGCCTATAGTAGGCAGGATCATACCGGACGCAGCCGTGTGTGGTGAAATTCTGAGTTGTATCTTGAATAAATATTTCTTTGATTTGATGTTTCGGAAGTGATAGCACCTGGAGATAATAGACTTCTTCTAATTAGGCCCTCCCGAACTTAGTTATAGGGGATTGATGGACGGACGGACGGAGGGATGGGTGGACATTCTAGAAAATCTTGAGTGTGTAAATGTCTGGCTTTTTTCACAGTAAAGTTGTAACCGATTTTCACTCAAGGGTAGTGTCAAGGGGTCAAGAGACTTGCAAGAGGCCATGTTTGTTATTAAAAATAAGCCACTCATAAGCTGAGGAGGAAGGAAAAATAGAGCACCATGATATGAATCAGCTGTCTTTCACAGAGAGCCCTGGGTCCATGAAGAGAGAAGCCAAAGTACCATCTACCCACACAGCACACGATTATATCAGCAAATCAACAACAATATTACATTTACCATCATCCAATACCCCCAAGAATACATTACTCTAATAACTATTAACTATTAAACATGAAAGATTTGTTTACGTAGATACTTTTAGCGGTGCCAAGAATCTTTTTAACTGAATAAAATACGTTTTAGAGAAACATTACACAAAGAAATATTTTTAACCAACACCATTCATTAGAACAAAACAGACTGTTCTACCTCATGTTGGAAAAATATCTTTAGATGACAACAATAGTTTTGTGTAGGATTCTATGGATTGCGACTTCACAAACATAGAAATCAAACATCATGTTTTGGATGGGGTGATCTGGATAGCACTGCCTTTGAGTAAGCAGTTTGCCAGTGGAGAGCAGCCTTCCTAGGTGGAGTTGCATATGTGGGAAAATACAATCAGGCAAATACTCTAAACTTCCTGGGATGGACTGGTAACCTGTACAGGGTACACCGCACCTTTCGCCCAATGTGTTCTGCACCAGCAGAGCCCCGTTACCCTTATGAATTAAGCAGGTAAATACAAATTGTTGAATGACTAATAAAATGGACTGTGATGGACTGGTGACCTGTCCAAGGTGTTTCCCTGCCTCTCAATGTGCACTAGAGATAGGCAACACTAGATCCCTGTGACCCCAAAAGGGAAAATTAAGCGGGTTAGAAGATAGAATGAATAATAAAGTGGATGGATGTATTTTGATAATTAGTTGGGCTGTGGATTTTCATCTGTGGACCCCTTTAAACCAAAGACGTCCTCACAAGAGTTTATCTATGTTCAAAGCATTAAGCATTCTTTGTTGAATAATTGGAAATTATGCCCCAAATGTATATTTCAGTGCATCCAAATCAATTTTTTTCTCCATGCCTCTAAACTCAGAGCAAACTGACGTGGGAACTATTTTCCAAAAAACAGATGGGTTTAAACACAGAGTAGCATGTATTTTGGCAAGCTAGAGTTTTACCGCAGCTCCCCTAGCACTGCTTAGGCAAGATGAATGACTTGATGATTAAGAATGTGACCTGATGCAGAAAGAATGCAGGCTTCAGACTGTGGGACTGAACGTGGAAGATGAACTCCCTTCAGGTACGGTCTAGGTCTGGATTTCACACTACGTTTTTGGGAAAATCATAACATTTGGTCTGGAAGACCAAGTGAATTGAGATTTTTTTCCAGGTCTCTGTGGTTCCCAACACTTGGCGGTTGAAAACAAACAGAAGCATTGTCTCTGCAGCTTTTTGAAGACTTAAACAAAGCCAAAAAGTCTTGAGCTCAGCAGAAGGAGTAGATTTTTTCCAACCGAGAAGGCAGAGGTTACAACTCAGCTGATGTAAAGTCCTTAAAAATTGATTAAGAATTTTAAAAACCATGACTTTTTCCAAGCCGCTGTAAATTTTGAAACCGGTTATCATACCATGCCCAGTGGCCTAACCAGCCATTGGTCTAATTGGGAAACGCCATTGGGAAAAAGCCATTGCGAAACCAAAGTATCAATAGTCTCTGTTAGGACCTTTACTTATATCATGGTTTAAAAAGCCTCTAATTTAAATAGAAGTTTATTTACTAAACATTTCTTCACCATGATAAGGACAATTTAACCAAAAAAGGGCCTGTTTTCCACCCTTTTGTTTATTTTTAGGGTCATGAGATTGGGTGAAACGTGGACAGGTAGCAGACCTGTCACAGGTTTTTCTGGAAAATTGCTTGAGGGGAAACCAGAACACTTGGAGGAAACACATGCAAGCATGGTAAGAACATGCAAACTCCTATCAGAAAGACCACAGGCTTGGCTGCTTCCCACTGCACTACCGTGCCATCAGAAATACCAAACTACCCAATACCAAACTGCTAGGCTTCGATGAGACTTTTAATACTATCAGAACTTTTCATTGACCATTATCAGTGATGCCTCTATTAAGCTTTGCTAATTTTCTTTTTATCTTTTCAACCAGAAAAATTATTTTGAATGATATTGTAACCAAAACTGTTTTCTTCTATTTTTCAATACATCTCAAAGATTCTAAAGTTATCTAATCTCTCTCATGTGTTTTGAAAAAGTTGAGGTTATAGTGAGAAGACGGTGACAGACAAGTTGAATCTTTTCTTTTTAGAGCAAACTTGCCAGATGTACATTCTAAGGAAATGAGAGAAGAAGAAAAATCAGACGAAGCCACCAAAAAGATCAAGGAAGTTCTTTGTTGACCATAGCCTTTCTCAGTGGAGCAGGATCTAACAATGCTTTTGATTTCTAACTTTGACTCTAAAACAAATGTTGAACCTCTGGACCCTAAATGCGATTCCTTACCAGAATATAAATAATCATCATAAATTGTGCTTCAATTTTCAATCTGGCAAATTAAAAGGGTTTATAGCGTAATTGGCAAATTTAGACTTGCATTACTTGCATCAAAAGACAATTCTGCAAAGATCAGTAAGGACTGTGTATTTCCTGACTTTTCGTACTGCAGTGTTACACAAGACATCCTGTGCCTTGATGACCTGCAGTGCGATTGGGTCTCTAGAAATCTCCAGCAGGACCAGAATTAAAGCAAACTGTGTGTGCAGCACCATTTTTGCAGCCGTGTTCCTCTGGATCTAGTGAAATTAGACAGAAATGCTCTACTTTTTACTTTTAAGGTTTATAGTTCTAAGTAAAGGAAAGCTGATAATTTTCCAACGGATACCCAAAGACTTGCTGATATCTCCTATTGGGGTATAGTACTAGGCTATGTTGTGGCAAGTAGAGATCAGCAAAGAAAGAGTGATAATATAAATAATCCCTTTTCAAGGTAATGAAAATTCAAACAAACCAGTCACAGGTGGTGTATTAAAAATGTGTACATCAAGTGCAAACCTCCTGTTCTTCCGTGTAGGTTTAGATTAGAATTTTGGCAGCTAAGCTTTAAAAAATAAATACCGTAAATAAAAATCACACACAAGAAATAGAATGGTGAGGGTTGGCTATTCTCATTTTAAGCTACAAAATCCTTCAGAAACCTGAGGGGGATGTCATAGGCACTGCATTTCAAGATGGATTTTTTAGCACATTTCAGCTAACCATTGGTGATTCGTTATGAAAATGTGACTTGATATAAAAGGGAAACGGATATCTTGTATCTTCAATTCTTCAAAACTATTCTTGAGGTCACCCTCAGAACTGTGTATCATATATCCATATGCTTTCTTTAGACGGACAGCCTAGACATTCTTTGAAGCAATTCTGGTTTGATATTTGAGAGTTTTCTGATAGCCAACCTTTGCTAGTCCAACATCAAAAGAATGCCTTTTATAAATCCTACAGCTCTCTACACATCAAAATCCTTTTTAAAAGATGAGAGCCAAAAAGAAGATGTCCTGGAGCCTCCAACCAACCTTCACCACTCAATAAAGGCAACTTGATTTCATATCAGACGCGCCTCAGCAGATTTATCGTTTAAACAGCATTGACATTGAATGGTGGTTAGTAAAGTGCTATTGACCCTGCAGGATTGAGCTCATCTTTTTTTGCATGTGGGTTTTTCATGGGGTAAAGATTTCACACAGGCACATGTATTGTACCATCGCACAGATGAATACTAGGAAAAGGAATGTGGCTTAACCTAAGGACAGTCATGCTCTGTGATAAGGTCAATTGTGTCCATATTAAGTCTATTATAGATTATGCTTATAGGAATTAGGAGAAAGTTACGCACGTAGGACAGGAGCATTGTTTTAACCAAGGTTTGAAGAGGAAGGTAAATATTTACAATGGCTGCAAGTCTTTGTCTTTGTTTCCCTTCACGTCATCTGTGCAAGAAGGGACATTAGCACATTAAAATCAATCAAAAAAGCAAATTATTAAATGTTTGTGCACAGAATGACCATCAATTCCTTAGTGTCTTTGTTCAAGCACAAGGCAGAGAACTCTTTAGACAGGATCATGCTAACACATTGGAAAGAATGAAGTGCTGCCTAATGACACCAGCGACATAAGTGTAAATTTGCACAACACTGGATTGGCAATGGGAAAAACAGTGAAGAAGACAACAACGGTTGGCGAAATAATTATAAAATGGAAGAAATTCAAGAATATTATATGTGTTATAGACGGTACCCAATCTGGCCAACAATTGGTTATGTATAAATAGACAATTTTTAATTGGGTTGGTAGTCGCCAAGTGGCAAACTCACTTAAGCTAAAACAGAAGTGACTGAAATTGCAATTCATCACTTGACCACTTGAGGCTGATGTCAGAAGGGAATAATTCCACTTGATTCTCCTTGATATGATAATAATAATGATGCCTTCAATTCATATAGTGGTTTCCAGACGTACAAAGATGCTTTGCAATTTTAAGAGCATTATTCATTCACCCCACCATCAAACACTTGTGGCGATGAACTTCCTTGGTAGCCCTCAGCTGCCTTGAGGCAGCATTAATGGCAGTCGGACAAAACATGGCTGCCATTTACTGTCTTTGGCCTCCTGCCCACCACAAACCACACCCCACCAGTCACACAAATCCATAGAAGGCAATGCAGGTTAAGTGGCTTGTCCAAGGCCACAATGACAAAATGGACCTGGCGGGAATCGAACTGCAAACATTCCGGACTATCATCACTTTTCAGGTTTTAATATCAAAATCTTAGCTCTCAACATAGAATGCTTTACAACAACAATTTGACAAAGAAACCAATGGGTGATCTCTGCAAAGGCTTTGTTACAGTCTATGCTGCAGACTCTGCAAGCAACTTGGCAATTGGCTGATTATTGAGTATATGAAATTAATATTAATTCATGTTCCAAACCAGTTATTAATCCTGGTTAACCTTAACCCTGTTTTGGTCACCCATTGGGCAGATTACAGGGGTGTATCCTGGACTGTTATAACGGCAGGACCTGGCCTCTCAATTCCAGACCTCAAGATCCTCGAACACATCTACCTTACATGGACACTAGCTCCCAGTTAGAATTTGCATTCTACATACTAGGTGCTATTTTTGATTTTTAAACAAACTCAAAAAAGTACAAAAAGTACCTACTATATTGCAAGAATTCAGGTTGTATGAATCAAATTCAGAGGTACTACGTCGGCCATATTGTTACCATCATTCAAGGCTATCAGGTCTTCAACTCAGACACGACGCCTATCCTCAGAATAAACAATTCATGCAGGTTTTTTGACAGTGGAGGTAAGTGGAGTCTGAAACTCACACAAATATATGCAGAATACATTAGAAAAAAAGCCCCTGGCTGGATTCTAACTGGTGACCTCTATGAAATCCTGTATGCAACATTATAATATGGACAGAGTAAAATCAATGAAAAAGGCAAATACTACAAATGCATGGGCAATTCTAATATGTTCTTTACATCAAGCTATTTTCATTGGATACATAGGAAGCTCAATATATAGGTAACTGTTTATAATAATTTAAATCTGAATGAAATGAAGCCAGTCTACCTTAAAACAACACAGATCAAATTTTTTAAATGAAACTACGTAATTTTTCATTCATTCACACAACCTCTAATGACCCCTAATCAAAACCAGTCCAAGCTCTTATTTCTTCAGAGGGAAGCCAAATGCTATGTGTTTAAACTTGCTAAGATCCTCAAGATCACCTCCATATTATAATGTTTATTTAATTACAAATTGTGCCTTGGATAGCTGTATTGGTCTGAATAAATCAAAAGAATTTCCAGTAGACAGTCAATAGATTTTGTAACTGATCCTGTTAATTGTCCTGGCGCCAAGCATGGGACTCTCTCCAATGCTCATTGTGCCAGAATGTCCCAAGATTAGCCATATCCCTTTACGCAGCAAATAATTGGTTTATTTCAGCCTTAAACCTTGATTCAGTGTCAATTTTGTGTTCAAAACTTTTCTAGGTGGTGAAACAACAATGTGGTTTACACACTACACAATGAGACTGTACAAGCTCCGCAACATTCAAACTCCACAAAGCATCCAAAACATGCATATAGTGGTTTCTGCAGAACATTTAATATCTAATATGACTTATAAAGTTAGCACACAATGTCTTTGATTGACAGTTCTTGCCTTGTCCCTCTCTATCCATGCAAAAATAATGACTGCAGGTATACTTCAGAGAATGCATAACTAATAGTAAAAGTAGTAAATATTTGAGTTGGGTATGATGTTTTGGCCCTACTTTCTAACTGGCAAATCACAAGCTCTGTAGTGAAGACTCCCTTGAACTGAGCAAACAGTGTGGGATCCCTTGCACAACTCTCTGGAGGTCAAAGCATGAACTGCAACCTACTGTAAGAGTGGAATACAGCAAACAGACCAGTAAAACTATTTAAAAAATCTGCAATTTAAGGTTTCACGTGTACAATTAATCAACCACACATTAAATTGCGCTTTCAAATAAATACCTGCTTTGATTACAGATTTAAAATAGTTTAATTCCAACAAAGCAACCGCCAGGAATGCAACATAAGAGAGCTAACATCCATCCCAGAGGCATTCTCTCACACATCCCAATCTGAGCATCACAGTAAGACGTGAGCGGAATGCTTTTAATCCGAACCATCCAACGCACTGCAAGATAAAAAGGTTCCGTCCATCTTACCAGTCAGCGGCCGAAGTCTCGTCGATAACCTCCTGGTAGGCAGTTAAGAGGGCCAGTCTGTTCTTGCTGAGATTCACAGCCATGTTGCTGCACTGCGATCATCCAGACCCGTGTAGCGGTGATGATGAGGAGGATGATGATGGGGAGCGAGAATCACTGCGGACTGGACGCCGATAGAAGGAGGGAGGAGTTGGGGGAGGAGGAGAGATGCGCGCTGCGAACAAAGAGACGTCGGGCTCCAGCTTGTGTGCGTCGCGAGGTCCTAACGCCGTTCTCCAGATCACAGCGACTCCGCGGTGCCTAGGTTCGGAAATATCCACAACATCAACGGGGAAGTATTTGAGAGGGACACACTTTTTGGGGCATTTAAATGTATTGCTTAGAAAATTCTTTATTCAAATCACAAGTATCCAAAGCACAGTGCCAAAAAGTCTATTCCAGCACTAAAGTATACGAAAAAAAGAATGCAATTGATTTTTAAAAATAGAACAATGAAAAACAAACTGAATGAGGTCTTTCCTTCCTTCCTTCCTTCCTTCCTTCCTTCTCTGTATCCTGTATGTTGATGACAACAACATTTAATGTAATGTAATGTCTATTAAATTGGTTGTTAATTTGCATTTTTATTTTTGGATAAAAAATACAATTATTTTTTTAAGTTTATTTTTTATTATAATTTTTTTTAACTTTGTTAACAGTTTAATGACATGAAGAGATGACAACTGCACAATTATGCACTTACATCCAGTGCACCATCCACTACACCACTTGGTTGGCGTCATGAAGCTGGCCTGAAGAATTATTCAGTGCGGGTGAAAGGACCCCCTTTTTAGGAATCGTGTTAAGTATTATAAATAATATTTTATTATTTTTTAGCATGAAATTCCCCTGTGATAGAGCTAGTTCAAAAGCTGAAATATGGTTAATAAGAGTGCAACAACAACAACTGCCTTATAATTATTCAAATCTAATCCATTTTTGTTTATCACCACAAACATTTGATAACATCTGGAAAAAAAATACCCACATTGCTCTGATGTTTTTGTCCCATAACTCTTTAAAGATATTTATGAATAGCATGAGCCCTACAATCACTATTTATGATGGTTAAAGTCCCCTTCTTCCAAAACCCCACTGTTGACATCTTCCACATTATGGAAGGTAACGATATCAGCAGGAGGTCAGGATCATTTAAACAACCCTAAACCTCACCAAACTCAAAACTTTTATGGAAACTGGTTAATTCTCAACACTGGGTTGACAAAGCAAACTTTTAAAGTGCCGGGTTACACTGGATGTAAACTTTCTGACATTTGCATGAGTTGAGCATAACTTAATGTAACGTTTAATCTTTTATTTGCTATTCATGCTCACGCTCATTTAGCCAACACCTGGAGATGCACCTGATTTGTTAAAATTGGTGAATACGGTTCAGTTAAAAATCGGTTGCCCAAAGAGATTCTGAGCACTTTGAACTTTTTAGGTTAACAGTGCATAGTTCAGGCAAATAATTCCCAAGGGACATTTCCCTCTTTCCTCGAAAGTCTGTGGGTTAATTGTCTTAAAGGATTTTGTTATTCAGGACATTTAAGAGGGGTTGCGCACATTGGGAAAGTTTATAAACCAGTACTGATTTATCCCAAAAAATGTATGCGCTCTCATTTGTGTTCCTGTGCAGTTGTTTGGGAAGGACTCTGATCCCAACACACCTGCTCTGGACCGCTTGGCAGAATTAGCGCGAGCGACATATGATGTCCTTGTCTAACCTAAAAATCTGGAGGGAAAAAGATCCCACATGCCCTCCGTGCTCAGCTTCCACCTCTCCTTACTGCCTGCTGCGTGACCCTCTTGGGACAGGAACACTAGGACAAAATACGTTGCACAACTTAAGGCAACATGAGTTGGTATTTGGTAGAATTGGGGGATCGTTATCATGAAGAAATTCATTCAACCTTAAGACTAGACTAGGCACCAGTGCCACAGTGGAGGACAACTACAGAAAGATGCAGCATTGTGATGATGCCGGAAAGCTACAGTGTATACAATAAAGCTTGGAGGAGGTGGTCTTGAATATTGGTTAACATTTCTGAGATAGTTCTGAGAAGTCTATCTTCCATCCATTCTTCTACCCTTTCCTGATCTCAGGTGATAGGATGAAGGAATCCCAGACTTTCCTCTCCATGGACAATTCCTTAATTTATTCCAGATAAATACTAATGCAGTGTCTTGCCAACTTAAAGGCATAATCTCTTCAGTGTGTCCTAAACATCTTCCCCATGGGCCTCCTGCCAACTGGACATGCCAGAAGCACCTTCCTGGGATCTGGAATAGTTGCCAATTTTTTTTTTTTTTTGTTTTTCCAATGCCTGAACCTCACATTTGGCTGCAAACCACCGTTGTGCATGCTGTAGATCTTAATTTGATGAAGCAAACTAGACATCTGCAAAAAGAAGAAATGAAATCTTGGGGATTGCTAGAAAGGAACCATCTCCAGCCTCTTTCCTAGTAGTTATTTTCTTAAAACTAAGAACTAGTGGCAGAGGACACCATCACAAGCAGTTTCTGACTTTAAAAAAAACTCATCGCTGGAGGTTTTTAAGTATGCTGGATGTTCTCGTAATGTAAAGGAAATAAAAAAATAAAATGTTATGACCTGCAAAGGACAATGGGGAACAGCTGTGCTAGTTTCCAAATGTTCTTTACTCAAAGTTTGCATCTGACCAAGAAAGAACCAACAGCTGTGGAAAGCCATGTAAGGATGCTTCAATTTGTCCATCCTCCTTTAATTGGCAAGAGTGGGCATTTCTTTGCACTGAAGACTAAATGAATACACCTTATCCTGTAGTATATGACAGTACTTAACCTTTCACAGCAATGTCCTTAAGCACTGAGGATTCCCTGCAATCCCAAGTGGTGGCAGAAGGCCAGGCTCTCGCACTCACAGCATGGGTCAGTTAAGTTGTGTTGCTGTGATGTATTTAGTCCAAAGCACAGATCTCATCCTACCGACAGACTTCCACTTTAGTTCTGGCTGAAAACAATAGCACCCTATCTAATCCCATGACCCACAAACATACATTTGACCTAAAAAGGAAGATGGACACACATAGAAACCCCCCCCCCCCTTACAAAATGCCCAGCTCAAAACAAATTCACCTCCCATCCCATTCTCAACCAATCAAAGTCATTGTTTGCCCAAGAGCTGCTCCGCCCCTTGTCTTTCCATTATATGGGTTAGCTTTAATTAATTCTTCTCACTCATGGTGCCTCCAACTGTCTACAAAGGTAGCAACACTATTCAATGGAGATGAGGTTTGTTTCAGGGAAGGCTTTTTGTTTGGTAGGGGCTCGGTGGGACTGTGAAGGGTAACCTCGCCATTCAAGTCGATGAGAAGATGACTGTATTCTATTTTTTTTTCCCTTGCCACTACAACTTGGGAATGGTGAATAGAACTTCCTGCACAACAGCAGGCCTGGAGCATTGCAACACTTACTTTGAAGACTTTATGGTGGAACTCATTTTGTGAAGCAAAGCCATTGTCAGCAAGTTCTTCCTGTGAGGCTGATTTGCTACAACTGCATTGATTTGACCCTTACAATTTGAGAGTACACAATTCTTTGTTTACGAAAGCTAACATCTTTAAATTATTTTATACATATATATTTTTACACACTACTGTGGTCAGAATAACTTAATTTTTGTTGTAACAGATGAAGACGAATATGAGTTCATTCAAACCTGATTGATTCTAATCCTGCTCATGTATTGCACTGAAAATGTTGTTTCTAAAGGATGATTGTGTGAAAAGTATAGATCTATTCTAAAGGGCTAACAAAACAAACCGGAGCTTAGCGAGGACACACACCCAAGCAGTCTCATGCAGGAAAAACTTTTGAGTACTGCCAAAAATGCACTCATACATAAAGCAGTTTCTTGAATAAAGTGAATATGTATGGGGCACCAAGATAATATTACTCCGTTTACCTTGTTCAAATGTCGTCAGCTTCGGAACAATGCTAAAACTCTGCTATTTTAGGCCAATGTTACCAAAAACTGTTATTTCCTTCACATTTACACGTTCTGGCAAACATTTGGTTATATCGCACCCAAGTGGCTACATGTAGCATTTCTGGAGGCTGCACTTCTAGGACCGGAAGTGTTGAGCACCTGCACTTGTAGGACCTGTGATTAACCTGTGATCGTTCAACGATTTAAAAGATCAGCGACTGCTCAAATTATATTGTCTTTGCCTTCAGTTTCAAGGGATAAGGGGTATGTGAAGGGGAAAGGCTAAGGGATAAGGGAGAAACTTTTAGAACTCTTTTAAGAATGAACGATGGAGAAGAAACCTGAAGTGTTGAAAAACAACCATGGCATTGAAACCAAACCCAGAACTACTGCCAAGATACTTATTGATCATCGATGTAGAAAATTGGGCTGAAAGTAAACGTTGAACTCCACGGGCTGTTATATTAAATTATAATGTTAAATATATTACATTATTTGTCAGATAACTCTACAACTCTATTTTTGGGTTCCTTGCAACCAGAGCCCTAAAATGGCGGAAACAAAAAGCATCACAATTCTGTAAGACTTTCTAGAACATGTAGAATTTTTGATATGTGTTCCAAAATATAAAGACATACAATGGTGCAAGAGTTTTTTTTTAATTATAAATATATTCAGTGTTTAACCATGTCTGCAATGAAAAGGCATCCATGTTTCATTAGCATAATATGCATGCAAAAGTAAAAGCATTCCAACAGTTTTAAATATCAAATAGGCATTAGTATTTCATTTTGCTGCTATTCAAGTACATAGTTTGGCAGACGATTGAAGAACGATCCTAAAACCCTATTTATACAATAGAACAGGGTCAATAAAGTAGAATTCACCACTTGTTAACCAGTGAAATTTGTTGTGTTATGAGGGGGTCAGTCCAAAAGTTGAAATACAATTATTTTACACATTTCGTCCAATTAGGCATTTCTGTGTCAATCTAGCTGCAAATCAGACATTTAATTGGATACTCATGTGAGGGTGTAACAGAAACACTAATATTTAATTTTATATATATCATTTTAAAAAGCCATTAGAACAGAGGGATCTTTGAGACTAAAACATTTGCATAATGCTGTAAATATTAAAATGAAATTTGTTAAAAACTTGTTTAAATGGTTGCCATACCTTAAATAACAATTCCATCACATACACAGAGGAGGAAAAAAAAACAATACTCCAAAAGGACAACACAGACTTGAAATAATTGAGTAAGACATAAATAATAATAATAATGATAATAGATTATGACCTAAACCCACAAAATGACACAAAGTTTCATGAAAACCAAATCAAATGACCATAATTTAAACAAAGTTTCAAAGACACAGTCACTGATCAATAGTTCTGAAAAAATCTTTTGGTGACTGAATTCTAGAATTTCCAAATATATATTCAGAGTCTGGAGTTTTTTTTAATACCTGTTTTATTTAAGAAGAAATCAATGCTCCACGAGTCGCCTTCAATGTCCTTTATTATTGGCGGGCCACGCAATGTTCCACTAAGACAGAATCGTTTTCATCTTAAAAGTACAAAAATAAAGTCTTCTCAAGTTCAAGGCACCTTATCTTTGGTAGAACCATGACCACCTGTTTAAAGTTTTGTAGTGTTTTAAAATCTTTGATCAACACAAACGTTTCAAAGGGAAAAGCTGAGCAGTATGGAGTGATTAAGAATGTAGCAGTGCTGCTCGCATGTCTGAACGCTAACAGCTTGATGACTTTGACAGAAAAGAATTCGAAAGAACTCGAATATCCTCAGTGGGTGCACACTGTGAGTAGAGGTTGTTGATTGGTTGAGGTTCTAGATCTGGATCTGGAGATGTGGTCCCTTGTTCTTTCTTAACAGTCACTGCAATTGCACTGGATTCGTCTTCCCCTTGTTTCAGGTGAAAAATACTAGGTACAGTCTCTGGAGAAGCACCAATACTGGAGGCATTTTCAAGAGGGGCATCTTTAGGCACTAAAGAGAAACAAGTGGCTTCGGGAAGGGTCAAAGCCGCTTTGGCCCTGTCCTGCAGTAAAGCTCTGGCTCTGCTTGGCGAGCTAAGATCAGCTGGTTCATCTTGGTTTAACGGTACAAGAAGGGACATTCCGTTCCATCTCACAGATAAGCCAAGATCCTCAGCTTCCATCTTCAATTTCTTTGTCCCTGGTGTGACTTCTCGACTCTGAGGGTCTGTGAGCTCCATGTCACCAGCGGATCTCTTGGTGATGGCCCTCTTGCTGAGGTTGAGGGGGAGCGATTGCTCTTGAAGTATACCCCCATTGGATTGGGAAGTTGTGGTGAGATCCTGAGCCAGAACTTCCGAAAGTCGCTTGGTGAATGTGTTCATGTGTGCTGAGCCAAGTCGCGTGCGCATCAGCTGACGCAGTTGCAGATTACAGCCTATGTCCAATGGGAGGATCCTTAGTGGGGGTAGAGGAGCTCTTGGGGCTCCGTTGAGGGACCCGTCCAAGCCACACCCCGAGCATTGATGATGGGGACTCTGAGGAGTCTCGGGTGTGGGGATTTTGGAGTGTAAGACTGAATTCTTGAGGAGTGTGGTAGAGTCTTGAGAAGCCACCTCAAGAGAACTTGCTCCGTTGAGACCAAGACGGGCCCTAAAGAGGTCCAAAGGACACAATCCTTTAGTCGGACTAAATCTTTCCAGAGAACCACCTGCTAGCACCTTGGAAGGAACCGAGAGGTAAGAGGAAACTTGAGGTTCTGTAGTCTCCATCTTTACATCTCGCGCCAGTATAGGCAGATGAGGCAAAGGAGTAGGGGATACAAGGGGCAGACTTTGGCTATGTGCAAGCTTTAATCCCTGAAAAATGCTAACTGGCTGGACAATCTCCTGATGGGGTACAACTGGTGTGTCGGAAGGAGGTTTTGGATACAAGGGGGGTCTTCCAACTCTGCCCTTGACAAGAATTTTAGCATTCCGTTTTCCTGGGGGCCTTCCTCTTTTACGGACAACACCATCTGGGGGTGTGGCCTAAAGACGGAAAGAAAAGAATTGTTATTTTAGGTACTTGTGCATCTAACCCTAAAATACATTTCCCCTTTATGTAGGTCACTCTTTTAGAGCAGGCATGTCCAAAGGCAGTCCTAGCATTTCAGTAAACATGCCAATCTAGCTTCAAACAGGCAAGAGAACTTGATCATTCCTTGACAGGTCCGTCTCATAAATGTTGAAGCTAAACTGTACAGCCCAGGACTGCCTTTGGACATGACTCCTTTAGATAAACGATATAAACTATGGATGTAGGGTCCAAGCAATTGAATATCGATTGCGAATCAAAAAGTGGGGGTGGGGGCCAACCATCATCAGCTTTGTGAGATATACCTCCCAGATAAACAAAATGGGCAAAGACACTGGAGGTGGAGCTAAGACCCCAAAACCATGACCCATTTGCTTAGCCCTATTTCATTTCTGATACCGAACCAATTCTCATAGTTGAAAGTAAAAAAAAAAAAAAAAAAAGTTACTTTGTTTCATTGGCTGTAAACGGTACCGAAAACATGCCTCGGGTATATATATAATGGCCCCAATGTTTTGAGGTTAATCATACTAACCACATAAAATATTATAAGAAATCACAGACAACTACCACGCAACCAAAATGTATACCCTAGCGACCACATTTTCAGAAATCTATTTCAGCTTTGGAAAATGATAGAGACAGGGATTGGTTTTATTACGTATAGCGACACATGGAACTTTATATTATGTCACTGACACCTCCATAGCAACCAGGCTGCTTACCATAGCAACCAATTCCGCATATTTCTATCTTAGCTTGTGAAAGTAATAGAGGCATGGGGGTTGGTTCATTTTACTCATATTGATATGGGAAACATCATATTGTGTCACAGACTCCTCCATAGCAACCACACTGTTTACCATAGCAACTAAATTCGCATATCTCCATCTCAGCTTAGTAAAATGCCAGAGAAACAGGGATTGGTTTATGTTACTCATTGAAACAATGGCAACATTTAAAAAAAAATACTGTTAAACAGCACTAGCACAAGCCAACATCACAGTTTGGGTGCAAACTTTACCCATCTAGTTTTTAAATAAAATGTAAGCACTAATTACAGAAAATGATGGTTTGCTTTGTTTTATTGCAAATGGTTCATAAACATATGAGCTTGAACACAACTTACCTGGTTGGTTACTGCAGTCTTTTTGGGGCTGCATGACACTCCTCGACCCTTCTTTTTATCTGAAGTAGGTGAGTCTAGATTTATTCTTGACTTAACATCCTCTGGGTTTTCTCCCCTAATATATAGCTCATAAGGGAGCATCAACCTAGAATTTCATAACAAAAAATAAGCAATTAATATAGCAAGAAGCACTGACGGTGAATTGTTGCTTTAATCAAAGCCTTACAGTCACCTTTCATAATGCCTTCTCGTGCAGGTGGCAGCACTGGTGCTGCCTGGGCTTCCACCCAACTCATTATAGACAGTCTTCCACAGACGGTGCGATGTCACCTGCGGATGATAAGAAGCATAATGAATCATTTTCACTTCTTTGTAAATGGCTCAAGGTTACTCTGAAAGTAAAAAAAAGAACACGAAAGCTTACCTTCTCATAGCCCCCAAGCCTTTTCACAACTGAATACATGCGAAAGAGGTCAACTGTAAAGAAACAGAAAAATCAACCTTTTGTTAAAGAAGAAACACAATCTACAGATAATTCGAGGATTTGCTTGGTGTCTTGTATACATACTCTTTTTGAAGCCAAGATTGGGAACTTTGCTTATACGGGATCCCCTTCGCTCCATAAAGATATAAAGCTGATCCAAGAAGAGCTGCTCCTCTGGATGCGGCAGCCAGTTCCCATCACAATGCATCTCCACACTGCCCATTACATTCTCCTGAATGATTAATTGAAAGCACATTGAGAAAATCGTTTTCCTTCAGTGGCAGACAAAGAAATTATCAGTCCATTATTTTAACAATAGGTCTATTTCGACAGCGGGGAAAAGGAAAACAACCAACAAATTGTTTTGTGTATAGGAGTGAAATACATTTTTGAGCCTTTTTGACCCACTTTGTGACATGAGATGAGTCTGGATGGCAACAAGATTTACTCACGTCGCAGGAGTGTATTTGCCTGAATTTCTAGACTGGTGGCGACTCAAACATTCAGCTCCCTCCAGACTTCAGTTTTGAGATGAGGTTCAGGAAACTGGTTATGCCACTCCTGGACTTTAATGAGCTACTACTTTGGACCAGTGTTCTGGGTCATCATCGTACTGGAAACCAATCCATGATCCATTAACTTAATTGTTAAACAGTTCTTTGGTCTCTGCCATGATGGAGATTTTGGAATCACACTGATTGCTCCTATTTTTCAGAGCTCCTAATCTCAGCTAGTTATCATGTAACATAAACTTGACTTTACCAAGACAATGTATTAACAAGCCCCCCCCCCCCCCCTCTCTCTTTGGTTAATTGTTTTAGTGTGACTTTTAGTGAGAAGTCATCTGGTGTTCCAAGGGAAATTATCTCTAATTCCCCTAAATTTGTCCAAATCAACCTGGTCTGATTGTTTTAACACTAAGACAGTAGAAAATATCTTTTCCTTTGTGTTTTTTTTTTGTTTCCTATTCAAGACACTTCAATGAGAAAAACTATATAGTCAACAACTATATACCGAAGTGTCTTCAAAATGAGAATAATTTGTGTTCTTTACAATAAGATAAAAAAAGCTGAAATATTGAGATTTTTAAATAAGAAGTACAATAAATGCATTTCAGAGATTTCTTTTGTTATTTTATGCATTGCCAGTTGTGTAATATATTCATTTAGAAAGCCCCTTTTTCTAATATTTATATATGCGAGTAAATATAATTATATTTCATTACATCTAACTGTAATGAGTGGCCACCCCATGCATATTCCTTCTTTAAAATATGCTCATTTAAAAATTCACATTACTTCAGTTCCTGATTGGTTGATTTCCACCAATGACTCCACGTTGAGTTTCCAAACATAGAAGAAGGAAGTCTTGTGTATTTGGTTTTGCTTGTGAAGCTTATGAAGGTAAAAAGGTGAAAAAGGTAAACTTACTTGCAACATACAAATATGATCCTAACATACCTTCATTCTCTCCATCCAGGACTCAGATAAATGGTTCTGGTGATCAGACCCCATCCCATCCAGGCCCTTTCTTTTACGAGGTCTCCCTTTCAAACTGAGAGAGGTGCATCCTAGAACAGACGAAAAGCATGTTTAGAAATTAGTAACATGATTTTTTTTTATAAAAAGGAAACTAAAGAAAATTCAGTGCATTTGGTTGATTCCTGTAAAGAAAGGGACTAAGTAACTAAGTAGTAAATGACCAAGTAACTAAGATTTCCAAAAAAAAAGGTGGGCTCAAACTGTGTTTCAGTCTTTTGAATGGTCAAATGAGCTGCTACTTCCTACTCTATGGCCAATCATGTTGCATTATGCTGTAATGCAGCTTCTAAATGCAATTTCAAAGACGCTACTGGAAATATTTTAACAAAGTTTATATATATATATATATATATATATATATATATATATATATATATATATATATATTTCAGAATGTGTTTAACTGAATATATTTTTGAAATATGTTTTGCATTTTTGCAACAACCTGTTCTTTAACAGGTTTACTTAAACAAAATCATTTTCAGATCACATAGACAAAATTAATTTCCTAAAAATATTTCATGTGTTACAATAACTTTCCATTTGTGAAATTCTTTTAAATGAAAAGTGTGTTACAAAATGAATTGGGGGAACAGGTCTCATCGTTTTTGTGTATTTAGGCACAACACCAATCATTAACAACAGGAAAGCTATATTGTATCTTATATTATCTTTTTTTGTCATTAAAAAATATTTTTGATTCTTTAGGTTTTCTAAACCAGAGAGAGTCCGCCAGGTTCTGGGAGTCACACAGTTGCGATTTCTCCAAAGAAGACAAATATCCAAAGCGACTGTCGGTGCTGATGATTCAAAGAAATGATCCACGTATGGAAATACATTCAAATACAGTCCTGTACAGTACAGCTGTTTACAATAAGATTCATCCATTCATTATTGTTCTATCTTACATCAAGTTACTGTGAGTGAATGTATCAATGTAAAATCTATTACTCAAATAATGTAATTGATAATTGTGACGGAAAATGATTTTTTTGAAAGTAACAAATGGTATTGTTTAGAATAAGAGTTTTAAATACTACAATTTCCACTTCTTTAACAGTAAAATGATAATATAAATAATATTTTGTATATTTATTATAAAAGTCTGCGTTTGTTATTTACTGGAAAGTTATATTTTAGCCGGTTTGGTGGATTCAATTGTTTTACTAAAGTATCAAGACACAATATAATTATATTTTCCTCTTAAAGCTGCCGTCTTGAGGTATTTAATCATATTTTTTTGAAGTAGTAGTGTTTTGTTAAATTCTTGTTTTTGTTCTGTACTGAAATTGGCAGTGGATTTATACTGGTATTGGGACGGAACACAGAAATTTTGTTACCATGGCAACGCTAGTAGACAGACGAACATGTCATGTAAAAACATATGAACTGGAGGCAAATTTTCTTAAAATCTATAGGCAGATGTAGATATTCCGACACAACTTCACTGGAGCTCCTGAAAAACAACCCTACACAATAACACCTCTGCGAATACTGCAAAATACAGTAAAAACCTGTTTCTCCAGCTCAAAATCAATCAATGTGTCATACTCACCAAGCTGGGTCAGAATGCTGGGATTGTTGTCTAGAGTAGGATGGTGGAAGGTATCCCTGCAGTACATGACACGTGTATTTTCAAGAGCCACTTTTATTCCTCCAAGCGCCAAAAGGTGAGGATCTTGCAGATCAGGACAGCTCGCCTGATCTGGGACACGTCTCCGAAGAGAACGAAAACGACAATACTGGGGATAACTGAGAACTTTAACGTTGTGCTGGACCTCGGACTCACCTGAAAGAGAAGGCAAGATAAACAGAATAAAGAGACTGAAAGAATGATCAGGAGATTCAACATTACATCTACATCAGCTCAGTTGTGCTCATAAGTTCACCTTGGCAAACACTCTGATTTCCTGAGTTCTATTTTGAGAAACTATCAATTATAACACAAAATCTTTTTTTCCACTCATGGTTGGTGGTTAGGTGAAGCCATTAATTGTCACGCAACTGTGTTTTTTACTACTTTAACCTCTATTCTCCGAAAATCCTATACTTTTACTTTTTAAGGCATTTTTCAGCTTTTACAAGGTCTAAACTGCAAATCTTGGTATCAAAATGAAGATAGGTTCTTGGGGAGTGGTGTGGATGAGTTAATTTGACAGTCAAGAACACTGGGTAAGAGTAAATGATGTTGGAATGGCCAGAAAATGAACTCCGCCAAAAAAAACAAACAAACACATGTTTCCTCTAATATCTCCTTATTTTACTTGTAACGAAGCAAATAAACACAATCAATTGTAACCACTACATGTCAATATTCTGTAAATATCTAAGGTTTTGATTGAACAAAGTTCAGGCGTGATCCATGTTGGCACAGTTTGGCACAATAATTGAAATATGGAAAAAATCTTGTCCAAAGCTTCAGCTACATTCATAGTCTTCTTTTCTTGCTTACGGGACATGATTTCAGCAAAAAAACTCCTAAAGAAACGCTGTAAAAGGGGGGTGGAAGCCCATTTACGCAATCTGCGCACGCTTTGCGTAACGTCCCATTCACAGGCACTTTCGACGTTCGAGCTTCCGCGTGTCCCTACCCCCCGACCATCTGTCCAATCCGGGAGCTCTATATATAGCTGAAAAGCTTTGAATCTGAAGAAGCTAATGATATCCACCCTTTTGAGACTGACGGGATCCCCGACGAATCACACGAAGCGCAGCATGGAGAGACCTGCTCTTACGCACGGGGAGTGTTTCCATATTTGATGTTATGCTAGCACAGAGCTACAGAAAAGAGCCAAAATGGAGTTTCCGTGAAGCTATCGACTGGACATAACAACAAACGGACTTTTATCGCTATGGAAATAATTTTTTGTTGAAAAAACGGCAAAGGTAAGACAAGATTTACATGCTTGCTTGGTTTTTGCTGGCGTTTTTTCGGGGAACTTTCGCTCCCTGCTCTGAAATACTTCATGCAATGTAAATCAGTTGCATATCGCTGGATTCAACTGGTTGTTAGCTTTCACTTGATGCCATGGTTTTGGTGTTTCCGTTTATATTGTGGATACATATCGCACATAAACAAAAACGTAGTCATGAATTATACTCCGGACATGTTGTTGTTTATTTGCATGGCGTTCGAGCTGTGGTTCACGGATATGAAATTGAATTAGATACGTTTTTAGAGGAGTTTCTGCTGAACACAACAGTATTTAATATGTGTGGGTTATTCTCAGGGTTAGTGAGCTATGAGCGAAAATGTAACGCACAAGGGGGCAAGTCCCTGGTACCGGGGACTCTCGGGCTTAAGAGGTTAATGTATATATTATATATGTATTAGGGATACCATTTTTAAGACAGTTTTGGGATGTAGGAGTTTTCCAAGAAATGCCACAGTGAGACTAATTATAAGACAGCTGTATATTTGTAATTGTAGTAATAGTAGAGCGTGAGGAGTGACATCATCGAGTCCGCTATATTTGTAGGGTGACACCACCGTTGCCATGGTTACTTGTTAAACAGAGCGATTCCAACTCTTAACATATACATAACCATCACTCCTACCTTTGTTATCTTATCCAATGTAATTGTTTTGATGGCATAATATATTGCCAAATACAAATATGTAGAGTTGTATGAGTAAATATTTGGTGTTTAAAAAGCCATATAAAGCAAGATACATATAAACGTATCTTCTATACTCCCTCAGAGACATGACAGTGACTTGAAATCTCGTACTTTAAAAATGTTAAGATGGTGGCAATATCCCATATTATCAACATTACCGTCAAAAACAATGCATTGGGTGAGCAGCTTTGTTTTTTTTGTTTGGCTCTCATGCTATCTCTTGTAATTTTCTCTTAGTTGGTTGCTGAAATTTTTTTACTACATCGCTTTAAAATAGCTTATTGAAGTTTTTGACTAAACAGACTCTTACACACACTTGAATATGAAAACATCTGTGCAGTCAGCTGAATTAAATACCTCTGCTTTTTATAAAAGGCCAATTTTAAATGGCGGGTTCTGAGGAGCCAATACCGAGAAGATGGACAAGAGGAGTGTAATAGGGGGGCAGGTAAAAAGCCGGACGTTTAAAAGTGAAAAAAGTTTTAAAAAATGTGGAACTCCAGTGCTAAACAGTGCACAGGCTCCCTGGATTTGATTCTTTTTATGGTTCAACATTCTTCAAAAATTCAATATTTGTTGCGCATCTACTCTCAGGACAGTCTTTCTAATATTTGAAATTCAGTTCCTCACCATCTTTCTCTGTTTGTTCATTCTTTGGAGAATCATCTTGTGACTCCTCAGATTTGAGAGGCTCATCATTGACATTTTGACAACTGCCCCTCCATTGGGGTGGCTCTGAACACGTCCACTTTACCAGATCCTCCACTCGCAGCACAATCTTCTTGGATACAGCCAGAACTTCATCCTGCACACAGAAGAAACAACCAATATTAACATCTACAATGTTTTTACAGTTCTGTGAATACTGTTGAAAAGCCTCTCCCTTTTCGTTTGTGTTAGATGGGAACAATGGGTTGCCTCAGGCCACAAAACCAACGTTGCTGAAACAGTGTAAGAATAACTGCTAACACAAGGGTAATCTGTGGAACTATCTCACATTCAGCTGTTGACAACAGCTTTGTGTTTTATGATCATTTTATTACATTTTCTTTTTTTGTTTAGAGCACATTTAAAAATAAAAATAGTGCTTATAGATAAAATAAGTTTAAAAATGTAAAAATTTTCACATTACTTTTTTAAATTATCCGTCTTCTTAACATTCAGAACAGAATTGGTTTAACAAACATTCAACACACAACAGGAAACACATATGGGAGTAAGAATACTGTTTTTTTTTTAAAACAGCACACAGAAACTTGAAGTTTGTTTGATTTTTAACCGCAAATAGTAGCTCAGTCTTGAAATAGTTTTTACAAATTGAGGAGAGACTTGTCAAAATATTGTATCATTTGCCTCATCACAGAAAACTAATGTAAAACATTGATCCCTAACCCCTGGTTCACAGTTCATGTACCATTTGGTACTGGGTCGCACAAGAAATCATTAATTATTTTTGTTTTATTTATTATTTGAGTCTGAACTGACTTTTATTTTGAAAAATTACTCACTGACTTATAGAAAACAAATGAGCCACGAAGGCAACTGAGAATCCTAACCACTGGAAAACATACACATGTAAGAGTTAAAAAGTAAATTTAAATAAGCACGACTGAGAAGTCACAGGTGTACAATGTGCCTCCTTACTTCCACAACATAACAGTCATACTAAAATCAAATTTAGTTTTATGTATTATCAAAGTCTGAACTGACTTTTATTTTGAAAACTTAAAATCTCCAAAATGTATCCAACTGGCTTGAAAAATGAGTAAAAACAGATGCTTTTGGAAAGAAAATTAAAGCTTTGAACAAAATACGGGGAAATCGTCTCGAAATATGACTTTACTGCAACAAGTGATTCCCCCACACCAAGTCGCTCTGCATAATATGAGCATAAGCATCAGCAAAAAGAAATGCCTGCATTAAATCAGTCCATGGTATGATAAAGGTTGAGGATCACTGGTATAAACTCTCAACTGGTATATTACACATTTTCTTTTTGTTTCAGTCTGGTATATCTACCCAGATTTTTGTGTTCACCTGTTTTTATCAAGCATTACACTCCATCATTTTATTCTCTTTTTCCATTTTGTCTGGTCTCGTTTTTTCTTTTGTTGAACCCACGAGTGATATTAGCACCTGATGAAAACAACTCATACACTGGATACATGCAGACTTGTACTGGTTATAAATGGGAGAACATGCTCTTTATACAATATCAGAGAACTCGGTCTTAAAACTGTTTGATTTACACAGTGACAAGACCTCAACTGGTTTTTTAAGAGGCTCTGGAGGCAGTTTTTTTCTCATAATTGAAAAGGTACTTATGAAAAAAATAATTCATAGACTTGTTTTTGGAATAAATATTAAGTAGAGGCAGCATGATAGATAAAAGTTTTGCTTTTCCAGCGTAATCTCACTGTATTTGACCCCTCTGACCTCTCCGTGCTCCACAGATCGGCCCTTTGGTGTGTCTTCTGGTGAGTAGTAGAGTCTAGCGCTGGCCAGCAGATGGCGCTGTGTCTGATCCTCCCATAGTAGCGTAACCTCTGCAACACACACCGGCTCCAGAGCACCACAGCGCAGGAAGTAGAATTCACCCAGCTTCCAGACCCGAGTTGGGCCCCCAGATGCCTGCTTCAAACCCACTGACTTATAGAAAGCAAATGAGCCACGAAGGCAGCTGGGTGCTCCTAACCACTGGAAAACAAACAAACACATTTCCATGGCTGATGAAGTCACAGGGATACAATTCGACCTTACTTTCTGAACTGGTAGTAAAATCTCCTGCGAAAGGTCATAACATTGGCTATAGAATGCCAAATGGTTTAACGATGGCGAGAAACGCAAGTGGCCGTGCGCATCGATAATTATGGCAAAATGGTATATTGTCGATACAACGTTACGCTACCAAAGCAACATGTCTGCATGATTCTTCTCCAGGTTATAGTATCTGGAAGAGGTACTACTGACACCCTTGGGATGAGAATTATGCAATGATGACATGCAACAAAAGTTCCACAATGAATCTTTCACTTTCTATTGCACATTAACTAACAAAAGGATTCTTAAATCTTGCTCTTTTAACACTTGCCGTGAAAGCCACCGGCCAGTTGTGTAGAATGGCTTGGAAAAGTCAGCAGCATCTTAGTAAAAATTTTCAATACATACCATAAAAAGGCTGAATACTTTGCATAAACAACAGGAAGTCTCACAAAGTTACTTGATTATTATGGCGAAATGGATTATTGAGCCAAATTATTTGTCAACAAAATTTCATTTTCAAAACATCCATTCATCCTGTTTAAACTACAACATGATGTAACTAAAAGAGTCTGTATTAAATATGAAAATTCATTTTATGATAAATTGTTATATAATGAATTTCGGAAAAGTGATTAAGGCTCAAACTGATTCCCCCCAGATATACTGTTACTAGAAGGCTACATATGAAAATGCAACTGGTCTAATTGGATTCAATGACCTCATCACCAGATTAGTGTTATCTCTAAAAAGGAAAGTGAGGCTATCAAAAATGTGGACCATTCCTTTAAAATGTAAAAAACTATAATTACACCTCCAATACTACAGTTATAATACTTTCTTATTAATCTGCCAGAAACGTAACTCAATTACACTGTAATGGTTTTAACTTAATACTGGGATTGGCGACCGAATACAGCACTGGAACCTACATGACAGACGTACTATAGAATAAATCAAAATGTGAAATTCAATGGCACTTCAATGTCTGAACTGTTGATATTTTTCCAATTTGGTGCAGTGAAATTCACATTCAACTGCTAGGCAAACTTAAATAACCACAATGCACTCTGGAGGTGACAAAAACACTTTAAAATTTGGGAATGAAAACCCTGTTTTGAAAATAGGAAAGCTTGGCTAATTTAAATCCTTGATAAAAAAATGTTACTGTTTACTTCGCATTCACAAAGGAAACATTCATGGGCTAATGTGAATGCAGCAGCTGGTCTAATGTAAAATGGTGCATTATCACCACCTTCTGGATGAACTGATTCTTTTATTGGAGAAAACTCAAAAACAACTTGTCCATTTTTCCTACCATCAGAAGTCTATGGTTTATTCCACTATGCCCAAATGTGACTCAGTTAGAACATTTCTTTTTCATACCATTACTGGGGTCAGCAGTAGCTCAAGATTCAAGGGCCAGACTCCAAAAAAATTCAAAGTCAACTGAGCTGTTTTATCAAGGTTAAATAATTATAGAATCATCTACAATTCTTGTTATGACACAATTAGCTCGTTACAAAATATAGCAGGAAGAAATACACTGAATAACAGAAATGAAGTTGAATGGTGCCAAAGAAAAAAAATCTGAAAGGCAAATATGAATATAAACTATACATGATTAAAAAAAGTCTTTTGTGTCACTGACAACTTACACAAACACCCCAAACACTATGATATACAAATAATAGCAAAGATTCAAATTTTAAAAGTGACATTAAAGAACGACTTTAAAGCATCATAAAAAACATAAACCTTACAATATCTGACACCATCCAATAAAAAAAAATCAATCCAATAGAGAACTTTTGAAATGCGGAAATATTCAATAGGATCATTTTTAAATTATTCCAAAGAAAAGCTCCCTAGACTCAAAAGTACACTGTGGTTAAAAAGCAACTTAAAAATGCATCTAATTCACTTGGAATTTCTTCCAGTGGAATAGTTTTAAGCACACAGAAACTCTGTTGTTGCATAAATACTGCGAATGAAAACTTGAGCTTATTAATCCCGAATACATGAATGCAAAGCCTTTACTTCACATGATTCCTATTATCTGTGCGAACAGTTGGCATTGCAGCTCAACCCAAATACAAAAAAAGGCTGTTTTCTTCCAGCTCTTTGATTTAAAGGACTCCGTATACACACTATAATGACACACAGGTCTTCTTGGTAAAGTTTCCTGGGGAGAAAATACATTCCAGTGTATTAATCTACTTAAGAATGACCTGATAGCAATGGAAAAACACATAAAGAGTTTCTCGTGTATTTCACGCAATGAATGTTAAACTGACACTAAATGTTATTCACTGGAGACAACTTTTTAAAAAGTGGTGAAAATGAACATTGCGGTGAGGGAAAAAATCATTTGGTTGTCTAACAAAAAAATAATAGTGAGGGAGACAGAATAACACAAAGCCCCTAAAGGACCATGGTGGTAGGGTAAAAAAAAAAATCAGGGTGAGATTAAAAAATATATATATATTTTACTTTTTTTATTGCATTCTCTCACAAAAAAAAAAAAAAAAAAACTGTTTGCGTTCTCTCGCAAAGATATCGGAAGTGATTTCCCGTTATGTGGTTCTGCTACAATCTGGAGAATTTCTCAGCTACACATAGGGCTGGGCGATATATCGATATTAAAAATATATCGATATATTTTTAAACGAGATATGAAATTTGACCATATCGCATATATCGATATAGGCTGCGTAGTTCAAACTGCGCTGTGAGCCTTGCTCCAGCAAACTGCTTTAACCCGGAGCTCTCAGCACTACTTTGCGCGCCCCTGGCCACGCCCCTCCTCTTTCAGGCACAGAGAGGGGAGGGGCTGGACTCTGGAGCAGACAATCCGCCGGCACTCTTCAACAAACATGGAGGAAGCAACAACATCTGCTGAGCATGCGGAGAAATTAGTTGGTAAACAAAAAAGTAGCGGCTCAGTAATATGGAGATGGTTCGGATTCAAAGTTTCTGATGAGAAACAAAACCATGTCATATGTAGGGAGTGCCATAAAGAAGTTACAGCCAGGGGTGGAAGCACTACAAATTTTTTTCACCATCTAAAACAGTGGCACAAACTGCAGTATGAAGAGTGTGTGAAACTGCGCGCTGCCGAGGCCCCAGCTGCAAGCCAACCGCAACCCGCAAAAGCTCCAGCCCCGACACAAAGCTCCCTTCAAGTTTCATTTTCCCGCGGTGTTCCGTTATTGTGCCATATTTCGACTCCCCGGCAGATTCTGACTCCCCTCTTGCGTGAACGCGCATTCAATCACGTGATTACACAGACTAAGCCAATGAGAGTTCACATAAAATGTTTACTCGTGAAAAAGTTTTAATTTTTATTTTGCTTATATGCCGCGTAGATGTCAAATTTACTTTTTTTAACACATTGTAAAACTATAAATATTGTTTAAAAAGTTTAAAAGAATGCAATCGCCTAAGTTGCTTACAGCATTGAATATTTTAATAATTTATGAATGTACAGCATTATACAAACTTTACATGTTTATATTTTATTTGCATATTCAAATATATTTATATTTTATTCCCAAAACAAGGGAACAGCTGAGTATTGTTTCATCCGGCCAGTTTAAATAAAACTACTTGTGAAATGTCATATTTGGGTTTGACTGTGACTAAACAATTGCTCTCACTTTTTGATAAAAATATAGGGATATATATCGTATATCGATATTCAGCCTAAATATATCGGGATATGACTTTTGGTCCATATCGCCCAGCCCTA
>SRMA01025036.1:0-140196 GCA_007224835.1 Danionella cerebrum | reverse complement strand
TTTATATTATTTAATACAAATACCGAATAGGTACGCAAGTGTCCCAAACCGAACAGGCCGTACTGAAACGGTTCAATACATACCGTGAACCGTTACACACCTAATATATATATATATTAGAGCAGTTTCAATCTGAGAAAGTTACCGATGACTCTATATTTTCATGATTATCCCGAGTCACCCATCTTGGCTTTTTGGGATGAGTGAAGCATCATCTCCAGGATGCTCTGTGATTGAGGAACGAATGGAAAGCCAGAGGGAGCTTTACATTCATCCAGACCCCACATGTGTCCGTCTCAACAGACGCTCCATTCACTCTGAGATCTGCTCTTGTCTAGATCGTTCAAGAGTCTCCATTCCTCACCATGGACCTGCTGGAGTCCTGCTTCCCATACGTCCTGCTCCGGAACGCTTACCATGCCGTGTACAAACAATCGGTGTCTTCTTCTGCATAAACGCTCCTGTGTGGATCCTTCAGCTCTCATTCCATACCCCTGCGTAGGATTCTCCAGTCTTACCACTACAAGACTTTTAATGGGATCAGTGACACTGAATAGAAAAAAAAGAAAGAGTAATGATATGTTTCATGACCACTCACATGAATTAAATTTGATCCAAGGGACTAGCGACACTAAGTATTTTTTTTTAACCAATGTTTGGGTTTGTGTTTTAATTTGCAATGATGGAAATGAACACATTAAATAGTTAACTGTGTGGGTGTGTGTTGGGACGTGGGGGGGAGGGCGAGGGGGAATTGTTAAAGCTACATCATGCTAAATGCGTGTTATGATAACAGAAGCCTCTATGAAACAGTAATTCTTTTTTATATTTTTGATGTTGTTCTAGATCTAATCTAATCTGTGTGGGTTATTGCGTGCATCTCTCTCTCTCTTCTCCCTCCCTGTGAATTGGCTTTTATTTTCATCACACAGTGTATTTCTTTTTACATATTTGCCAAATATTGGACATCTCATTTGGATCGAAATGGCGGAATTGTGCAGAACTACGTAATTAAAGCAACCTTGTGTTGTTTGTACAAAGCATAGTATAATTTTTTAAACTAACTTTCATGATGACACTCCATTGTATCTGTCTGTGAAATGTAATAAACATTCGGATATATTTATTGAATGTTTATGAGATGTTTTCAATCCGTTCCCCCCTCCTGCTCCCTTAACTGGTTTTATATGTTTTGGATTTTTTGGAAATGACAATGTATCTTCCATAACATGAATAAACATCAGGTCATATAAAGTTTGGCTATTCTTCTTTAATGATCAACAGTTTTATTGACAGGATGCTGAAAAATGTATGAACATGATTTTTGTGTTCGATTTATCCAATTATGTGGATGTAGCCATTTAAAAAAATAAAACTAAATGGCTAAAGTTTGTCAACTTTAATGGTGCCTTGTAAAAATACGTCTTAGTATTTTACAAGCAAAATGGATTGGTTGTCAAGGTAGAGCTTTTGGTTGCTATGTGACCTCATATCAATATGAGTGATGTAAACCAACCCCCATGTCTCTTATATTCTCTTATTGGTGTATGCCAACTTGGTTGCTATGGTAAATGTTCTGGTTGCAATGGAGGGGTCAGTGGCATAACGTTTCCTTTATCAATTTAAGTTATATAAACCCTCCCCCCCCCATATCATTTACCAAAGCTGAGATGGAGTTCAGAAAATTTGGTTGGAGCAAACAGTTCTGTGTGCTTTGGAGCCGTCAGTGATTTATTTTTTTTATATATATATATATTAATATGATTAACATCATAAACAAACCTCTTTAGGATGTCTCATCCTGGACATATTTTGGTTGACGTTTACCATTTCTTATGATTCGCCATTATATCTCAATCATAAATATTTCACCCCTTCTAGAGCCTGGGGTTCAAATACACAGCATTCTCTGGAATTTCCTACAGTTACCAGTCTAAAAAGATATAGAAATCCAGTCAGACCATGTGTATTTGGAAAGTTTGGAGTCTGAATGGTCTAGTAGGAGATTTTTCCTCTAGCTGTAAAATCCTTCAACCCGGTTCCAGAATGGGTGGAACCCTCACTCGAAAACCTTCGTCATATGGTTTCAATTTTAATGACTTCCTTCTCAAATAACAGTCCACGGGAAACTGAAAATGCATCTATTGAGTTATCAGGAAGACAAACAAGTAAGTATTGAAATCTTTTAAAAGTAACTCTGTAAGCTGTTACAATAGTGAGTGCAATTTTTATAGTGGATCTTTATTCGTTTTGGATTTAACTTTTGTGAAGGTTTTTCTCTACAGCAATCTTCAGCCTCTCTCTGGAACATGGAGTAAACAACTGCAGAGTAAGTTCAAGATTTACTTCTTTAATAAATATTCTTGGCGGAGGAGTTTGTTGCAGTGTTGCTCATAGTGTTTTTGAGAAATAAGACTCAAAAACTGCTATAACAGTGCCAAACACGCCGTTGTCATCCAACGCTGTTGATGTTTCTTTTTAAAAAATAAAACAATTTATAAATAAAGCAAAAACATTGACAAAGGTGTTGGGACATATTTCGTTAAAGGATTATTTTCTGTATTTAGTGCTCTGTTCAAGTTCTCAGATACTTTTTCAAGTAAATATTTTTAGTCTCCTATAAAATGGGGATGAAAAACATGTATTCTTCCAAACACTGGCTTGCTCCTTGTTTCAGCCTTTTTGTTTATTAAGAAATAGGTTCAGATTTTTGATAGAACAGAGCAACTCTTTTTTTTTTCAATCCTTCAGGCCATCTTAGGAAAATGATTACGGGAGGTCTAATGTCCATGTGACTGATCTGTACCGGCGGTCACTTCCGGGTGTGTGTTCACTGCTGTGTGTGTGCGCACATGGATGGGTGAAATTCCTCGTATGGGTTACTCCATACTGGTCACCCTCACTTCACGTCAGTTGCTTTAATTAAAGCAGTTTTTAGCGTGTTGTCAACTTCTCAGATATATATACTTTTTTTTTTTGTCTACAGTAAATTTTCCTAAAATATAACTTTCACGTAAGTCACCAGAGCAGATATTTATCATGATTTGATCCAATAGAGACTTGTGTGTTGCATTCAATATCAACCTTGGCTTAAATCAACTAATGCTGAAAAAAAAGCAACTTCTCAAGGACGGCTTCCCGTTTAGATAACGAAATTAGTCTCTGGTCAAAAACCAATTCCCTTGAGCCTATTTACGTCTGTCGTTTGCACTTGTGCTTACAGAGCACCAATTGACTTAATTATACATATGTAGGTAAAGACGAGTACAAATAGATGCGTTAGCATGCATAAATATTTAAAAATAAATAAAATGTGGGCTTGAATAAAAGAACAAATAAATAAAATGCATGTATTAGGACAACCTACGTGAACAATGGTCACAGAAATAAATAAATGTGGAAATAAACACAAATGTGTTTAAATGAATATACTTTTCATATATGTGCATTGTTTTTAATTATGTATTATATTATTTACTTATTTATATTGTGCAACCTTGATAACGCGTTAAAACTGACTCTTCGACGATTAGAATCATGTGTCGCGCATGCGCGTCTGTTTGGTGGTTTTAGCCAGCCTCCAAATCAACATCCGATGTTTATTAGCGGGTCTGGCTTTAAATGAACACCTCCTTAAGTCCACAACACTGTGTACCATTTTACTTAATTAAATCCGCTCGTTTGTTCTTGTTTAAGTCGTATGCGGCAGTAACAGGAGTGATGGAGGAGGAGTGAGAGGTGGGCTGCTGCATGTCTCATCCCCACCTCCTCTTCTTATTCATCCACCTCCTCTAGCCATCGCTTTCTGACAGCAGGAGCCGGAGGAGAGAGATCATCAGTTCACATCTCAGTTTAGAAGATGAACGTTTGTTCAGTTTGAGTCTGACCGCTTCGCAGTGTGATGGAATTAGTTTGAAGAACTTTCTTTTGGGGAGCTTTTACGCGAAAGGGTCCCGGAGCTCCGCATGCCTCTCTCTTAACTTACAAACAAAGCAAAAAAAAAAAACAATGTTTTCTTACGAGATGTTCATCTGCGTCCTGGCGTTTGCGTGTCTCCTGGAGATCCCGCGACGCACCGGCGCCGCGTCCTGCGAGCCCATCCGCATCCCCATGTGCAGATCCATGCCCTGGAACATGACCAAGATGCCCAACCACCTCCACCACAGCACGCAGGCCAACGCCGTGCTGGCCATCGAGCAGTTCGAGGGGCTCCTGGGCACCGGGTGCAGCCCGGACCTTCTGTTCTTCCTGTGCGCCATGTACGCGCCCATCTGCACCATCGACTTCCAGCACGACCCCATCAAGCCCTGCAAGTCCGTGTGCGAGCGCGCAAAGCGGGGATGCGAGCCGGTCATGAAGCGCTACAACCACACGTGGCCGGAGAGCCTGGCATGCGACGAGCTGCCGGTGTACGACCGTGGGGTCTGCATCTCACCGGAGGCCATCGTCAAGGCTGAGGGTCCAGGTAGCTCTAAAGTAGTTTTTCAAAACATAAAAAATTATTGAAACTAATTTGTCACAATTTGAAGCAAATTGACCAAAATGGTGTCCAAAAATCACCTGTACAAAATGGGTGCAGAGGTCTATTTACAATAGAAATATATTATTTTTAAATAAATTTTAAAAGTTGTTTTTATCAAATATATATTTTTTTGTTATTTTTTATCTTAAAATTGTCATTTTCATTAGATTTTTTTCCTACTATTTAGTGTAAAAAAAAAAAAAAGTAATGTTTGTTTGTTTCTTCCCTAAAGATAATCCTTATTATCAAGACCCGACAAAATGCAACCCTGGTGAGAAAACTTTGATATTTTTTTTTAAAGTTGAGATAAAGTTAATTTGCAATAATCAAGTTCTTTGTTAAGGAAACCCAGACTTTCCAATGGACTCGCAGAACGCCAACTGCAAGGGGGCAAATGGTATGAAAGTAATGTAATTCTTGACATTTATTTGATTAATGGGTGTGTAATCATTGGAACTATGTTTAAATATAGTACCGCTCACTTTGTTTTAGATCGCTGCAGATGCAAGTCTCTTAGGCTTGTTCAAAAGACGTATTCGAAGAACAATTACAATTATGGTGAGACCTGTCATTAATCAAAAATATAATAACTGCTGCACACGGAACAACTCCTCGACATGTTTTCGTTCCCTCTGCAGTGATCCGAGCCAGAGTGAAGGAGATCAGGTCAAGGAATCATGACCTGAGTGCGGTTGTGGAGGTCAGAGACGTGCTGAAGTCCTCTCTGGTCCACATCCCTCGAGACACAGTCACCCTTTACTATAACTCTGGCTGCCTGTGTCCTCCGCTCGCAGCCAATGAGGAGTACATCATCATGGGTTATGAAAACGAAGAAAGGTCCAGGTAACGTGTGCTTCATGTGATGAGGATCTTTCTCGATGATCTTCTTGTTCTCAGAAATTATAACGTGGCCCACAGACTGCTGCTTATCGATGGGTCCATTGCACAGAAGTGGAAAGACAAAATGGCGCGGAAAGTGAAGGTGAGATAAAAAACGCTCACAATTTCACAAGTGTTTAGAAACTAAAATTTTAAACTTTGAAGAGAGAATGCTTTTATTAAAAGAATGGTGCACTATTATCGTACACCTTCTCCTTGGTTTAAAATTCGAGTTTTTCCCCTTTTGGAATCTTTTGCTACTTTTACCAAATACATTTCTGTTTCTTGACTGTGCAACAAACCCAAAGGAATACTACAAGATGTGACTCTTTGATCGTTTAAGATCAAAAGGCTCCTGTTCACCACTTTTGACTCGGAACTTCTGGATACATTGCCAAACCTTTGATAACGTTTCCCCAACAAGTGGAATTTTCCTTTATGGTTTGCCTTAAAAAGCTTGTCCGGTTTTTGATTTTTAGCCAACTTCATGCTCGCTTTAAATTTATTTAAGGACCGTTTGCTAAACGTTTTTTGGGAGGAGTTAATCTGGAGGCGCCACTTTTTTCAATTATTCCATTAACCTCCATCCATATATACCATCCATCTCCTCACTGACTCCGTCTGAACCAGCTTCAACCACCTTCCTCACCTTCCATACCCGCCGTCCAGATGATCGAACTCTTGAAAATATGTCAAAAATCAAACAAATAACAGCAAATGGTTCAGATAAATTGACATTCAATACTCTGTACAGTTTGGGCCACATTTTCAATGGATTACAATACTTGTAATTGTTTATTTGTGAAACATTTATGAAAAAAGCAGCCACATTCTTTAAATGACAGATGTCTTGAAGAAATCACTGCAAACACAAGAATAAAGTAATCTATTAAAAAACTAGCTGTAATCTATTTGCAATGTAATTGTAATCTATGTTTATAGATGGCGTTTTTTAAAATCTATTGATAATAATATGCGCGCACACATGGCGTGTCTGATCCCTGATAAGATGTTTGAGTCAGTTCGGGTCCTTTGAGTGCATTTGAACACCGCCACCCAAAGCCTGGTGCGAATTGTCATGTGGTTTATTAAAAAAAAAAGTTGCGATAATTGTTTTGGGGCCATTTTGCCATGAAGAGACATTTTGACGTGGGATGGACATATAAGGTGACGGATACAGAAAGCCCTGCAATGACCTGACGAGAAGCGGGTAGAGAGAGTTGGAATGATGTGAAATATCGACGGGTCACCTTATATGTCCAGCGCACCACCCCCCAAACCACTGGGGCAGGAAGTGATGCAGTTTTATTGTAATAAGAATGCAACATGGACCAAAACATCCAAAAATAGAACGCTCGTTTCTGATTTTGTGATTTTCATACGTCTTGCATGTGAAAGAAAAATAGTTCTGATGTGTGTGGCATGTACAGAATGTGAAAAACACAACGTCAATCGATAGAGTAACAATGGATCCGTATCAAAAGCGATCGGAATCAAGAGTTGTGCTCTACTCCTCTCCAACGTCTGCTCGGCTTTTATCTTCCTGTTCGTGTCCCCTAAAGTCTCTCAGAAATTAACGTTAGATAAATATGACCAACGCATGTCTTCTTTAAGATTATGTATGAAAACAACCTGGTTCTAATAAAAATAATTGAGATTTATTCAGGTCAGTGTGTAGAGGCCTTAAACAAGGAGAGCATTTAATAAGGAAAAGGATTGAACAGTACGAATAAGTTAAAAAGAATCAGAGCTGAACTCTCTTTCTTTGCCAGAATTCCTGACATATAAATGTTCCTGATTTCAGCACCGGGAAAGTACACAAAACTACTTCCCAATTGTACCATTATGCCTTTGGGTTCGGTTAAAAATGCAAGTGTACAGCTTTAATATTTATTTCACTCCAAACCAACCAAATAAATCTACAGCCGTGTGAAAGTATTTATGTGCAAATAAACGTTGTGCTTCGACTTGATCCTGTAACACCCCTCTCTGTGCGTTTCTCAGCGCTGGGACCAAATTTTAAGAAAGTCGAGACGGAGCCTCCAATCTCAGTCCTCCAGGAAACCACACGGACAAGCCTGAGGAGGAGTCGAGGTTCAGAGAATCAGAAATTGCACTATTATACCTTTTACATTTGTTTCGTAATTGTTGCCTTTTTATTGTTATTATATTCTCATAGACATTATTTTGCCTTTGCACAAACAAAATGTTGGTTTGACATGGCTGTGGCGGGAAAGTTGGCGAGAGTCTCTTACATTTTTGGGAGGGTCTGAAGGATTTTTGGAGAGCGACGGATGTGCCAGTTCACTTTGACATGATGCAGCGCTCCATTTAGCTCTCAAAGCCAACAAGCCTCTCGTAATACTGCAGTCATGTGGAATTTCCCCCCAGGAGGTTTAAAGGTGATCATTCTCCCAGAAATGGGGTCTTTTTCTCTCTCTCTCTCTCAAACTCAGATTCTTTCTCTCCCTCCCTTCTCTCAAATTCTCTCTCTCTCTCCTCTGAATAAATCATATCTTTTCACTTCATTTAATTTAATAATAATAAAAAAAAAACGTTTCTCCTGAGATATTATGTAGTTTTAGAAACTATTCAGCCTTATTCAGTAGCTTAGCCTATTCAGTAGCTTAGCATAGATCATTGAATCGTATTAGACCAGTAGCATTTCAGTTCAGAATGAGAAAAGCGACCCATATTGATATTCTGTGGTTTCTATTTAGAACTTTATTCTTTTAGAGTTGCATCGTGTTTTAAGACCAAGCAGGAAATGAAACTTGGATTTTTTTCTTTGCTGATATTTTCAGGAACAATACTGCTAACAATAGGAACAATACTTTTGGATGCAGTAATTATTTAGCTCTAGATTGCATCTGGTGAACACATTTCTTTCCTGAATTCCAGTATTTGTGCACCTGTTGCACTGAAATATCACGGTTTTAAAACAAGATGCAGTAACAGAAAAAAATGTAGGAATAATATGGAAACTCTGATCAGATTGAATGCTACCGGTCTGATTGGATTCAATGATGTATGCTAAGCTATGCTAATATGCAGGAGAATGGCTGTTTAAAAACTCTTTAGTATTCCTTTGATGGTGGGATGTTGAGTGTTATACGCTCGAGAAAGAGGAAATGAAATCACAGTGAAATGTTTACGAGTTTAAGATTTTATGGACGAGGAAAAGAAGCTGTTGGACTTTCTGAATGAAAGACTTTAGATGATTCATTTTGTAGTTTTGCTCATCTGCATAAGCTTGATCGTAAATGTCATTCCTTGTAAGATGTTTTCATAACACAAACGGCTGGTATTTTACTAAATGCACATAAAAAGCTTCAAATCTATTATTCAGCCTAAAAACATAACCCATGACCTTGTTTGTATCGTCAGATTTCACACATTTTGTCTTCCAAGACAATGAAGAATGTTTCTTTGCTCTGTTTGGATTCAAGTAAAGGTTTTTTTTTAATGATATTTGGGTTTTGTGAGATTTGTTTGCATTTCTCAATAACATTCATTTGGCATTTTTATAAGTTTGCATTTGTTTTTATTACCTAAAAATGTACCTTTACACAACAAGACCAAATGAACAAACATTTAGCCCTAGATGTATCAGTCGAGATCAGCCAATCCCAGCTGACATCTGCCAGAGCTTGAGTTTAATTTTACAACTGAGGATTCTAGTAAAACGTTTCCCATCCTTCCTGATCAGAGTTTGTTTTATTAAAGTTCATAAGCCAAAACATAAAAGGATTCTTCAATTTGATTTCAAGGTGATCACTCATTGAACGTAACGTCCAGATGTTCAACAAGAATGTCAAAACGTGTTCTAAATATTTTAATTCATTTAAATTATTCACATTTTAAACATACTTCATCCTTTTCGTAACGTGACTGCGTCCATGATCACGACCTTTAGCAAAAGTTTTAGTGTTGATAAGCTGTTTAGCCTCACAATAATATCATCAAATGCTTTATGTAATAGTAATGATGTTTATATAATTCTATAATAATTTAAAATTTGTACGTTTTTTACTGTTGTTTTTAACACTTTCAGGACAACGATAAATTACAAAATAAATCAGTCTCTTCGAGCATGTTTTCTTGGGCAGAATACGAAATGCATAAATGAATGTTAAAAAATATTACATTGATTAAAAAACTATATATTCGATAAAAGAACTGTAAAAATCAAAGGATTTATTTTGCTTTTTTATTTTTGTAAACCAAAGGATTTTTTTTTGTTCACATCAATAAAAACTGCTTAGAGACTGATTTATTTTGAAAGGTAATTTATTGTCTTAAAGTGTTAGAAAGGAAAAAAAAAATTAAAGAAAAAAATTATAATTAATGTTTATTATTTAAAAAAAATATTAGCAGTGTCAAAAATACAAACACAAGAGGTGTATGATAAAAAAAAAAGTATTTAACATCATTATGAAAATGACCCTGAAAAAGTTCTTTCCATACATGCGTGTGTGTGTGTGTGTATAATGAATATATATTCAATTTCTTCTGCTTTATAAATCAACACTTTTCAATTTAGTTTGTGTTCATGCAGCTCTGAATTTTCAAAAGATCACATTTGTTTACTTGTAGAGTTAAAATGATCAGTTCTGCATCTTCCATGGCTAAATAAAATAAAAAATACTGCAAATAAACAGTGTTTTGGAATGGGCTTCCTGACCTGAAAACTCCCCTCCTCTTCCTCCGACCATTGGTCACTGGACAGAGAGTGAATCTGGAGCCAGTCCAGGCTGGTTTAGTGAAGCATTCCTGCTGTCAGGGCAAAGAGAGTAGCTCTGTTTGAGCTTCTCGACACTCAAGGTTCTTTCAGCAAAACAACCTGCTCTGAGACGAGCCCTCATCAACCATTTCACAAACAGACTGCAATTGAGACCAGCTTTTATAAAGTGTATTTCAGGTTATCTCTCTGTAGGGCTCTCCATGTGTCCAGCTCGCTACCCACTTAACCACCAGAGCTGGTTTATTTCATCTCACTCCAAATACACACAGAGCAAGGCATGTTCACCCCTTTAATACGTTTTTGCTATTCCGTTCACATTTTAGTTATGTTTTTTCCAAGAATTGGTTTGTCTTTGTCAAGAACTTTCTATCAGCGTTTGGCTCACGTTTGTTCGGACCATCCGAAAATGCTGACCCATGTTATGTCTTGCTGTCAGGTTCCAGAGGATGTTGTTTCCTGAAGAAAAATGACTGTGAGAAATTTATGTACCTGAAGGCTTGACCGGGCCTTCACAGGAGAATTATCATGAAATTAATTATTTATTGCAGCATAAATTAAGTGACCCGCCATGGAGCGTGTGTATTTCACAAAGAGCCACCATAACCAGGGTTAATGAAGCCCCGCAATAATTCAGTTGTGTCCCGCGCATATTTTAACTTGTTGAAATTATACGACATGTGGGAGTCATCAAACAACATGGCAGCCGTGTAAATCTCCCATTTCCGTTTCTGTGGAACTGTTGGAGGAGAGTTTGGTGTTGGGGGTTGTCTATGTTCATAAAGAAGACGAACCTGCACTAAAGCAATGGTCATCCTCCACATATGAGCCATCGCAACATATAAAAGATACAAGATATAATTTACGAGTATACAGCATTATTCAAACGTTAGATTATTAGATTTTTTTTTGGCGTTAGTTCATATTCAGTAGCATAATTTATGCAACATCATTGCTGCTTTTTAGTCCAGGAGCTCAATAAGAACAGATATTATAATACTAAGTATTTATCATTATAGTAAGTATTAAGAACCATTAGCATCCAAAATGTAAGAATATTTTGCGTTTGCCTTTTTGAGTAATTCCACCCTGAACTTGACTTTTCGGGGGGGGAAACTCATTTTGCGAAATTGTGTGTTGCGCACATTTACATTTCTGCATTTGGCAGGCGCTTTTATACCAAGAAAGAATAAACACATTTTATTTTCTGTCAGTTCTTGCTTTCCCTTGGATGTGAACCCACAACCTTTGCATTACTCTACCAACTGGAAAGCTCAGCAGCCGCCCTGTAAATCTGTGTACTTCTTCATCTTCATAAGCATCTCGTGGCATGATGAAAGTGCAAAGATCCTAATGCTTAACTATGTTACTCGTGCAAATTAAATTAAGTTACCAAATCTTCGATCAACAATGGTTTGTTCTAAAGCTAATCAGAGCAAAAATTTCTTACATTGGCCTTCATTTTTAGATGTTTTCTTTTTAACACTCCTATTTAAGTAACTATGAGAAAAGCTGAAATAATAGTGAAACATTCAACGCTCAAGTAAACGTCACTTGTACCAAAAAAATTTGGTTTGGTCAAATTCTGGTGGTTGGAAACAATGATTGAAACAAAGGAACTGCAAAAATTCCTTGAAATGTTAGTTGCTTTGGATAAAATGTGTGAAAGTATTAGACAAGGATTTGCTCGGCAAGAACAGAACCACTCTTAGCATTGATCTAAAAAGCAGAATAGGCCCGAACCAACGGATGCGCGGATGTTTTAAAGCTAATATTTTAGTGCATATGTTTTCATAGTGAGAAAGTAATCTAAAATACAAGAAAGATTGCATAAAATAGTTATGGGAAAAACCATTAGGGGAGGAGTAAGAACTTGGACAAGAGAGGTAACCACCGTCCATGACACCTCTTAGCTTCGACTGCTGCTAGTTGACTATAAATGGACTCACAACTGGGACTTTTTTCGGGGGATTTCCAAGAACTTGCAGAACATCCATCCATCCATTTTCTTTCCCGATAATTCACTTCCAGGGTCACACTGGTCTGCTGGTGCCTATCTCCAGCTCACATCGGGCGAGAGGCGATTGCACACCCTGGAAAAAAATTGGTTTGGTCAAATTTTGGTGGTTGGAAACAATGATTGAAACAAAGGAACTGCAAAAATTCCTTGAAATGTTAGTTGCTTTGGATAAAATGTGTGAAAGTATTAGACAAGGATTTTCTCGGCAAGAACAGAACCACTCTTAGCATTGATCTAGTGGTATTTGTGGAGAGACGTGCTCTCCAGAAGCGCATCCACTGGTGAAACTATCAAAGTCTCACTGGCCTCCATAATTCACACCGTAAAGAACTGCTGACAAGAGAAACTGTTCTTTCCCTTTTAGACATTTCCTGTCACACCATAAGGACTGTGTATATGAATATGAGCTGTGATCAGAAACACATGTTGAAAACTCTGGGAAATGTTGCTGCACAGCCTGGATCGCAGCATGTTTAAAATTGGATAAAAATGTTTGAAAACTTTATTTAGCCTCCTTACGAACAATAAAAAACTAACGTCAAACCCAGATTACACACGAGGCATGCATCAATGTTTTCCATTTATCAACTTGTTGCTCTTTCAGGTTTTTTTTGTATTTTATATTTTAAAAATGTAGTTATCTTGAAATAAAAGGCACTGATTTTTGAACCGGGAAGGCAAGAGCCTCTAAACAATGGCCTTATTAAATTAAGCCTAAATATAGTTTCTGCACCCCCGTTCCCATTTAGAAATTATAGCTAAGATATTTTATTTAAATATATAAGAGACAACCACAAGTTATTATGATTTCAGGAAAATGTGGATGAATTATTTAAACAAAATGTGCATAACTTTAGGCAGCCTATCAATACCTTTAGCACTAATTATTAGAACTGAATATTGGTTTGGTAGACCCTTATCTTCCAAACACAGGTGAATTCAATTAGGAGAAAGTATTTAAAGTATGCCAATTGTGTTTCTCCTCTTTGCCTCCTCATCTTTAAACAGTGGGAGCCTCAAAACAACTCTCAGAAAGCTGAAAACAAGGATTGCTGGACATCGTGGTTTAGGGAAAGCTGTCTTAAAGAGATTAAAAAGACTGTGAGGAATTGGAAGACCAGAGGCACAGTTCTAGTTAAAGCCCGAAGTGGCAGACCAAGAAAAATCTCAGATATGCAGAGATTTGGGATTAAGAGAACAGCCATGATCAACCCACAGACCAACTTCAAAGACCTACAACATCGTAAACATCTAGAGTTATCTACGTGATGCATTCTTTTACTACTTAATGCTTACATTTGCCTCAGAGAAAATTGATTAATCATGGCGGTATTGGTATCAAACCTTAAGAGGACGTAATGCAAAGCTTTTAAAAGCGTTGATGATTTGCTCCGATCCCATTTGGCTGCCCTAATAACTGTTCTTAAATGACAATCAAGCTTCAGGAACATGATTTGGCCAAATTCCTTACTGTAGGCTACAAAGCAACATCACACAGCTATACTCGGACGTGCTTGCATGCACGAGTCTCAACTGCAGGTGCAAAGATCTGCATGATAAAGGGCTGCCTGAATGCTAAGGTCTTGCTCAAATGCCTTGCAGATGTTTCAGTGTAGAACAGTAAAATACCAGCACTTCTCACATTAACGGCACTTTTCTTTGCCCTTTGCCACCAAAAGAAACAAATTTGCCCTTTAACGAGGCCAAAGTCAAGTGTTGGCACTTTAAGATGTGAACAGATGCTTTAAAGTGCAAAACAGATAACAAAACCCCTTACCCTTGTGTTGTTTGACATCCGCTTTGTGTGTTTCCTCACACTAGAGAACCTCTCTGAGCCGTTTAATGACTTTTAATTGATTAGTTAATTGTTTTCTCTCTTCAAAGCCATGCTAATTTCTCAAACAAACCCTGCTAGGATCATTGAGGCACGAGCTCTGACAGACAAGCTGATTATGATAAGATCTCTGCCTTGATAAGATCTTTTGCAGATCCACCCAGAAAAACGGATAGAAAGCAGAGCTTCTTAAAGTCTACCAATTATCATATTTGGACTTAGACATTTGCAAAAAGCAGAATAGGCCGAACCAACGGATGCGCGGATGTTTTAAAGCTGATATTTCAGTGCATACGTTTTCATAGTGAGAAAGTAATCTAAAATACAAGAAAGATTGCATAAAATAGTTTTGGGAAAAACCATTAGGGGAGGAGTAAGAACTTGGACAAGAGAGGTAACCACCGTCCATGACTCCTCTTAGCTTCGACTGCTGCTAGTTGACTATAAATGGACTCACAACTGGGACTTTTTTCGGGGGATTTCCAAGAACTTGCAGAACATCCATCCATCCATTTTCTTTCTCGTTTATTCTCTTCCAGGGTCACACTGGTCTGCTGGTGCCTATCTCCAGCTCACATCGGGCGAGAGGCGATTGTACACCCTGGACAGGTCGCCAGTCCATTGCAGGGCAACGCACGTTTAGATTATTCAATTGACCTAACCGCATGTTTTAGGTTTTTGTGAGGAAACTCCTTCGAGCCTCGAACCGACAATCTTCTAACTGAAAGACAACAGTGCTACCCACTGCGTCACATAAAAAGAACGTAAATATTGCATAAAACTTGAAAAATTGGCCAGGAAATCCAAAAAACGTCTAAGTGACTTCAGAAGCCATAAGACCTGATGATATTTAGTGTTTGTTTGTGCTCTCAGCAAGTATAATATCTGCTCATCTTTCCTTGTATTAAGCAAATCGATGTCTTCAGACTGTGTTTAATAAGGGAAGGTTAAAGGTTCCTGCTGTGGACCAAGAACCTTTGATTTAGTGGCAGTAATGCTTTTCATGAGGCCACCAGAGTTGATATGAACAAGTTATAAAAACTTTCCCTTAACTCCCATATATATGAAAACATCTCACCAAAATAACATTATGTTAACAAGTCTGTATGTGATTTTTAATAAAATGTATTAAACTTTTATCACATATTTTATGGTTGTCTAAAATGACGTTGGTTTTTAAAAGTATATAGTGTGCGTTTTCCACAAACTCTTGCGTTTCCCTCGTTAAAAAAAAAAACAACAAAAAAAAAAAAACGTACACTGTGGTTACAACCCGCTGATGCCAGAAAGGAGAAAAGCTCTGCCAGCCCCCAGAAGTTGTCCAGCAGCCCCAGGTGGCATTTTTCCACTTCAGAGCGAGAGAAATAAACGAGAAGTGGTCGCGCAGGCATCACAGGCTCTGGGAAAGCTGCCTCACCTGGGCAGGACGCTCACAGGCTTCCCATGGTTCTTTCCCAGTGCTAATGATGAAACGACCCTGAACAATTACAAATGAACCTTGCTTTAATTTGGGGTGTGCTGCTTTTTTATTGTCTTCTCAATATATAGTTTCATGAGAGCTTCATGAGGTCAGTTCCACTGAAGGATTTTCCTCCTGCGCATGATTTTATTTGTCCTAGTTGTTTACACTATTATTTCTTGTCTTTGTAAAATAGAGCAGATTGATTGAACAGGAGGTGGGTAGCTAGATAAATAAGTTTTAAAAAAGTCTTTCTCTTTATATGAACAAAATTGCACCAAAGGTACTTCACAGATATCGTTCTTGCTGAAAGCATCTTTTTGCCGCTAGACTCTTGAGAATGACGAACACTGGAAATAGTGCAGAAATCAATTGAATGTTGTGAGGATTCAGTTTCGTAACTTTTGTCTCTTGTTGTCCAACCACCAATCCACACTGTTGGAAATCACAGCTGTGCATTCAAATTGAATGGGATTGTACCCCTTTGTGTTTGTAGCTTTCATCAGTAAACAGCAAGTTTATAGAAATAAAAAAATAAATCATACATTTTGTAAAGATAACAAAATAATTTGACTTGAATAAATAACAACAAATTATATCCATAAGCAATTTAACTGTAACTTAATTTGTCAATTTTCTTAAACAACTTTTGTAATGATGAATAAATCAATTATGCACTTCCTTTCTGTCTTTGGTTGCTTCCTGTCAGTTTGTGACGCATCACATGTTCTCACTGAACTATCGAACGAAATGGTTAAAGTTGGAGCAGTTCTCAAAGGGACAAATCTCAAAGTACATTTACTGAACTCTCATAAGGATGCTAATACTGAGTATTTGTTTTTCACCCTAAGCCTTCCAAGATATGGAAATATGTGAATAAATAAAACCAATACTTGGTTTAAAGTCGTGCACCTGACAAACAACCCAAAATATAAAAACTGATGAAACGAAAACGATTCGTTTTGAAAACAAAAATAAATAAAATAGTATCGCTGCCATTTGTTGTTTAGTTTTCCACCATGTTAAAAAAGAATATAAAACAACATTGCATAAAGTTCACCTTCTCTCTTTGTATGTTTCAGGCGCTAAATGCACAGATATCATTGCTGCCCTCTAGAGGCTGAATGAAAATACACATTCAAATGCATTTTAAACTAGACCTAGTGTTTTTCACTTTTTGAATGTAGTTTTATTTTCTGATGACAGTTTAAACTTTGAACATGTTTAAGTAAAATTGTTTGTAAAGCATGTCTTTTTTTATATTGTGATCCAAATTATCGCTGAGTATGTAGCAACACCCCTAGTTATCAGTAATAAATGCTCTACACTATTGCATTTATACACTTTCAGGGCTCAAGAATGTAACTGTGGGCTAATGTATTCGAGGGTTCGCTTTGTGATTTAAAGGCTGCAGAATTGATTCCCCTCTCTGGCAATTAGACAATTAGAAAAATTAGACAAGAGGATAAATCTGGTCATTTCCCTTCCTTTATAACACATACTAAGCTGAGCTTACAAATGATTTGCATGCAACATTTTGTATTTATATACAAGTTATTTGTCCAGTATTGTTGGGAAATATTTATTTTCAGGATTCACTATAAAATACTGTTGCAAAATGCTCAGAATTATTATGTAAATCTACTGCCCCCCAGTGGCCAGATACTGAACAATCACACAACTTGAAAAAAAAAAAACGTTTCCATGAATATATGTATAATGGAAAAGCAAATGAAAGAAAGGCATCCATGGAGTGTATCTTTACACTTTATACAATCATTTGATTCAACATGAAACGGCATGAATCTTACAGCAAAAAGACAGAACTGAAATAAGTCCCTTAAGCCGTCCACAAGCGTTACGGTTTAATCATATGACTATGAAGTGAACCAGCTGTAAGGAAGTCGGTAAAACAAGAGACGTTCTCGTGTTACAAGAGTCCATAAATAATTGCACTATGAGTTGCATCAGTAACACATCGAGAGGAGCAAGTTCGATCCTAAAACTCTGTGAAGCAGCTGAGGTTTCCACACTCTGTTTGGCAGTAAACAAACTTATATAAAGCTCTCTTGCTCATCAGAATGAGTTCATGCGTCTGCAATTTCTCCCGTCTTTCTCTGCACGCCGCTTCTGCAAGATGAGTTCTATAATTCATCCTGCAAGAGAGCAAATAAAAAAGCTGCCATCAGCAAAGAAATATTGATTTGGTTTATCATTAGATTTGGTCAATTTCTAAATATTTATGCGTTATACACAAATTGTCACAGAGCACAGATGGTAAATACGGTTTACAGCTACCCAAGGCAATGTTGTAAAATAAAAGCATGAAAAGCTGTTTTACATCATTTTTGAAAAATGAACAACATTCATGGTATTCAGCTTTGTGAAAACCCTTCTGCTTTTTTCTAATTATAATTCGGCTTAATTATATTATTATAAACGATTTATACTCTTTTTTTTTTATAGCAAGATACGTATCAAAATTCCACATTTTGGCTTAATGGATTTCATCTGCAAGGCAAAACTGGCTGAAAAGGGCATTTATAGACTACATTACATTTTTTATTAATAATTCCCAAGTGATGGTTAACAGAGAGGTTAAATAAATAAATAAATAAATAAATAAATAAATAAATGTTTAGCTCCCATAAGAAATGAATTGAACAAACTACTGGCGTCCAATTACTTCCTAATTTAACCAAACCTCATCAGAAGAACATAACCTAAGATTAACCGAATGCAACTGCACCTTTACTTGAAGATTTGTACCTCGCAAAACTACACACATCATCACCATGACAACGACAAAAGATTTTAGTCTGGATACATCAGTGATGATTGGTTATCAATAAAATAATAAAGCTCTTTCGATAACATGCTGCAATATGATTTAAAGAGCTTCACCCAAACACAAACTACAAGTGCTGTTTAAATAAAGAACAATATATTTCCAAACTGACTCTCTTACTTTAAGTTTGGACTTTCCCTGTGATTTTAGCTGCTGGAGTCTCTGTCGAAGAACGTCTGCAATGACGCTGGCGTCTCTGCTGTTTACGTGTTCTCCTCCATGATCTCTCTAAGAGTTTGAGACACACAGATAGAGAGGTTTCATATAATAACTTGGGGAAACCTGAAACATTATGGAGAGCAGTGCTTGTCGTACTCTTGTTGTGCTCAGGTGGGGGTAGAATCGAACTGTAGGGTAAGCCTTGATGCCAGCATTCTGACAGGTTTGGTAGTGTGCCTGGCAGTCTACTTTTCCAGCTCGTACAGTACCCTTCATCATCTGCAGGGGGAGACAGACATTCATTATAAAGTTGCATGTTCAATTTTGAAAACATTTTATTCATTTAAACAACCAAAGTTGAAAACAATGAGAGCAAGTCACTTTTGAGAGAGAGCTACTACGAGCTAAAAGTAGGGAATAGCAGCAATGTAAAAAGACATTTTTAAAAAGTAAATAATGATAGTTTCTTTACAAAATGTTTTTATCCTTTTTAACATTTGTTAATGTTTATCTTGTGTATTTTCTTTGATTTTGAATAACTGTTAATTACTTTTTTTTTGTTTGTTTGCACAAATAAACACACAGATATTGATTTAATTCTGAATTTACTTTGACAAACATTATAGCGTGCACATTTAGTTAACCACATACTGTCACACAGTTGAGTTCTTTTTTTTTTATAGTTCCCAGAGACAAGGCTACAGCTGGTCATCTCTACTGGAGAAGGATTGTGTTGGGCCTGGCACAGGAAGTTGAATCCTTTTATACAGGAAGTCAGCAAATTGGACTCTTACAACTCCCTGCCACTTCCGAGAGAATTTGAGTTCCACAGTTTTAAAGATCCTTTAGTTGTGAGTTTTCCATTTATTTGTTATATTTAGTTTTGTTTTTGTAAAATGTTATTTTCGAACTCTCTTGTGTCCTCCATCAGATTTTATAGGAACAGCAGCACAATTTCAGCCATTTTGTAGGATTATAATCAGGTGTATGATCAACCATTTATAGCTAATAGATGCTTATAAACATCATAAGTTGAAACCCAGTCATGAACAAAAACAGAAACAGTTGGGTTGGAGGCTCAAAAAGACAGGTTTCTTTTGTCTTAACAAGTTTAACAAGTTGCTTCACAAAACCCCTGAATAAATTCTTACCCTGGCTAAGACTTCAAACTCAGGGGCAAACTGCTGGCATGGGCCACACCATGGGGCATAGAAATCCACCACCCAATGATCCTTTCCTCCCAAAACCTTTTTCTTAAAGTCCTCGGGTGAAAGATCCACTGAGGCTCGAGGGAGTGAGCTGTGGACACAAGACCTCACAAGTTACTTATACCTGTCCGGGTCCTTTTTTGAGCATTTTCCTCAACTTTATAACTTGCTCTAATACATTTTCTTTGTTGCAATGCTTGGTATCATTTTTTTTTTGTATGATTCAAGCTTCTTTTTTTAATAAATATCTTTTTTCATTAAATTACACAATAATTCCACACCAATCCTGAAATGTTGTCATTGATTTACTGCAAAAAGGAACAAAACCGAAATTGTTGAGACTAAATAACAATGAAAAGGCAAAGACAAGGTAAAGACGATGTGAAAATTGTATAAAAAACAATTTTCTGAGCCTTATCAGCTGTTCCAAGCTCATTTTATTCCATTTTCCTTTGTGCCAGAACTTTGAAACACAGGCCATATCACAGGTCTTGTACTTCCAAAGGTTATCCCTTGTTTTTATGGCACTGATTTGGGCTCTGTAAAACGAAACTTAAAGAGAATAGTAATAGATTCTATTTAAGGCGCCGTTCAAAATTTCTAAGGCTGCAGTCAGAGATGCAAACAGAGATTGTTTCAAGCGTGGGACTCCAATAAAGAACCAATGTAAATTAGTAAAACAAACCAACATGATTCTATAATTAGATTTTGACGTTATCATTTGCTAACTCTATTTAAGAAACATGTGTTTTTACATTTGAGTAAGTCTAAATCTGCCCAAAGTTGTAATTTGTGTAAAATGTAACAACAAAAAAATTATTTTCTGTACGTTTCTCAAAAGGAAAATTCATAATCTTTTAAACGGAAAAGATTTAGCTATTTTCTTTTTTAACGCACCTCAAGGCCCAAGACTTAAGTGAAAATGCGTCCCGATGCCATCCATTGTAGCTCCTGTTGAAAACCAGATACAAGCAATTGAATTAAGTATAAAAATTGGCTACAAGGTATAGAGTGGAAGTAAAACACACTGGTACTGGTCCCTGCGGGGGCTGTTTTGAGGGAATAGTCGTATTTCTGGATAAGCCCGAACACTCTCGCTCTGGCAAAACGAGTGATGTTTCTGACAGTCGACGGTCCCAACATTCACAGAGCCACTCAGCATCTAGAACAGGAAGCAGACAGGGTGAAAGCTAGGGGTGGCACAATATATTGCAATATAAAATTGTCACATATGTGTCTTGGAGTTACTGAGATATCTCATTTATGAGCTTGAAGGTGCTTCTAGTCACTTCTGCAACTTCTTCACCGTGTCATTTTTATTATATATTTACTAGACAATGATCCGTCAAATTAAAAACATTAAAAGTAAGCACTGCCCCCTTTTGTTGGGAGTGATATTAAACACTCTAATACAAATCAAACTAGCTCCTATCCTTCTTAGCGTTGTGGTCTTAAAACTTTTATTTATTTATTATTTTTATTTTAGTATTGTAAAATATAGTGATGTTTATCGTATCGTGGACGTAACATTGCGATGTGTCGTATTGTGAGCAGAGCGTATCGTTACACCCCAAGTAAATGTTAATTAATTAATAATAATAATGTAGTGAAAAAAATCTTATGAATGTCAAAAAAAAATATATATATATTCTTATAATAAATATAATACATATGATTTTATAATGAAATTAAAATAATGTTATTATTATAAATGAAAAACAGTAATTTACTAAAACATTCCTTAAAATATACAAACTTTATATTAACTTATATTTATATTTGCTTTCTCATATGTAAATTTTTTATATCACAAATACCCGAGCCATTCTCCTCCACTCGGGGAGCAGAGCCTGGCAAGGCCCACACCATGGGGCGTAGAAGTCCACCATCCATGTTTCCGTGGCCTTGCGCCTCTTCACCAGCTCATGGAAGGATTCTGGGGACAAAGTCACCACCACGGGGTTCACCAGGTCCTGTACAACACAACAAAACACAATCAACAGGCGTATTGTGAAGGAATCGCTGTGTTTGGCAGAAAGAAGCGCACCTCTATGAACTCCAGGATGCCACTTGCGGAGTGATGGCCCTCATATTCGTGGATGCTGGATTTGTTGAAGATCACCGTTGTTGGATAAGCATGGATGTTGTACTACGGAAAGAGATGGAAAAACTTGAGTAACTCACCTATTGGTTACTTACCGTATTTTTCGGCTCATAAGACGCACTTTTTCTTCCCCAAAACTGAGGGGGAAAAGTTGGTGCGTCTTATAGACCGAATGCAGAGCGCCGCGAAGTCCGGTCACGGCCATATGAGAGGCGTAAGAGCTCCGGAGCTCCGGTGCTAGGCCGAAGCCGCGGCTGCGTGCTGACGTCATCGCCCATCTTTGCCATAGTGCGGTCGTTACGAAAACGGAAAAAACTACATTTCCCACAATGCCTTTGGCTTCCGCATTTATACTCAAGAGCGAAACTACAGAGCTCAGCTGCCGGTTCTCACACATTGAACTAGAGTTGTTCCAATTCCTATACCAGTATCGAAAATACCAATACCATTTTCATAAACATAACCTAGTTATGCCCGCTAGCTTTGCTTATCGCTGCAAAGCGGAAATCATTTCTTCTTCGCTGGTGCTGGTCAGAATGTAAACACAGGAAGTTGTGTCGTGTTGCCACAAGCAACCAAGGAGAAGGACAAGCCGCGCCAGACGCAACAAACATCGGAGGCTTCATTCAAACAAAGAGAAAAGTTTTCACAAGACAGTCAACGAGCAATAATGATAAACCGACAGGATTATCGAGTTTATTGTACTGGATGACCAGCAACTGTCAGTTGTCGAAAAGGACGTGCCAATGATTAGCTTCACTACTCACATCTGGAGCTGTACACAGTGACGCCGTCACCTTTTACTCTTCAAAGTGCAGTGCTGCAGACTAACGAGTTTCACGGCTCACACGCGTCCATAGCTGAATCAATCGAGGGTATGCTTGTGAAGTGGAATATTTCTGAATCCCGTGTTTTTGTTATTTTCCGCGACAACGCAAGAAACATGAAAAAAGCGGAAGTGATCCCCTCAGTTACAGTTCTAAAACGGCACCTTGTTCGGAAGAGCCAGGAGGACACTGGTTTAAAAACAATGAAAAACACTCTTCTTGAGGCCGTCAAGAAATGATTTGCAACCATTGAGGAAGAGCCCTTGTATGCAGTTGCCACTCTCTTGTATCCACGTTTCAAAGACAGGTATGTCTATTAATTTTTTTCATGTCCATATTGATTATTGTCATTGCCATATTAAAAAAGTTTGAGAACCACTGTATTATTACTAATGTGGGGGCAATCTTAGTAATGTAGTGACAATGTTACTGGCTATTACGGTATTACTAATGTGGGGGCAATGTTGCATTGGAACAGTGATGGTGATAACGAATGGTGGACTTTAGAGTAATGAGTGGGGGCAAAGAAAAACATTACAGCCTTTTTTTTGTTACTTTTACTGTTTACTGTCTGTTCATGTTACATGTTTGGCTGTTAACTTCTACACAGTTGATATAAAATATTTTACAACAGTATTTGGTTCAGAATATTTTTTTTCTAGATTTTCCTCTTTTAAAATTGGGTGCGTCTTATGTGCCGGTGCGTCTTATGAGCCGAAAATACGGTATATCAATTTGCATATTCATGACGTGTATGCAAAGTTACTGTGTGCCGCTCAACGTAGATGTGAGGGAGATTAGAGTGATTCATTTCGAGCGTTTTAATAAAGCAACATTGATAGACGCCGTAATAGCGTTTGGAAACGTTATTCAGCCGTGAGCCAGAATCTGATCCCGAATGGTATACCAACTTCATTTATTGACGTTACACAGCTCTGTCTTTCCCTCTGACTCACGTGCGTTTGTTTCCGAATATCACGAGAGAAGACGTTGCTTTGTGGATACTAAGGAGGCCTTTCATGTCCAACCTTGACGTAACCATTTCACTCATGTGACTTCCTTAATGGCGTGAATAAAACCAGTTTTTAAAAGAAACAAACTCGTTATTTGTTCGGGAACATCTATGTTTCAAGGTCTAAAGAGTGTTTGAGACCTTGCCTGATATTCAAGCCCTCTGAAGATAACGTTATAAGTTAAATGCAGAAGATTCTGCAGAAGATACAGACAGGAAGTAACCTGGTACACCGTTAAACCACATTAAAGTGCTTCGAATATCAAGCACATGTTTCCATCGGCTGCTGTTTTCACCCAACCACCAAAGAATCTTGAAATGATGCAAAAATGGTAAACATTTCTGTACCGTATTACAGAGGCTCTCATGCACGGTACAGTCCAGAGTCCCAAACTTTAGCTGACCAAAAAGCTGGACGGAGGCTTTTCTCAACTCTGGGAGAAGAGCTCGACATGGTGGACACCACTAGAGGAGAGAATAATGACAGACATGGATATTACCTCTACATGCTTCTCACCATCACTAAAGGAGGCTTTAGAAGAAAACAGTATCTCACAGGGGCAAAGAAGTCCACCAGCCAGGGTTCCTTCTCCTGGCTGGGGAAGTTCTCAGGCCTCAGTGTGGTGACGTGAGCATTCACACTCTCTTTCGCAAAGGCCACAACGTTGTACAAGGCATCCTTCCCTGCATTGAGAATAAAGGGCAAATAAAACCATTTTTTTCGACTAAAAGAGAATTCTAAACCTCTACGAATGCCTTTCAGAGCTCACCATGGTGGATCTCAAAATCATGGACACCCACTCCTTTAAAAACAGCTACACAGGGTTTGTGTATATACAGAGAGTCACAGAGCTCTGAGTCTGTGATGCAGTCCACCTTTCCCACCTGTGCAAATAATAATACATTTATTTTGCTAAAGTATCATTCCAAATACATATATAACACTTTATTCAAATGAACTAAAGACCTGTATGTGTGAGTCCTTCAGAAGAACTTTGAGCTTTTTATATTCGTGTGATGCCAGATCGTTGTGTCCAAAAGAGAAACTGAGCAACCATCGGTGATGTGCCAGTTTATGCTGTAATAAAAAGAAAGAAAACAGTGTAAACGGTGTGACTTCTTGTCGCTGCCCAGTCCTGTCGTTATCAATAAAGGCTAAGTGGAAAAACTGGAAGCTGGCATCCTTTTCCCTCTCACTTCCTGTCATTCTTAACCGTCCTGTCGTTATGAATAAAGGTTACGGCCGTAACAAAAAAAAAAAACAAAAAACAAAACAAACAGTGGCACCTGCCGAGAGAGTGGCTGTTTCTTGACAGCTGCCTGAAATCTGTGAATGACAAAATTTAATGCTCAGAATCGTACTTTCTGAACAATTTCAGGATTGTTTAGAAATTATTCTGTAATGTATTAAAATGTTCATGATTTGTGTCACGTTTTTTTAAATTTATTCCATTTTTATTCATTAAAAGAGTGGCAGCTGCCTGAAATCTGTGAATGACAAAATTTAATGCTCAGAATCGTACTTTTTGTAGAATTTCAGGATTGTTGAAAAATTATTCTGTAATGTATTATTAAAATTTTTCATGATTTGTGTCACGATTTATTAAATTTATTCCATTTTTATTCATTAATAGAGTGGCAGCTGCCTGAAATCTGTGAATGACAAAATTTAATGCTCAGAATTGTACTTTCTGAACAATTTCAGGATTGTTTAGAAATTATTCTGTAATGTATTAAAATGTTCATGATTTGTGTCACGATTTATTAAATTTATTCCATTTTTATTCATTAAAAGAGTGGCAGCTGCCTGAAATCTGTGAATGACAAAATTTAATGCTCAGAATCGTACTTTTTGTAGAATTTCAGGATTGTTTAGAAATTATTCTGTAATGTATTATTAAAATTTTTCATGATTTGTGTCACGATTTATTGAATTTATTCAATTTCTGTTAAAAGAATTGTACTTTTTGTAGAATTTCACAATTATTGTGTAATGTATTAGAACTTACACGATCCGGTCACTCTTCACTGTCCTGTTGTCACTAAACAGTGGCAGCATCCACAAAAGAGCGACACCTCTGGCCATGGAGTAATGGTTATTGCATATAAACTGGTTCGAGTCCCAAACTCATTGTTTTTCCCTTCCCTTTCCCTCTCTCTCTCTCTGCCTCACTTCCTGTCACTCTACACCATCCTGTCGTTCTAAATAAAGGCTACGGCCATAACAAAAAACAAAACAAACTATGGCACCTGCAGAGAGTGTTATTGTGTAATGTAATAAAAATATATTTGTTAAAAAATTTGTACTAAAAATGATAAGCGTTGCCACAAAAACTGTTTTAAACATAATTTATTAGAACAATTTGTTCAGTAAAAATCGCTCAAATGGCCCTAGACTTCTATAACATAAAACAATTCCACGGGAATCGTTACAAATATTTTAACCAATTCTATGATCATCACATGCACATTTACCTCAAAACTGTTCTTGGAAAGAATCTCCAGGTCGGGGAGATGCTGCAGAACCTTTGCATATATTTCTTTAGTTTCCAAACTCTGGATGAACTGCAAAATTGCAAAACCAAATCCAAATGAAAACAGGAATATCTGGTTTGTTCAACAAACACTTAAAGTGTACCAAACATTTAAATATCCTCACCAGCACGCTGCCTTTCTGGGTGAGGGAGCTGCCAGGAGGAAAAAGTGCTGTGGTGCTGGTCATGATCTCAAAGCTTTCACAAAGGTCAGCTTGTTTGGTACAATCCATCCACCCCACATTCACTAAACCATCCTGTTTGCAAAAATACAATACACCAATCTGTTATTAAAAGCACTGCAGTCAGGAGAACGAGGTCTTTTCTTACCAACATTCCTGCAAGCTTCAGTCTAGTCTGAGATTCCAAGCAATCTGTGCAGAATGTGATATTTTAGTAAAATAACAGTGATTTTCGATGGGAATTTATGGACTCCACCTCACCTCCAGTGTCTGCACAAAATGTTATTAACCATCCAATTCTTTCAGCGAATGCTTGTTCGATCTGGTTGTATATGTTCCCTGAAAGTTAAATCAACTTTGTGTTACATTTTCACCATTGATAACATAAGAGTACACAGTACTGTTCCCGTTACATAGCATTTCATGATAATAAGCTCAGTTTACGATCTGTATCTCAATATGGTTTTATTACACCGCTGGAAACTTCTGTAAAATCAACAGCTTGCCTCACTGGAGTCACTGGAATGTACATCGAAATGTAAAGTTTTATAGAAAGTTATGGCTGTAAAAGGTGTTGTTTAATTGATATTAGGAACATTTATGGAGGTAATGGAACAAGGTTTAACTTATGCCTGTCATTATTATCTGCAGATGCACATGAAATACCATTTTCCAATTTTAAAAAAGCTTTGTCCCTTTAACAGTGGAATTTTTTTGTGCTATCTAAAATTTAAAATGGAAAGACATTAAGAGTTTAGGTCAAAAATGCAATAAGCACCAATTAAAAGGGGGGGAAAAAACAAGTTAAAAGTCCTGTAATCATTTTTTTTTGTTTGTATGTTCACAAAACTTGGCTGATATCCCCGCTTTCCTTCTTTGCCCCACCCCCCCCACAATGCTCAAAAAAAGTAAAGCTCTTATTTTCTCAAAGATAGTTTGCTCATATTGATACGGGCCAATACGAAATGCAGACTTCGATCACATGACTCTCATGGTGGTGCTCAGTAAGTGAACCTACCTTTAGGATTTGGTCTTTTTTTAGAGATTTAAAACGAATAATTCCGGTGAGTGTGAGCTTTTTACTTTTACACATACAAACAGGTTCCATTATGACATTCAGGGGGAAAACAGTTCATGGATTTAAACTCTTTTCATATTTAGGACATTATTTGTGATTATTACCTTGCCACAGCTCTGTCACTTTGCTTTTCACAAACTGCATTGCGAACTTTGTGAGGCTAGCTTTTGCTCTGTCTCCGTAATATTTTTCAGGATTCTGTGAGCACAATAGCTTTATTAAACATATGCGTTGTAAATAACTCACTGATGAAAGCACAATATTCTTACCAATCCTGCTCTAAACACATAGAGGCTGGGGTAACTGTTGATGCCTTTGCTACGACACAGCACACCATTATCCCCACAGTTCACAGCAGCAATCCGAATCACTCCGTCCATCTCCTTAGCAAACTCCCGCCACTGCAATTAAACACTGCGTTTCTAACAAACATGTCTGAGGAGGAAAACATTACATGGATGCAGTGTACACACCGTAGGGGCAAGCTCATGACAGTGTGAGCACCGTGGAAAATAGAAATTCACAAACCAGACCTCCCCAGAATTTACAGCTGCATCTGCGGAAAAAAAAAGGTTTCACAGCAAAAACAGGTTCGGTTTCTGCGTGACGCAGTCAGCTCATCTAAAACAAGCAACTGTGAAGAAACTTAAGTAAAAAGTAGACTGGGGAAAGCGGAAAGCCTTTCTTTGTTTACCATTTTTTGTGATTTTGGTATCTAAAAATGTAAAAATTTTAGTTGCAAAAGTTTTTAAAAGGCCGTGAGTCAGCAAAAAAGTGCCACCTGCAATAAAAGAGTAGCCGCAAATCAGAGACGCCTGCCAAAAACTGAAAAGGCCACATGCCAACGAAACAGTGGCAGCTGCCACTAACTGAAAACGCAACAGAAAAAGCCACAGGCCTGCGAAGAACTCAGCTGGTTGGTTTAGTGGCGGCTCTCACTAAATGATTGGCTCATATTTCACTTGCTGATGCTTCTCTTGTATAGAGCACTTCCGTTTTAGCACCTCTAGGTGGCAGCCACCAAAAAGTGCGATCTTCCACAAAATTAATTGTTGATGCGCCTTTTTTTAATAATTGGTTTAAAACATTCTTTTATACTTCTGCACTGTTTTCCTCACATTTGGTTTGTGTTTCTCTTAGTGAATACGGGAACTGCCGACAACACTTAACTCTTAACTCATTAAGAGTCTTCTGCATATTTACCGGTAGGTCTTTTTTGTTAATGCTTAGTGGATATTACGTAATATTTGATTTAAAAATATACAATTGACTCATAGAAAGGTTATAAATTGTGTAAAAATTTAGCAAACTGTTAAAATGAGTCCATCGGCTGCAAGATTTCCAAATATCAGCATCAGAAAAACAAAAACAAAACTAGTGATAGTTTTTGCTCTAGTGATAACTAGATGATTTGGGTCAAGTAATAGAAGTACTTACCGAAATCTCCCCTGTCTAATGTCGTAATTTCTGGATCATCGTCATAAATTCCTGAAAAACAAACGGATGCCTTTTTCAATGCAGATGCCAGCATTACTTCCATCGTAAAATTTCAAATATGACATAATCCCAGGGAATAAAGAATCCCGTTACCAAAATCATATCTGTAATAGTTCCAGCTTTCATATCTTCCACCTCCCTGTTGTTCGTCTTGCAGGCCCTTTTCTCCATACTTGTCATATTTCTTCCTCAAATCTTCATCCTTTAACACCTCGTAGGCCCGGTTAATCTTCAAGAACTTATCATGGGCTGTTTCATCATTCTACAAGAGACAATAACTCTCAGCAGGAGATGCTACATACATCTGCTTGGCATAAAAAGCTACTTACAGGATTTTTATCAGGATGCATGGTGAGGGCTAGCTTTTTAAAAGCCTGTCGAATCTCACGGGTGGTAGCCTCTCTCGAAATACCCAACAGCTTGTAATAATCTTCATCAGAGGAAACGCAAATAAAAAGCCATACTATGATAAAGGCAAACAGAAGTGTCTTCCTGAAAGGGTTTGGATGAATCGGGAGGGCTTCCATGGTTGGTGGCTGTTTTCTGGGATGAGCTTTGAAAATAATGGAGGAGAGAAGTTGAGGCTCAGTGAAGATGGCCTGAAGGTGAAAAAGAAACATGAGAGACATCAACCGCCGTACAACTGGAAATGAACACGTCGATATTTGCAGAAGGCGGAGCAACCGCACTGCTGCAGCACAGTCTACATCTCCAGCCACATTTGCGTTTTCCACTTTACATTTGTGCATTTGGGAGACGATTGGCAGATTTCCATCACATAAGTTGTTGCTTTCCTTGTGCATTGAACCCACAACCTTTGAGAAGCTAGGATCCTTCTTACAGACTGAGGAAAGGGAATCTTAGTTCTCGTAATTGTACAAATAAACATAACGATGAAGATGGTTTTCAATAATTAAAAATATCAACAATAATGATAACACATTAAAAATGAACTAGTTGGCTAAAGTTTGTGCACAAACATTGATGTTGGCTAAAACTATGATGTTCCTGAGCTGAGCTTTAGATTTTTTTTTCTTAATTGGTTGGTTGCCGGGGTAAATAATCTGGTAACTAGGGAGGAATAAATTATGTTATTAAAATGTTCCCTTGTCACTATGAGTGACTTATACCAAGTCTTATGTTCCTATCATTTTCTGAAGCTGAGATATACATATGCTGATTTGGTTGCTAGGGTACGAACATTGGTTGCAATGCAGCAGTCTGTGATTACTGTGTTATTTCACTCATCATGTAACTATGAGTAAAATAAACCGACCCCCATGCCTCTATGACTTTCTAAAGCTGATATAGAGATAGGTCAAATTGGTTGCTATGTTAAACAGCCTGGTTGCTATGGAGCACTCAGTGCCATTATAGCATGTTTCCCATGTCAATCAACTTCATGTTCCCGCGATCACTGTGAGTAGCATAAACCAACCCCTACCACTTTACCAAAGCTGAAAAAAAATATCTGAAATTTTGGTTGTTAGGGTAAACCGTTTTTAACAGAAACACCTTTTTTTTCAAGTGTGGTGGTGAGTTTGGCATTTCTATGAGGTTCTCAGTTTTTTAGTTAAAGTTTTCCAAAGTGTGATGCCATCTTAAGTCAAAGAAAAATTCCCAGAATTCCTTTTGTGGTACAAGTCTGAAAAGATATAGCAACCAGAAGCTCTTTTGAGCAGCTTTATGAGATTGAGTTTCTCACAAATACAAACATACCACCAACAGCAAAACCCATCCACTTCAGCTCAATAGTATTCTTGTATCATTCTCATACATGAATAAAATCAGAGGTACATAAGAAACATTGGTATACACAGACCAAATAAATAAACCCTATATAACACACATCGCTACATTATTATAAACTGATTAATAATAGCTTTTATCCCACAAATTAAATGCATTTTAGAAATAGTAAAGACCATAATTGCGTTAAACCAATGCTGCAGTGATCCTCGAGGGTTATTGTTGTTATCAGATTATGTAGTCTAAATTTAACCAATTTGTCAGTCAATATCAGGGGTTCACTGCAAGTGTTGTTACTCATTAAAGCATTTAAAAATATTTTAATCGAGTTTCATGTAACAATGAACACTACAATGTACTCTACTCAAACTAAGTCACTCAAAGCAGCTAATTACTACGCTACAAACTTTTGAACAACAATCACTCACACAGGATTTCCTGTAATTAATTACGGTGTAATTGTTACCCGTATTACGGTGTTACATCTATATCATATATTTGTACTCCAGAAAATCTTCACGCTGGATTTAGTACAACATTCATACCGGTGTTTGAGCGGCAGTGTGAAGCCAGTGTTTGGATAGCGAACAACTTCCTGAAAACAGCTTTCAAAATAAGAGTCGCATTCTGCACGACCGCGTTTCTTTTCTATTCCCACAAAAAGTTTGTAATTCAAGTATGAAAGGTTAAAAAGTTTAAAGGTTTTTCCTTTAAAGTTTTTTTTCGGGACAAATAATTTAATTAAGTACTGTGTCTTCCTTTAAACACACCGAAACTGCGCTTAAATATAATAGTACATACATACAAAAATTATTTTAGTAATAATTGACACGTTGAATGTTTTGAGTAAAAGTGGTTTATTCTTAAACTACCAAGCAATTTAGTTTCATGGCAATATACAGTAACTCATATGAATTACAAGTAGTAGAAATGTAGTAGTAGTAAAGTTAAATTTCATGTCTCATCTTCAAATTATTTTAAATTTCAGAGAAAAAAAGATGATTTATAACAAATGTTATTTTTCACACTGAAAATATCTCTTAAACAGCTTTAAACAAATGGCATGTCAGAGACAAACAATAAGAGTGGCTAACAATTGACACATCAGAGTTGCATAACTTGGATGTAAACATTTGCAGTAAGACTCTTCAGGAATTAGCAATAAACTATACCTTTAGACATTTAACACAAAAAAACATAGGGTATATGGAGGAAGAGCACATCTATACAGTGAGTAAATATGCTCATAAAGTGTTAATCACAAGGTATATTCTCTTTCTGCAGCTCAATCGGAGTAATATCGGATGAGTCTTTCTGCTTCTCTGACTCCTGACATATATGCTCCATGAGTCGTGGTGTAAAAGTTCGCATGTGTGGCTTCACCAGCAAACAACACCTGCAGATTCTTAAACAAAAGAGAGAAAAAATGTTATGATAGTGTGTAATTATGATTTTTCATAGTTTAATATAGTATGTTGACCACAAATTACCCACAAGGAGCAGGTTTGCATAAAAGAAGTAGTACATAAATGTACATAGTACATTGTTCATAGTAGAGGATTGTTGTAGTAAAGGATTGCTTCAGAGAGAATTACAGTCTCTTGTAACGTATAAGTTCAGTCTGTTTACTACCATTGATGCTTGTCCCATTCCTCACCTGGACTAGACAGACTAGTAAAAAACAAACCACACAAGAGTTGCGTGGTGTCTGGGACATTGCGTGTTAGGTTTAGCGGCAACGGACAAACAGTATGCTTCAACAACCATTTGAAAAAACTTTAAAACACCCCAAAAGTGGCAAATGTTCCTTTTATAAGCATATTTATGTCGTATATACACATTAATGAAAACACTCTGTGATTGGATAGTTCTCAGCTTTTTGTCCTGCATATTAACAGGGCCCATCATTCAGTAGGTGTTTTCTTTCAAAGCAGAAAGTTCCAAAATGATAAAAAAAAAAATGTAAAATGAACCCTTTAATTTTTACAGTAAATGGTTCAGGTTAGAGTCTTAGCAGAGATCAATGTTTACAGTAATATCACAAAAAAGTTATTACGCTTTACAGTAATAGATCTTAAAGAGTTACCATTCTCCCTCTGCTTCTGTCTTTAGGAGGCAGAGGTGATGCTAGAGCATTGTGTTCCTTCACTCCATCAACTCCATCAGGAACAAAAGTGTAGGATCCTCGAACCTGTGGGTCAGACCCCCATCTGGAGATCAAGGTCTTTGAGACATCCGGCACTGACCATCCAGTTGAAGCTCTAAGCAACCTAAATAGAGTTATATAGACAAATATAAACATGGGATTTTGCTAACACATCTTAAAAGAACGTTTACATTTTTATCTCAGACTATAAGGCATACCCGACACAGATATCGGTGATTTCACGGTCCTGTAGAGTCTCCATGTACATCGCTTCTCTGCCTGTGATCCAGCCACATAGAGCTGTAGGGTGCCGAGCAACTGTATCGAAACCTGTGATCTTCTTGAACCATGTTTGTTTCCAAGCATCTCCCTCCAACAGAGCGTCATAAACATTTTTATCCTCCGGCCCCTCTTTCCACACCAGCTGAACTCCAGCACAGTCCTCCGGCCAGAAACTCTTCTCGAAAAACAGAAAGATCTTGTCTACCAACCCAAAGCCTAGATTCTCAATAGCAGACAGCTTCTTTTCTGGCAAGGGGGGTTTGAACATGGTTCTTGCTTTCTCTTTCAGAGCCCCCAGAGATACAGTGACGATTACGTGATCTGCCTCAAACCTCTGTCCATTTTCACAGATGATCTGAACAGGATGATTTTCCTCATCGCAGTCACTTTCTTTTACCAAATCCCACTCTATGGTCTTGACCACAGCATTGCAATGGATGCTTTCTTGGGGTAAATCCCTCAGAAGAACATCCAAGACTGCTCGATAACCACCAGGTCCCAGTGTGTTAAAGAACCCGCCTTCCAGTTCAGTGTAATTGCTCAGCTGAGAGGCGGAAATCTCGTAGAGACTAGAACAAGCCTCGTCAGTGCATTCAAGCCTCTTGCACCATTCATAAACCTGCTGGCCATCTTCAGATGTATTACCAAATGTACCATCTAGATAGGCACCGAGAGTCAGCTTCCTATACTTGCCTCCGATTTCGTCATCAAAAGCTTTCTCTGTGAGTTTGCTGAAGCGTGCACACACTTGATCTACAAGGGCTTTGGAGACCAGTTTCCCATCTTCTCTGAAAAAGTAATCTCGAGGACTTACGGAACCAGGACGGCACATGTTTTTGCATGCCCAAGGACCCTCAGACAGAAGGTTCTCCTCCTTTGCAATCTTGAAAAGCGGGTTTCCTTTCTGGCCATGAATCCAGTTAGCCCCAACCTCAATCACATTCTCTGTGAAGGGTTTAGTGGTGTGAACTCGACCTCCGAGTCGTTCCTTTGCCTCAAGAACCAAGACGTCTTTAAACCCTGCCTCAACCAGCTTGGATGCAGCAGCCAAACCGGCAAACCCAGAACCTATCACCACAACTTTGGCACATTCCATTTCAGAACTCATTCTCGCTGTTGTGTCGAGCTGTTCAGAGCAAAATAGAAATGCAGTCAGCACCTCAAACATGCAGCATACCAGTGATGTCTTATACACTCCTATTTGTACCAGAATTTGCACACCTGCCAAACCTGACCTTTGTGATTCATACAATACAGCATTATTTACATAAAGATCAGCTGACTACAAATCATCCAATGGCAGCTGAAGTTTGAAAAATAAATGTAGGTAGCTGACCTTCCTTCTGTTTGCACTTTGGTAGTTTCATAATGATAGTAAAATGATTAAAAGTACTGAAAGCCTCCTAAACGCACGAACTTGCACGTCTATAAAGTTTGAATGTAGCTACATTAACATTGCACTTTAGAAAAAACGAATTTCAAAATACCTGTCCTGTATCTTGGCAGAGAGAGAAAAAAAATTTCATAACACATATATTTATTTTCATTAGACGTTTGCTTCAAAAGAGCTCCAAGAGCAATTTTGTAGTAAAAAGAAAAACCTCATAAATGTTTGGTACGTTTTTTTATGGGGAGGGGTGTCCTGTCACAAAACAAGCAGAATAAGCAATGTGCTAAAATGTTAAAGTACGGGTTTAGAACGTTCATTAATAATACTAAAGCAAAAACGACCAATAAAAAATATTCGTATAATTATGTGCAATACACAACATATATCAGAGGATGGCGCAAGTTTTACTGGTTTGACGTGACCTCACCTTCACATTAACAAAAACTACAACATGTCCAACGGGTTTTGAAAAGGCTAACGAGAGACAATTCTGGCATGAGATAAGTCCTGTGTTTTTTTTTTTTTTTTTTTTTAAGCACAGCTCTCTAATTCTGATTTTGACAAAGCTAGGCTGACTTCAGCTTAAGGCCTCTCCTACCTCTTAGTGATTTTTCACCAATATTTTGACGTGAGTCATACGAATGCATTGTTCTGTCTACTCTTCGTTCTACTGCAGGCTATTGTTCTGTAACAGGAGGTGCCTTAGACATACCTCTTTAATCTGATTTCTTTTGTTTTGTTTTGTTATTTGTCATGTGGAGCATGCCTGGTTGTCTCCCAACCGTTCTCACATTGTAAGACTAAAATAAATTACCTAGTTTTGAAAAAGACGTTTCAACATAAAGGTTAGGTGGTTGGTTTGTCTGGTGGTTGGTTGGTTTTTGGTTATGGTAGTGGTTGTGTTTGTTTATTGGGTTTGTTAGATATGCAATACCATACCTGTTAAATATGGCTCGGGACTGTCCAATTGCTTCAAATAATTTTACAATTCAAATTTTTAGAAAAAAAAGAAAAGTACAGGAAATTACCGTAAATATTTATTAGTTTAAAAACATGTAATTTTTTTTTTAAATTTGGTAACATTATATGAAGTTTACCATTCAATATATATTTTTGTTATTGTACAGTGTACCATTGTGTCTGCAGATCTTTTATATATATATATATATATATATATATACAAAAAAAAAACTGGGTTACAATCTAAGCAAAATTATTAATCATATATTCATCAGTTAAGAGTATATTTTATAACAGTTAAGATCTAATTTAATCAATTTAGGGTGGAAAGAAGACCTGAGCAGTGGGTGCTAATTAACAGGAAAAACTCTGCTGTGGTGATTAGTGGTGTTCCCGCAAACAAATCATTCAACATAGCACTTAAGTGCCCAACTGAAAAGGAATGTTAAAGTTACCAATTTAACCCAGGGAATAGAAGACCTGAATCTAAAGAAAGGTAGTCGGAGTGTACAGCACTGTCAGCTTCTAAAAAACACAGGATGTGCTTCTGTTAGAACCTGGTGAATTATTGGACTTTTTTCATTATTAAGTTCATTCTAAATTCTCTTTTCTTCCAAGATGACCTTCGGTAGTTTGATCAGGTGATAGAAAAACCCTCTACTTTGTGATTGACTTTTTTCCCTATGACTTATTGCACTCGTAGGAACACGTTTATGTTGTTATAAAACAGTCAACACCTGTCAAATTCCAAGTTTGAAATTGTAAAATAATAACACTAAAAATATTATTACCATCTTTTAAAGGTCAGCACTGCCATATTTAAAGGTTTGTTTTCATAGGGTTTACATATAATTTCACTCGAAAGTGGCTTTATTTTACAGGCTTATATAAAACAGTAGACATCTGGAAAAATTTGATTTGTAATATACATTTAATTCAGTAATGTTTGTATGGCTAATATAAAAATTGGACTTGTTTAAAAGCACGTTTGTCAACATTTTTAATTGGTTGTTGTCTTTTTTAACCATTTATTTTTATTCCTTGTAGGTCAAACATTACCTGAAACATAAATTCTATTAAAAAAACAAATATACCGGTAGTCATAATCTAAACCCTTATTTTAATTTTCATTTCAGAGTCAAACATATACTTGTTTTGACTTGTGTTATGATTAAATCCAAATGCATAAGTCAAGCATAAAATCTGAGAGAGCAAAAAGGCAATGCACAGCATACACATGCATTGAGGTCTTTTTGTATTTATTGTCTTTTATACACATATATATGATTAATACCAAAGATAATTACATCTCTGCACATCTCATTATTAATACTCTCTTCACAGGTTTTTCTCAAATCTTACTTAAAACATTTGAAATCGTATTGAAATGCTTGAGCCACTTGAAAAGCAGCTTTCAGTCAGTGCTTCCAGGTTTCCCTGTGATCTGTATCAGGGAAGGATTACATTTCACAAACACCCTGCAGCATACACAACCCCGTGTAAAAAAGACAGATCATTTTCACCCATTGTTTTCTTAAATAATGATACTGCAATTAACATATAATCGAATCACTTTGCATATGAAGAAAAATGTATTTAAATAATACAACAATTAAATTATATGTAAACAAGAAAGTCTACAAGGAACCAATCCTGACTGTATGGCACCGCTGCTAACATTGCAGAGGGGTACTGTGTGTTTGTGCCCTTCTTAAAAAAGACCCTTTTCTTTCTTCAGGTTCAGCTGCTTCCAGGTTGGCATGGCGTAGAACTGAATCCGAGGAATCCCCACAGTCAGGGCAAAGTCATCATCTGAGAGATAGTCCTGAAGTGATGACAGAGAAGTGAGGTGAGTGTTATATATTTTTATATCACTGTGTTAGAGGCAAATTCCACAGCTAAAAGTCCACTTTTATGTCCCTTAAACCATATATAAAGGAAATGCATTACATAGTGAAATGAAACAATGCTCCTCTAGAACAGAGAACGACAACACAGACCGACAAAGATCTCTCATGTTTAAGTAGAATTATTATTAAGAGTTGTGTTAAATAAGTGCGTGAATGACTGGACAAGACAACTGTACACAGAAATAAAATAAAAAATACAAATAAAAAAAACTTAAAAATGAAAATGTAATTAATTTTTTTTCCCATTTATAAACTTCCCAGAAAGAGATTTTGTGTGAAATATATACTGACAGGTTCACACCTTAGAAATGATAGGTTCCCCATGCAATAATAAAACTGAAATATTCTGGAACTAAATTGAAACTGGCTCCTATAAGAGAAGTTTGTGCAAAAGGGTCCTAATTAGTAATTTAGCACCAGTACGTTTAGAATTATAGTCAATATCAGACACTTAATGTGATATAAATTTTAATTCTAGACAATTCTGCATGAAATAATTATAGCTGTCTTGAAGACAAGCTGCTTTGAAGTTTTATCATTTTGATTCCCAAGATTACGATTGATTAAAGAACAGGGACAAACATTGCATTGTGTCTAAACGTATCAAATACACTGTATTAGTCTTTATAGCTGATTATAGCTGAGATCTCACGTAGAGCTCACCTCTTTTCGCGTGGGATCGACTCCATCAGGGAGGTCTTCTTTCTGAACGTTCACCAGCTTCTCTGGAGGAAAGGTTTGTGAGACAGGACGAGGCACCACACCCCCTTGGGTTGAGTTACTTGAGTTGGTTTGGTTTGAAGATGGTTGGGTCAGATCCTGTGGAGAAAAAAAATTCTGTATTTCAGCGCATTTGACTGATTAAACCAAACTATCTGTTCAGATTTGGGTTTTAAGCCCACCACTGTGATCTTGATAATATCAGTTGCGTCTCCAAGCTCAGATTTAAGCTGGTCATAGGATTTTCCTTCCTAAACGAGAAAACAACATTAGACAGCGTGTCACTTAAACCCAAGGTACGATGAAAGACACTAAACTCACACTCCACTTTTGAGGATCCCAAGCATGGAACCAGCCTGTAAAGGTTGGAGGTTCAAACCCTTGCTTTACTACAAGCACTGGAGTGTCCAGATCACGTCCTGCTGGGTGTGACTTCAGATATTCCTGCGCTGTTACCACTGCGTCATGCTTCTCTGTGTCATTGGCACCTTTGCCGATCCACAGATACACCTGGAAGAACATTGGATTTGAAGAAGTGTGAATATTTGCAAAGAACGGCTTCTTCTGTGACATTTACCTGATCCCAGATGTCCAGCAGCATCACGTCGTCCTCATCCAGGTCATCCTGGTTGAAGTTGGTGATCTCTGTTGCTATGAAGCGACCCGTCTGGTTGGAGCACTCAAACAACCGAGGTGTAATGCTAATGCTCTCCTCCTGAAGTCTGAACAACATGAGAAGATTGTCTCGAAACTTTCCAGGTTGCTGTCTTCACCACCTTTTGATGTTCTTAGCAACAAAGCTGAGATTGAAGGGTCCCTTCAGAGAGAGTAAATATTACTGCACCTTTTGCTGCTGGCATACTGTGACTTTCCACCAAGGTTCACCCAGAAGTCTGCTGGCTCCTGGCCTTCAGCAATAACTTGCTTCTCTCTTTTTGAAATGATGTCAGCCAGACTTTTGGCCATCTCTCTCTCATCCCCACTGCAACCCTGTGTAATAATGCCAGATTGTCTGAATAAATGCATAAATACACGTTTTTTTCCAAACAATTTGATGTTTGATGAACACCAACCTTGCCATACCACAGGTAGCAGCACTTATCTGTGCTAAGCACAAACACATCATTGGAGTTTAGAGAAGAAGAGCGTGGAGACACCTCAGTGGCACGTGTGTTGAATTCATTTGTTCCATGGACGTGAAACAGTCGCACCGCTGGTTTAGTATAGGTGGAGCCTTCTCTGGAGCTTCCCTCCTTTAATATGAACAAATCTGGTAAGTACATGCACTGCAAAGTGTGTGTATTCTGTAGAATAAACAACTTAATTTCATTGAAACAATATTTTTACCAAGGAAATGCAAACCCAAACAACACTTTTTAGATCTAGGATAAACCACATCTGGCAGGTGCCCACACAGCTCTCCCCTACATCTAGGCGGCCTTCTGCCAAGGAGGGTTTGTTGTATATACCATTTTCATCAGTTATATAATGGTGTGTTTGAATAAAATTGCCCATAGCTAAGAAGCATAACAATTTCTGCAATAACACAGTTGTGCTCATAAGAAAATGATCTGATTTCTTGGCCATTTTTCAGCAAAAGCATTCTTTCCACTCAGGGTTGTGTGAAGCCATTTATCAGCTTTTAGTGAAGGTGGCCATCTCAGTTTTTTTGTCCTCAACATCATTAAACCACTCAAATGTTGAGATCATGCAAGGAACTTTGGGGAACATCCCAATTGGGAACATTGTATTGTCTCATTGAGTCACAGAGACACAGTGGTTGATTTCCGTTACTTGTTGGGACATTGGCTTTTACCATCTATAGTTCTTCTTGTTCTTCTTCTGAGCCCCAAAAAAACACAATTGTTCCAATGCACCACCACCAAAGTTTGACAAGATATCCAAACTGGTCTGACTCAAGTGGCTATATCTTTTTAGACTGGTACTGCTTAAGGAATTCTAGGAATTTCAGAGAATGCAGGGAAATTTCCCATCGACTTTGAAAGGGGTCAAACTTTGTAAAGCTGTAAGTCGAGAATCCCGTAGTAACTCTGTCACCACAATGGCATGTTATCAGCACCTCCTGTTCATTTGAGGCCAAAATGAGATATGTGTGCTGACCTGACAGCAAGGTGGAGCTGTGATTTCAGAAGTATCTGATATCTAAAATACAGGATCCAATCGATGAGAATCAAACTGGTTAAAGTATAAGTCAACCACTCTGTATGAAGGATCTTGATTAATTAGAGGATGTATTAATCAAAGTTCAGTGCACTGACAATGGAGGAGATTAGTATTAATGTTGAAAATGCGTAATAAATGACTTATCAGGCATTAGAAGGCATACAATTGAAAATTATATGAATCAAAATGCATTTAATATAACATCCCAGAGTCACTCCAAACATGTCTTTTGCTGTTACTAACCAGTCTGGCTTGCCAAGTTAGAGGACTATTTCTAAAGCGGTTTGGGACAGTTCATGAAAAGCTATTTGAAATAACTTTGAAACTGAACTTAAAGAGAATTAACTTAGTGGCACAGTGTTCCTCTACAACAATGATGGTCAAAATCAAAGTTATTTGTGCAAGTACTGATTGTAAGGAACCAGCAGACAAGACATACCTCATAGATGACCATTTTGCCCTTGAAAATGGCCATAAGGTGCATGGGTTCCTTTCCCATAGGAACACGGACTTGCACTGGTTCCCCATTGTACTTCTGGTCCAGGATCACAGCCTGATATGCAGAAGCTGTGAGCTCCACTGTGCTTGCATGCCTCCCCTAAAAAGCGCAATTCAAAATAATTGTGATTTTTTTTTTTTTTCAGTCAGAACTAAAATCAGATTTCGATTACAGAAAATATCAATGTAATGTTTTAGTATACTGTATTCAGAAATGATGCGTAATATAGTCATGTGATATAAGGCATTGAATTATTAGACATTTGCATTGTTCAAAAATGATTCCTTCCTAATCACAATGATGGCATTTGCTATGAATCGTTAAGAAAGCTCTGTAGTGAGTAAAAGAAGGGAGAGGCACCTACCTGCCATATGTATAGAATATAGTGTATTTTGCTGCTGACTTCGTATTTGTAAAGGATGAGGTAACAATCTCCGCCATAGAAGTGCCCCAGCCACCTCCGGTCAACCGGAGAAAGCTCATTATCCTCAATCCTCCATACCTGCAGAGTTAACATGCTCATGTAAGGATGTGTGCTTCTCTCAGATGAACGAAAGCAACGGAAGGAGTTTGTCTGACCTCAGCTTCACCCGACCCATCATCCACCATTTTCTGTTGTGCAGCAATGTCAGGTCTGGCATGCATAGAAGTGGCATCAAACTTGATTTGCTCGACCTTGGCTAAAGAATCGAATCAGCGCAAAATCAGCTCTAGCTGGACGTTTTAATTAGTACACCTCATTAAACAGCATCTTTAACCATGCTCACCAATTTTCCCTGCAGTGTGTGTGGTGCCCAATCCAACGGTCTGCCCCTTTTCCGTCCATTTCTGGAAGAGTTGCTTGAACACTGAGGATTCTGCTCCCTCACTCACCGTCTCTACATAGGTGGATGCAGGATATCCTTTGGCTTTGATGTAGGCCTAGAAAAAATGTGAGCATTTGTGTAAAACAACGCCATAAAATATGGTTCAAATGGCACAAATGGACGAAAAACATTCATCTTTTTATTAGTTTTAGGCTGGTTAGGATCTCAGGATTCTGCTGGTGCCTCACATTGGGCAAGGCAGGTTTATTTATATAGCATATTTCATACACATTGGTAATTTGAATTGCTTTACAAAGCGCTAAAACAGTGAACATAGATCATTCAGAACACCCATGCCCAAAGACAGCTGAGCAGAAAATTAAAATGCAAAAAAAAATTTACTAAAAAAAAAAAATGTTCAAACTTCTGTTTGTTATTTAACTGTAATTTTCCAGAATAAAATATTTTCTCTGTTTATTTTAGTGATGCTTTTTTCAGCAAATGCCTAGCAAAACTAGGAAATGCTGAATAATAAATGTCAATTTCTGTCATTGGAATTTAAATCAAGTATTTTTTACATGTCCTTAATTTCATTCATTTTATTTAAAAATTGCATTAATTTAAACATATAAAAATTTGCATCAATTTGCAGTATTTTTACAGTCAAAGATGTTCTGCCATGCGAAGTAAATAAAGTAAAAACTGAATGTGAAACTGAAGATTCTTTCCATTGAAACTGGAGAAACTACCAAATGCACTTTTAAAACTTAGACTTACCATTTTTAACCATGTAAAAAAAAAAAATTCTGTAATTGTAAAAGTTGTATTTTACAGTGAATTTCGGCAAAACACATGTTATGCACAAAAGCTTGACTCACTCACCTCTGCTTTCTTCAAACCCTCTGATCTTTCCGTTTTGGATGCCTTTTTGCCCTTCCAGACAAAGATCTTTATTCCACCTTGATCCAGCAAGTAGCAGTCCTGCCCCAGAAATCAAACGTCAGCTGGCATATAGTTCTTTACATTAACTTTGCTGTGATTCCATGGTGTGAGGGGGCACTGCTCTTGTCTTCCACAAATGAGTTTTACTGGATTGAGTTAACTGTGCTGTTCGTCTCCATGGGAACCGTTCAGAATTGTCACTTCTTGAAAACAAAAACAAAACAAAACAAAAAAAAAAACGCTTTCAACGAATTACTGTCTTCTCACTAGATTTACACACTGACATTTATGTTGACCATCCTACTAAGGGCCCTTGGAGGGTTGTTATTGGTTAAAAAAACAATATTAGTAAACATGCCCTCAGAGGAAACTTCTAAAGATTATCTGGAATTTTATAATTGGTTGAGATTAGATTTAATTCTGCCTTGCGATTGTGCGTTTCACAACCCCCTGACTCTCCATGATCAGTTTCTGCCACCTTGGATCTCCTGTACACTTGTGTCTCTACTGGAATAGAAGGATTATTACAAAAAATACTATAAAAAGGCGACTTTTTAATGCTTATTGACAAAACTAGATTATATTAGGCTCTGATGACTTTAATCAACATTTCTGACATTAATATAATTGACAAAATTTTTTTTGAGCATCATTTTTTTTGAGTTATATGGGCTAGTGGTTCTAGTATTAAACCAAATATTCTACAAAAACCTTGCAAAGAGATGACATTACTTTTGCAATATATCACCGGAATCCAACCAAATGCTTTTCTTGCTGATGCTTCCATCTCTTATCAAGGGCTAACCATTTTATCACATTTTCCCTCCCAGCCTTGATCAATGAACTCTGCGTGGGATCTTTAACATTAAGAGGATGTCATTATCAAGATGGCCTTTGCTTTATATTGTAGTGTGCACATACTAGTTCGTGGTTAGCCACACCTCAGTTTTCAGTAGGTCTTGCGTGAGCGGTTTAACTGCCACTTCCTGCACCACCAGGCTCCCTTGAGCATCTGAGATACTTTTTGACAAGCGACACAAATGTTTCAGTCGTCAGTTTTCAAAAAATAAAGACTGTGTGTACAGAAGTTGACTGACTGAAAGAGTTTCAAGGCAGTCTTGAGCTTCTCATCGACGATCTCATCCGGGATGGGATCTTTCAGCTCTTTGGGCCTGTCTCCCAGAGCCTGCATCATCAGATTCACAGCCTCCTGAGACGATTGCTCATTGTCCCCTTCCACAACAACCACTTGAGCTCGACCGCCCCTCTCTCTGTCACGGATGTCTTTTGCTAGATTCATCCCCTAGAAAACAAGGGGTGACTAGTGTCTTTACTCTGTGATATAATGCTTTCTAAGCCGAATGTGTTTTGGAAGAAATGTGGATAGCTTACCCTTAACCGCTCCATCCGGTTACTCTTGGGTCCGTTCCATTGGATAATCAAGCTTCCCAGATCCAACAGGAAAACATCGCCTTTATTAAAGCTGTTCCAACTCATATCCACCTATGCAGAGTACACCTCATTTTTAAACTTATTATTACCAATTTATACCTCAACAAGCATACATGCATTACCTGCCTGCAATATCACTTCATAAACGCTAGAGGGTAGCATTTCACCATGCAAGTTTCCACTTTGTGACTTTTCTTGCTAGTGTTTTCACTTCCTCTCACAGATATTTTAAACGACTCTGCTGAAATAATGGCCCTACAGAAGGTTGTATTTCTGGACGTATTTGATCAATCGCTCAGTGATTTTGTCCGTGTTCGTGTTTGTGTTTGTTTTGCTCATGGCGGAGACATTCCAGAAACGCTCTGCTACTAAACCGACCAATCACAGAGCTTACGGTCTGCCTCTATGCTGTGCGAAGTTCACATATTTTGGGGGGTCAGGCTCCAGCATAAGGACCTTGTGTAGACTTGGCACAGAAGTTTAAGAATAGAAGCATGCAGATGCTCTTACCTCTCCTGCAGCCACATGCTTGTTTCCCTTCACGTGTAGCAATCGGCGAATATTGTACGTGTTCGTCTCCACTTGTTTCATCCCAGATGCCACTCCACCTTTTTTGTATCTGAAATTGAAGATTTTAGTCAGTCAGAGAGAGAGAGAGAGAAAAAGAGAGACAGAGAGAGAGAGAGTGCACAAAAGTATATGCGACTTTCTGACGGCCATGATTTCAGAGCTCTATAGCTAAGAAGGCTAGGGTCTAGTTTTTTTTTGTATGAGAGCATTTGATACCATCCATCCACTAGGGGGCAGTGTTAATGTTTGCATTAAGTCATCTTTTTTACTCTAAGTGATGGAGAGAGCTAAGTTTATAATTTTTCTCATTTAAAATGTGAGTAAAGGATAATTGTCTCCTTGAAAATATTATATAAAACAAGACAACAATGTAAAGAAGTTTCAGAAGTGATTAGAATCACAATCCCTTCAAGAAGCAAATACACTACAGCTCCTATAAAAAACCTTCCATTAGCTCCACGATACATATTGTGACAATTTTGTATTGTGATGTATTGTGTAGCCACTTTTCACAGTTTTCAGCCAAAAATATGATGAATATTGATTTAAGTTGTCTTTTGCATTTAGCAGATCTTTCCGTAACCCTAACCAGGACTTACATAATGCCCTGTTTGAAGTATCCTTGAAAGGTGGCACTCTCATTTCCCTGGGTCTCCCTGTGTTGCACTGCGGCGCCCCCCAGATGATCATCCATCTGTGTGGTGTAAATCGCCGCTGCTCCCATCTCATCCTGTGAGGTGGCATTACCCAGCCAATAGTGGATGTCGTAGGAGTAGTTGTTGTTGGTTTTGTGAGCCTGCAAATGATAGATACAACCATTGTTCTTTATTCTTAGTGGTTGTAAGCTGAAAGCAATTGACTTTATTGTGTTTAGTACTTACATAGAGTATTAGATAGCTGTCCCCCTCAAAGAACTGTCCGTGTGTTTTCGAAGGACATGGTACAAGCTCCATGTTCTAGCCATTAATAGAAACATTTAGTTTTTTTTTATTGGAGGTATCTTCTGTACATACCATGCTTGACGGCATTCCTCACCTCTACTCTCCATATTTGAAGTCCTGGTGTGGTTTTATCAAGGACTTTGGGGACGTCGGTCTTAACATCCTGTGACATGGTGCCAGATTAAGTCTCAGGGAAATGCCTGGAAGATGGAAAGAGGAATTATATATTTGTCATGACATTAGACTTAATAAGAGCATCTAACTTTTCACTCAATAGCAATTTTAATGAATATTTAGTGGTTGAAATAAGACATCCTTAGGTTATACCAAACCTATAATGATTTATATAATATCTGCTGATATTTGACTGTATGGGCTTAAATACTTGATAGAAAAAAAAGAAACAACCGTTTTTGGAAATACTGCAGAAATAGTTCTTGTCAAATCTTTGATCTTATCTAATGATAATATTGTGAATCAATACATGCAGTTTTTACTTGCAGATATAACAATTTAAATGTCTAATAATTGAACACGACAAGAAACCTCTAATGAGTCAAATGCTTGAAAAAAAATGAAATTTGTCCGTTTTATATTTAACTGTGAACTTAGTATTATCAATTAATCCAGTGATGATGAAATAATAATACACAGTAAAATCCTAAGAGTGAAACGAACTTTTCTCAGAGAGTATTTAGTCCCACTCTGTATAGAGTTAAACCGACTCTGAGAAAGAGTTGAAAAATCTGCACAGAAAGATGCAAAATTAAAAATTGAATATTCAGAAAGGGACCAAATGCACTCCAGAGTTAAAATAGACTGTTATTTTTGATCATTAGTGAGTATTTATGATTAGCAAGCCTAAAGAAACAGAATACAAAAATAAAAGATATACTACTAAAAGATGGAATTTGTATTCAGAGATTTGGAAAAATTTGGAAATAACTTTTTTTCAGAGTCGGTTTACCTCTATATAGAGTGGGACCAGTTAATTTAACTCTTTTTATTGGGTATTGATGAAGGCCAGCCTACTGGAGCCTTTATTTGAAATCTTGTTGGTGAATTGGTTGCAGTGTATGGTTGATGCAAAAATCTGTAAACTTTGTGGTAGTTTTAAATGGAAGCATGGACAAAAAAAAAAACTCATATAATTGTTTTAAACTGCTTGTGCCAGCCACTGGGTCATATAAGGTCTGCAAAGGAATGCACCAAAAGACATAAATCTGCAGAGGAAATGTATATTTTTTTAGAAACTATTTGCATGTTTCCACAGCAACAGAGTTTTTTTTTATTAGAGATGAAAGACATGGAGCAGCTCTAAATCGTGACTGGAGATTTTCAGGACTGTGATATTAGGTCTACAAACGTATAATCCGCTTCATTCAATGTAGATTTGAACTCCACTGCGGCAAACATTTCTAAAAATATGGTTGCTAAACTACAGAGTAACATGTTCACCACCTTTGATGCCTTCAGACACCATCTAGGCTTATTGTTAGACTGGGGTCACTATAAAACACTGTGAACTTGCTGCTAAAATAGACTTCGAATATTTTAAAGATTTTATCAATGATTTTCTTCTCTTTTCAGAGCAATTTAATGGTAAATGGAGTTAATTGCATGCTTCAGGTGAAGGTATAGCTCAACTAAAGGATGAATTGTCAGCCACTCCTGCAACAGGAAGTGAAAACCCTGTTATTAGCCTCATGCAAAATATAGTAAAAACAACACGTCCAGATATGAACCCTTCCATGCTTCACTTCATCTCCTGCAGGGAGCTCAAAGGTCAAACAATAGCTAATCATCATTTTCTCAGCCCAGCTCGTCTTTCTTCAAAGATTTTCAAAACAAAAGTTGTTAGATTTTTTTATGTATTGCGTTTACTAACAAAGTATACTTTAATTACGCCCTTTTAGATGAGATGACGTCAGATCTAGTGATTTTATTTTAAGATAAAGATAACTGTGATAAACTGGTGCAGAGCTTTTTGGTGATTGACTCAAGATAGTTACTGTGATAAACTGGTGCAGAGCTTTTTGGTGATTGACTCAAGATAGTTATTTAAATGTTTTTATAATACAGAATGCATGCTGCATAAATGCAAAAAAAAAAAAAAAAAACTGAATTGTTCTCTTCTGACTAGTTTTCATTAATTAATTATTATTTAACTATTCAATCTGAGAGCATGAAAAAGTAAGCAGTTAAAGGAGCAGTTTTTTGAAAATGGGTTCCGAAATGTCATTGTTCAGTACTATTTGGGAGAAATAATACACTCTATGAGGGAGAAATAGACACTCAGCGGCCACTTTATTAGGTACACCTGTCCAACTGCTTGTTAATGCAAATTTCTAATCAGCCAACCCCAGCCGTTGTAGACATGGTCAAGGCGATCTGCTGTAGCTCAAATCAAGCATCAGAAAAGGATTGAAAAGTAATTTAAGACTTAAATGTGGTGTGGTTGTTGTCTGACCATTTCAAAGACTGCTGATCTACTGGAATTTTCACACACAACTATCCGCAGGGTTTTCAGAGATTGGTGGTCCAACAAATTACAAACCAGATTGGTTCCACTCGTTACAATAATAGTATCTCAACAACACCCAGCGCACAACACCTTGAGGCAGATGGGCTACAGAAAGCTATACCAGGTGCAACTAATTGGTATAGTAGGGTCATAATTTGGCATCAACAACATGAAAGCATGGATCCATCCTGCCTTGTACCAATAAATGTGGCGTAATGGTGTGAGGAATATTTTCTTGGCACATTTGTGCCCATTAATACCAACTGAGCATCATGTCAGTCACAGCCTCCCCGAGTATTGTTGGTGACCATGTGTACTACCACAGTGTACCCATAGTATGATGTCTACGCACCATATCATAAAGCACAATTCATCTCAGACTGGTTTCTTGAACATGACAATGAGTTCACTGTAATCACATGACTCCACAGTCTCCAGATCTCAAGTCAATGGATCACATGGATGGGGAGTTTCGATGGGATGTGTAGCTGACAAATCATCTAAATAGGGACCAAACTCTCAAAGTAATGTCTATAGTATCTTGAATTTATGCCACGAAGGATTGAGGCATACTCATAAAATGTACCTAATAAAGTGGCCAGTGGGTGTGGAAACCTTTTGAACATTTTACGCTAGCATGCTACTGGTCCGATTGGATTCAATGGTTAAACTGCTCTTTCCAAACTTGGAGAACGGTTGAATAGAACATTATCCCACGGGCAGATGCAAAATGAGCCTTGATAAAAAGGTGTTTGTTCTAAATGATCAGCATGTTCCTCATTGATTTGTGAATATTTTTCCAACGGAATAGCGTCTAGACAGAACTCATTCAAGATTGTGTTATCGATTGTTCATCATATTGTTTTTTTTTTTACATTTTATTTGTTTTTACATACTTTGTTCCAACAAAGCTTAGATAATGGTCGCCAGGAGGCAATAAAAATTTGCTTATATTGCATTTGCTTTGTTGTGTGTACACTATTCCATCTGTTTAAACACTGCAAACTCTGTGGCTTCTGAGGTGTTTCAGAAGGGAAACATCTTTGTTCTCTCTTCAAGAAGCTTGCCATTCAGATTTTACTGCTCTATCAAATCAAAAGTGGAATCAAACTATACATGCTCTAATTTATTTCAACTATACATCATCACAAATGATATATTTAGAATATATACTGTATCTCTCTTAGATTGTCATCATTTGACCAGTTATACGCGCCCCCAACACCCGCCCTAGATTATTTTCTGTTTGCACATCCCAAATTTACGAGCTACCTTATCAAAGTCTTTTTATGCTTGCCTAGTACTTGCAGAATAGATGTTGATATGGTGTGATAAAACAGATGACTCTGTCTTTCTTGTTTCATTGGATGCTTGGTTTTATTAGGGTGTTGCAGATTACTCTGACCCCAAAGTCACTGATCACCAGTGCAAAGGTCCGTATTTCCTAACTAAATCCTGAAGGAAGTGCCATCTTAACCGCTCTGGTGTTTTAATTAATCTATTTTCCATTTTGTGTTATATCTGTTAGTCTTGTAATGCGCAGAGCAAACAGGAAAGTGAGCAGTTTTATGTAAGCGTCCGGTGTTTGGTCAGGCCTGACAGTGTTGTGTTCCACCTCTTTGCTATGACCTTGATTATAATTCACGGCTGATTTGAGATCAAATATTGAAAGAACACCATGCAGTGCATTCTTTAATTATACAATTATAGTGTGCGATACGTTAACAGCACTTAATGAATGTTGCACGTTGCTCATTTTCAACATGCAAATCAAAAGTAAAATTGGAATAAATCCATTAAGTTAACATTTATGCATGAAATGTGCTTAAGATACTATTGTGTTTGTTTAGAACGCGAATCAAGTTGGCTCCAGAGGATTTAGCAGGAATTTTGAAGAAACCATAAACAAATTTTAAACTGAACAGAAATAGGGAGTGTACTTACTTCACAAATTGATACAGGTTAAATCAATCAATCAATCAATCAATCAATCAATCAATCAATCAATCAATCAATCAATCAATCAATCAATCAATCAATCAACCAATCAACCAATCAATCAATCAATCAATATTTATGACATTATTTCCAGAACTTTGGCCTTTTTCAGCCTTTTTTACTACTTTACATTTTTCTCTAATAAATTTCCAATTTCCTTTAAAACTGTTTTTTTTGTGGCGATGCTTGATTTCAAGAAACTATGCAAAAAGGATATATATATATCTATATTACAGCAAAAATAACAACAATTCTAAAGGAACAGTTTTTATGATTTATTACAGGTGAAAAGACAAAATCAAAATTCATAAATCTGCTCAAAATGCAAGGAAAAGGTCAAAACAATGTGAAAGTTGTAAAAAAAATAAACAGCCGAGCCTCTCCTAAACCTAAAGCACTTTTTTTCCATTGTGCTGTGTTTTGTGCCAGAAAAAAAATACAAGCCATATCACAGGTCTTGTACTTCCAGGGGTTATCCCTTCTTTTCACTCCTAGACAGCAACGATTTGGAGTCTGTAAAATGAAACTGAAAGACGATCGTGCATTTTCTCACATTTTATTTAAATGACCTTGCCAAATATGTCATGCAATGTCTGTTTAAAACCAAAAATATCCTTTTTGAAACAGACATTTTATTTGAAATCAAAATTAAACGATAGGTGGGTCGCGTCATTCCTATTTAATTCAAATCAGACGCTGTGATTGACACATGCAGAGTATATGCAGAGTATTCTAAGGGTTAAATGGTCCCTTGTGGCTTTTCCATATTGTGATTTCAGATCAAGTTATATAAAGACGCTGTGTTGGGGTCTGCATACTTTAATTAGATTTAACAGCAGTTAATGAATGTACCATGTTGCTAATTTTCATCCTGTAAATGAATGGTAACTTTGTAATAAATCCCCTTGAGTTGAATCCCATTTTGTGAATATTTTTTAATTTAAGTTTTTAATTTACTGGGCCCAGACAATTTAGCAGGAACGTTGCAGAAACCATAAAAAAATGAAAGTCGCAAATTTTGGACTATCAATATTATTCCATATCGTAATCTTAATCTTAAGAATACATTTTTTCATTTAAAGAAAAAACCCTTGCTGCATGATCTTTTCTCAAGTTTTACAGCCTGCTTGGCTAATGAATCACTTTAATGAGCTGAAGGTCTGTTTCTGCAGGGGAAGAATGAGTGTAAAAGGAACTCACCTGCCAGCGGAGCGATCGAGAAGCAAGCAGCCAGGTAAAAGTGCTGCTGGTTCAGACTGTGCCGCTCTCTCTCTTTTACTTTACAACCCTTGTACTTTTATCTCTCACTGTATTCATTCATCCAGGCCCATATAAGGCAAGGCCAGGTGATATGCATACAGGTGTGTCATATCTGTGGCTGCATGCACATATCTCGCCCCCTCCCCAGTTGATGTCGCTGAGCAATAGAGCGAAACAAATGGATTTGTTTACCTCTCCATCTCCATTCCATCTGGTGTGGCACTTCTTTTTTCATTCTTTAAAGTAGTTGTTTGGTGTATAATAAACACTTCAGTCACTCATGTTTACATATACAGCCTTGCAAAATAATTAATTGTAATAATGACTTAGTAAACTAGTATATTTTTTAGATATCACTTATTTATGAGCACATATGTCATGTCTGTCATATCTGACACAGTGAAACAAATGGACACTTAAGAAAAGGGAGAGGCTCAATAGAATGAAAACATATCTACTATGAGATAATGGTCATTAGGAAGATGACATGAGCTCACTTCATGGGATAGTCCTTACTTAATGTCTTACATATCTAAAAAGTTCTTGAAAATCTATTTTCTTGTAGATTCTATTACATCGGCAACTATTAACATCAATCGTAGAATATTTAAACTGCAAATCAACAACACGATAAAAGCTAAATATTTAGGTTCATTTGTGTTTTTTTTTTTTATTTTTTATTTGTCGCTTTTTTATGTGCAGTAGCAGTGCATGCACATTGTTGAATGGGCCACCGGAGAACGAGAATCAGAGCAGTCTGTTATTGCCCCGTCTGTGGTGTTTCTTGGCTTGAGAGTTGGTTTTCAGCTCTGTTTAGTCTGTTCTTTCCTATATTTTGTCTTAAGAGTTTAAGCTGTTTCATCAATCCAGTTGAAGTTTATTGAGGTTTTCCCTATTAAGGGTGTTTTTTATTTGCTGCTTAATAAAGGACTCCTTTTGCCCTCCACTGCTGCTCTGCGGTTGAGGTCTTCAGGAACCCTACAGAGAAGCATGACACCTTTGGGAAGAAACCCAGATGTTGTGTGAAGAAAGGCAAGAATATCGCTGTAGAACTGAGTTCTAATCTATAAAAATGTAATATGTTTCTATATTGGTGTTATAGGATTCAGTATAACAGTCCGTGGTATTCAACCTTCATTAACAGCAGTGATTCAAAAAATTGCCAGCATATTGCTATCCACACGACGTTTACCTCTACATACGAGTTTTTTCTAACAAAGAAACTCAAGTTAATTCTTAAAGATGGTGGCTGCATTATATAGGCGAATTGACCACTACTTTATGCCTAAAGAGCTGAAACAAGATCCAAACAAGATTTTAGGTAGATATGAAGGTGACACATTTCAAATTTGAAAAACGTGAATCACATTTCTAATACAATTTCAACAAATGCCTACTACCAAACAAAGTTGGAATCACTTTCTAAAGTATTTCTTATCAATTTGATCCTACATTAGAATTTCTATTGAACACACCGTGAAAATATCTGAACCCAAAAAACTACACAGAAAATGATTCCTTCAAATTATTCATATTTAATGTGTGCATAGTCCTCAAAAAGGCAATTTGGTTAAACAAAATTATCATTTTTAGAATTTTTTACTTAAAATGTAGGGCCTCAAAAAACAATTAAAACAAAATTGTAATTGTTAGAACTTTTAACTTAAAAGTAGGCCTTCAAAAAACTGTTTGAAAGAATCTATACATTTTAAAATTTTTAATTTAAAAGGTAGGGCCTCAAAAAAGACAATTTGTTAAAAAAAATCTTAAATGTTAGAATTTTTAACTTCAAAAGTAAAATCTTAAAAAAAAAATGTTTGAAAAATAATGAATTTTAGAACTTTTAAATTAAAAGGTAGGGCCTCAAAAAATGACAATTAGTTTTAAAAAATGATACCAGTTGGAAATTTCAACCTGAAGCTTTTTCGGATAGTCAGTTTTGAGTTTTAAGTACTGTGAACTTTACAGTTTACAGTTTAGTCTTGAACGTAGAGTGTGGATACCCCAATTCACCTGGGGTGACATTTAATCAGAAAAACCAAGCTTAAAGTTCAATTTGGTATCTATGTACCCTATTACTTTTTTAATTTCAGACCAATTTGTGTGTCCTTGAGGAAAAATACCACTATAATGATGCTAAAGTGCCTCCAACCTTTGGACTGGTAATCGAAACGACTGTGGTTTTCCAGATTTGTTTCAATGAGTGGGAAAATATACTCTAATCCGTACAGGAATGCATTACTGGTTATTTCATTTGATTATGTGGCATTACAAGTAGCCAAACAATCTTAAACTAAATAGATATTTGTCTCTCTTTAGAAAGTAGTTTTGAATGTGAAAATGAAAAAAAAAACCTTCCCAATACAATTGTTGTTTATCGGTTAAATGGTGTAGAATAGCTGTGCTAAACTCTAAGAGGGTGTGTTGAATCATTGTGGGTGTGACGGTCAGTAGTGTACTACATGCCAAAGTTCACCCAGAATTACTCAATGAATCAGTTTTGCCATTGATTTTATGGATGAAATTAATTTCATTTCTTGTTTTTTGATACAAGAATCAAATCAAACCATGATTTTGTCTATTTCTGGAATGCGATGTATGTTACAAAAAGGCAGGACCGATCTTTTGAGAGATAATCAGACCATAATAATTCAATGAGTGCTCATATGTGAGATGGACAGTGGCTCTCTGTTGATCTATTACTGTCTCAAATGTAATTCTGTTTGAACAGTAGAGCCATTGTTAATGGTTAAATGAGTGCAGTCTCATTAAGAACTAAGCATTTTCCCAAAGAGTTACTCAAAGTTGTACTGGAATCAAAGATTCTTTGCTAGAGAAAGTTGCCTACCTTCAGTTCTTGGATCATATCTTTTCCAAATCCTGATTGTCTCTGTGTGAACTTTAGCCTCCAGAATCCGGCCGCTCCCCTCTCCTTCTCCAAACTCATTAACCAGCGACTGCCACTGCCCGGGGAGAGGGCAGCAAAGCACCAATGCTTTTCTACTAAACTCCTTCACTTATTTAACTCACGATGGACTTGATGTTTATGCGTCATTAAGCTGCTTTTGTTGATTTACTACAGAGTTTTGTAGGCCTTTGTGGAGGGGTTTTTAAAGTCTCAAAACCCTAGAAGACCTATTTGAAATCTTTACATTTGCAGCATCATCCTCAACGAGTCAGCAATTTTTTTTCTTATAAAAAAAGTCCATATTTTGATTTGTGCATTCAAGTTCTCTCAATCCATTCATCACCTCATAACATTGTGAGCCATATTTTATTTTCTATCCCTCTAAATGTTTTCTTATACCTTTTTTATTCAATATTGAAAAGTGATTTGTCCCTTTAAGGCAGTGATTCCCAACCCCTGGGCTGCAGACCGGTAGGTACCGGGCCGTGGGTCATTTGGTATCGGGCCGCACACAAAGAAAAACTAATTTCCATTATTTCCGTTTGATTTATTATCTGAGTCTTAATGATGTTTTATTTTGAAAAGTGGATTCTCTCGGATACATCCGTCTCACTAGACGCATGTCAAGTCCTCGACATCATAAGTCACATGATACATCCCGCTAAATTAAAGTTGAACATGATTACACAGTGGATTTACGTTCATTATTATTATTATTATTATTATTATTATTATTATTATTATTATATAGAAAATACCACAGTTATGGCACAGTTAAATAGAGGTTTAACGTTTTTAATGTTGATCTTATCATTTATTTTGTTTTTATCTGCTACACACCTTTAGATTGGGCTGTGAAAATATTGTCAGACAATCAACCGGTCCGTGGTGCACAAAAGGTTGGGGACCACTGGTTTAAGGCACATTAAATTAAATAAAAGCACAATCCACTTTCTTCAGTCGTACCAAATTTATTTATGTTAACGATATTTACAGGGACTCTCTGAATAGAATTAACAGCTCAGTGACAATTTCATTGATACCTCAGCTTTATTAAAGTACTTTTTTATTTTTAATGATGATAAATAAAGCAAAGGTAAGCACGACTAGAAGACACCACTTCTACTAACAGTGAAAGAATTAAACTCATTAAATAACTCTTTCTCCAGCCGTTTATCTAGATACAGAGAAGAACCAAATACAATCTGACTTTCTGTAAGCGAAGGTGAATGTTTTGCACAGCGCAAGATAAATCAGCAAGTTAAAATGCAAACGCACTGTAAGCAAATGAGTCCGTTCATTAGTATTTTGCAAGAACAGAAACCAAAATCTGTGAAATGCAAGGCATCAAATAACAATCGCAATAGTTTTCCAATAATTTGCATCAGAATGAAGCATACAATACCAACTTATGCATTTATGTAGCAAAGTGTCCACAGAGTCACCGTTTCTCAAGAATCTCCAGAAAATGTTGGGTTTTGAACTGTAGTTGTAGCATTCTGGAATAACGGGTTGGTACCCTGGGGGAGGAGAAGAAATCATCAACATAGTTTCAAGGCTGACTGAGACCATGTGTCGTGTATTGAAAAGGAGGACTTACGGATGTTTTTTCATGTTTTCTGCATTTTTCGAATCTCTTCCATTCTCTAATGTCTCTTGCGTACAGAAGTGCCTTGACGATGAGGAGGATGAGGAGGCCAATCAGAGCCACTCCTGCCAAAGACCCTCCTACAATGGCTGGAATGTTTGGTCCCTCAGGACACTCTACCACGACAAATCAAAAGGTAGAAAGCATTTTTGTTTAATTAAAACAGTAATAGCACAATTCTATTACAATTTAATCAAGATTAGGATGTTGCAGATGATTAATGTTAACATCTCCAAAAATGCTAAAAAGGGAATTCTGGGATTTCTTGATTCACTGTCTCATTCTTGAATTGAATCTAAAAAAAACAACAAAAAAAAGTCAATAATAACCAAAGCATTTTTCCCTGTCAAACTTTTTACTGTTAAATGAGACATAAGATGCAAATGTAACACAATCGTAGGATTATTTTGAGCATTCATGTAAGATATGTAAGTTTGAAATTTATATTTATGTATAAAAAAAACTCTTCCTGTAAAAATAATCCGTTTTGAACACTCCTTTAAATGCAGAAGGAAATTGCTCTGCACCAAAGTGTATTTTTCTTTGAAAGAAAATTGATTTAGCTGGAAGCAACTTATCAGAAAGATTGATGAAACTGGAATGATTTCATCAGTTTCATCATTGACAGACTTTAAAAAAAATAAAATAAAAAAGACTCAACTTCTGAGTGAAACCTGTCTTTCGTAATGGCAGCCTTTACTAAACAGTTTGAATGAGCGAACAAAAGCGTTTCAGTCATTCATGGCATTCCCTCCTTAAAACAAACTTTGCCACTACATCCCTGAAGGGTCCTTCGTTGGCAGCTCAGTTCTATTTTCTTTGCATCACAAACACTGCACACATTTGAAGCCTATTGTCTGATTGATTTCTGAGATGGCATGGAATACAACACAAACAGGAAGTTGCATCACAACCAGGAAGTAAAGCTTTTCAAAAGGGTTACTCATAGGAGCCTGCCCTATTTTAGCTGGCTGCTCTCTTTTATAGAGGTCCTTCTCTTTACCCTGCTTTTCCTCCCCCCCATACTCTTTGTTTCAAAAACATCTCTAATGTTTAAGCTAAATAAAGCCATACTTTCAGTTTAATCTTCTTAACCCTTGAGTTCAGAGTCTTCTTGCTTGTTTTTTTTATTTTATTTCAATAAATATGTTCAATAGTTTTTAAAAAGGGCTGTATGTGATGTAGCCGTCCCTTATATGTTCAACCTACAGCCGTCTCTTGTACGCAGTCATTTTTTTAATCAATGAAGCAAGTAATTTCTCAAGCCTTTTTGAAATAAGGTTACAAAAATATGCACCAAGGACTGTAAATGCAACTTCACACGTCTCTGATGAGGAAACAACCTTAAAACATGGTAGAAAGCTCTAAATCCATCCCTGGATGGATTTTGTTTGTGTGAACCTCATTTCTGTCCTCATCTCAGCCCCCCTTTAATGCTTCGGGCATTTTATTGGATCCACATACCTATATCTTTGAGGATACTGACAAAATACGTATCAAATCCGAGCAGTTCTGTCATTTTGAAAGACATCCAGCAGCCTTTTTGATCTTTAATTCGGCAGTCGATCTTGGCCAGTTTCTCAACCATCTCATGCTGCAGGTGTTTGCAGGCCAAACTGCAGTTCTTCTCAAATGGTCCTGAACCAAAGGCCAGACATTCCACACAGCTCCTGATATTCAAGAATAATTATAACATGTTTTAGAACACATCAAGCTTTAAATATTGTATAAATGTATTTTGGTTAGTGGGTGATGATATTGAAATGCTACAGAAATAAAACGACATGGTCTGGAAATTTGGGAAATTTCAAGATTGGTTCACATTGGTTCTTAAGCTGAGTGGCCAATTTTTTGTCCAATTTTTGGGCGGCACGGTGGTGCAGTTGGTCGATTTTCAATGAAAAGGTTGTTCGTTCCAGGTTCGTGGCCTTACTCGGAGGAGTTTGCATGTTATCACCAAGCTTGCATGGGTTTCACTTAAGTAGCTGTTTCCCAATTCAGGTTGTGCATCCTTCGGAGGACACAGTCTACCCAGTCTCTGGAGGCTACGCCTACCACCAGTAGATTAAAGAATCCCTGAACTCATTAATTCATTCATTCATCATTTTCCTGCCTGGTTATTCCCTTTCGGGGTCGCGGGGGTCTGCTGGTACCTATCTCCAGCTCGAGAGGCGGGGGTACACCTCGGACAGGTCGCCAGTCCGTTGCAGAAATCCCTGAACTACTGCTCTTAAATTTACACTTTCCATTGTTTGCTTTTTTGTGTGGATTCTGCTGGAAAAAAGCATCATGGGATATGTGAGGGCACAAAGAATGGTGCCGATGCATCCTCCAAAGAGGACCCTTAGATTTTTGCTGAATTGGGCAACCTTTGTGGAGCATTGTGACCTAATCTGGCTTGAAATTGGGACTTTGAAGGATGCAAAACCTGGATCGTGACACGGCTGATCTTTGTGTACCGTTGCTTTTCGTGCACCAGTAGAACCTTGTACTCCCGGAAGCGCTGACGGGGTTCAAAAAAATGAATGATCTAAAACAAGTATAATGTCTTACCCTGATTCTTGACATGGACGTTGACAAGCAGGGCATTTTTCGCAGAAGGGGCCCTTGTAGCCCCTCTGACATTCGCACTGGTTGCATACACATTTACCACGGTTGAAACAAACGTTTCCCTCAGCTTTCTTGCAGTCCGTGTCAGACTTTGCACAATGGCATGCTGTTCCTTCATAGCCTTCCTCGCACTCACATTTCCCACATTTGCACTTGCCATGACCTGTGAAGAATTCTCACATTTAAGATCATGCTTTGAAACGATGGCTTGTAAATAAACTTGTCTCGCACGTGTCACCTGCGCACTGTTTGTTGTCGAACTTTTCACAGTGTTCGTCATCACACTCGCAGTGTTCTCCGTAGAAATTTCCTCCGATTTCCGTCTTATGACACTGACAGCGTCCACACACGCAGTCTCCTTTGCCTTCACATTCAGTCCCGTTGTCTTTCCGACACTGTGCTTTCAGGGAAGCCTCATCCATCTGACCTAGTTTGCACTCGCAGCGTCTTCCTAAGTAATCACTGTTACATCTGTGGATGTGGAGAGGGGGATTATGTTAAATATGTAAGGCACTATCAGTGAACAAAACATTTAAAAAGAATATTAGTTTACGCATGCATATTTTTTATTCAAAGGCTTGACACTGTAAGAGAGCCTTTGATAATTGTACAATAGCATGTGGCTATGAAATGCAGTTTGGCAAGTAGATAAAAATCTAACCAAAGATTGGTTTAAAATGGAAAATTGAACGGTGGTTTTGCAAAAAAAAAAATGGTCAGAAGCAGAGGTCTACACACAGGATTAGGGAAGGAGGAGCGAGCCAGTGTTTGGAATATCAAATCTGTTTTCCATCTTCATTTAACTAAAGATTGATTTAAAAAGGGAAATTTGGGCCCTGGTTTTGCTGAAAAAATTGTGAGAAGCAGAGGTCTACTCACAGCGTTAATGGAGGAGGAGCGAGCCAGTGTTTGGAAGAACACATGTGTTTTCCATTTTCACTTACCCATAGATTGGTTTAAAAAGGCAAAACTGGTATTCCTGAATAAATGATCTGAAGCAGTGGTGTACACACTGGAATATGGGGACAAGGAGTGAGCCAGTGTTTGGAAGAGCACATCTGTTTTATCTATTGTGCAGTTTGAATTCAGCAGTGACTGGATGCTGACCCAGACAGTCATGCAGTAAAAAGATATCTGACATGACTTCTGTATAAATCATGCAGTCAGAACTCAGCTTAACACTTCTGAGTGCTGTTAAAGAACTAGTGGATATTGAAATCCAGTCTTAAGTTTGCTATGTCTAAAAGATTGCTATGACAACAGCTTGCACTTTCTTGAGCTTCAGAGAAGGAAGTCAACAAAGGGGAAACTAAATAGGTTTTTTTTACAAAGACAAACAATCCGCATGGAGGAAACAGCTCACATAAACCCAGAAGGAGGAGATGAAGAGAAGTGAGCTAGAGAAAGGGATTGTGTAGAACCGGGCGATTTTAGATGAAGGAGATTTGTTAGCCAGTAGTTGATGGCGGGGATGCATGCATCTGGAGTTCAGGAAGTGAACAGTATGACAGATGAAGGTGACCAGTGGGAGTAAGGTTTATACACACAAAGGGAGAGCTGGAAAATTAGGGTTTGTCTGGTGCAAATATTACGGGCATATAATCAAGGGAGATAAGGCACTATACTATATTGCAATAGTGCGTTCTAGACTTTAGTGAGGTTACGGATTGACAACTAGTTCGTATAATCTTCATAACCATATATTTTGCTTACATGCAACCACCACAGACGATTCGGCCGTGACCCCCACAGTGGTGATGCAGTCCATCAGGATCCTTACAATTACATTCACAGCGCGTCTCAATGTTCACTTTTAGCTTCTCATTGAAACCCAAGGGCCCGATCAGGAAGTTCTGACTGCTAATGCACCTCTCTGCTTTTACTGTCACTTGAAAAATCACCTGAAGATACAAAAGGGAAAGTTATCTTCGTGTTATAAATCAAGATTTGCATCCGTGCATTTGCATGTTGGTTTCCAAATGGCCTCACCTCATCTCCAATGGCCACGTTATCACACTTGCCCCTATCACTAAGGGTTTCTCCACCCCTACAGTTTGATGTATACTTCACAGATACGAAGTTAGGGAGAAAATCGTGGGCCATGATCACTTCCGATGTTAAACTCTGTTAAAATCAAAATGATGGACTCTCAAAATAAAAATAAATAAACTGCTGCATAATGGTTTAGCTTTTACGGAATCTTCAAAATACATACATTGTAGGCATCCACAATCAGATTGACGACATTGCTGGAGTCCTCAGACAACACTCCAACAGCAGATTTGGGAATTAGTTTGCTCAGCTCCTATTTAGGAACAAATAATGTTCACTGTGGTTAATTACATAAATGTCAATTATGTGCTTAATGAAAATGTCAAGCCACAAAGTCACTTTTATACTTTTATTGAAGCATGCTTTACTTACTGTGTAAATGTTTTCCATTTTTTTTGTTACAGCAAAAATTGGTTGGATGTTTTGCTCCTCCAACTTGCGGGCAATTTGCCCAACAGAGGGATAATCCTAAAATCAAAGTTCATCTCAGATTAAATGAAATATTTGCACAGCAATCTCCTGTTTTGGGCTGAAATTTGGCTCATATCATGTCCTGTCTTGTCCAGTCCTTTGTGTAGCACTTCTAGAAACCCACTCCAAATTGTCCCTGGAGTTTCTGCCCATCTAATGACCTACGACCTTATTCATTAACATTAACGTGGGCTTTTACTAAAACATTGCAAAAAAAATCCCAGATTCCTCGTACAATTTGAAAATGAGCGCATATACAAAAACAGAACACCCCAGCAGTTTCTTTCCTTATTTACATACATTTAAATATGTTAATGAGCTCAATTGAATGAGAAGCACACATCAAGAATGTGCCAAAATAAAGTAATAAACACTACTTTTCAGAAACTGTTACTTTTCTGAAAAATTTTAATTTTTCAATTAACCTAACATCATGTTTTTGGGATTGTGGGGGAAACCGGAGTACCCGGAGGAAACCCACGCAAGCACAGGGAGAACATGCAAACTTTTCCATGTTGATTTCACTGTTGGTAAATCTGAAAGTGAGTGTTAAAGGTGACATGCATCAGGTTTTATTCATTATTCGGAAATGCTTTTTAGCTGGCTGCCCAGAAGAAGGCAGTCTTTATTTGTTTAATTTTTACTCTGCATTTCAGTGCTCACTTTGTTTCAATTCACGGAATCAGCCAAATGCATTTTTCTTATTTAATTTTCAGAATCAATTAATGCTGTTTTGACCGAAACTATATAATACTAAGATACTATGAATACAGTATAATACTATGAATACTAACTATTTAACTATTTGCTTTCATCTTTTGACAACATTCTGGAAATAAAACATGAATGGAGTGAGTCAAACCCAGATATTGCTCTTGCTGTACATATTGTTGACCAGCTGACAGGTTTCTTTGTTTGGTTCCAGAATGGCTGCAAGCTTTCCATCTCCAGCCATGTGGAAACCGTCATCAGTTGCCACGACCAACAGGCGAGTGCTGTTTCCCCAGCCAATGTCATTCTGTGCATGGGTGAAAACAACAGGTTTAAGCCTAATTGTCATGTTAAAACAAATCTAGAAATGTGTCCGTGTGCATCACCAGCTCTGGTATTCAAGGAATGTTTAACCTAGAATACATTGAACCTGAAACCTAGATGCTAACGTGAGGTAACATGACCGTAAGATATATGATTGAGTACTACATCCTGATAAATTAAGAAACAAAGCAATGAGGAGTTTTTCCAGCATTAAATATTTTCCAAATATTTTATTTAGCCTTAATAAAACAAATAATAAAGGCTTTTGATCAAAAGTTGTGAATGAACAGCCTGTTTTTCTGGTGCATTAACAGGTCTTGGGTCAGTGCTAGAAAGATAGACTCAACTGAGAGCAAACTTGTTTCACTTTAGGAATGAACATACGCCAGACATGAAGCTTGCATGGACAACAATGTACTCTCTAGATTTCAGTGTGTCAATAGACTTGAATTGGAGGATTAGGAAATGACCTTTAGAGAATATCAGATAGCAATAAATCGATTTTTTTTTTTGTGGTGTAGTTCCGTTTCAACTTAAGTATATCTACAGAATTAGCCCTCTATACAAAACAGGCCTCACCACACAGACAGCAGCTTGCATGATGGCATCCAGGCTTCCTTCTGGAGGGTCCAGGTTGCCAGATATATGTTGCTTGGACACCATGTCTTCAAACTTTCTTTCATCTGCTGTTAACGGAAGCACATGCTGAAAGCCGAACGCTGGCTGACATTGCTCCTTTTTATCTGGACACGGGTGCTTGAGTTTGGCTTCATTGGTGTCAGTATATGGAAGAAGTGTTTTGTCAACAAACGAACCAAATCCTGCGTAAAGAAAGTCAAGTCATGTAATACTTCCAATGTTCTGTGTTCTTTTGCCCATATTATTCTTTGTCTTTTATTGGCCAGTCTCAGATTTGGCCTTTTCTTTGCCACTCTGCCCTGGAGGCGCTTCTTTACTCTAGATGTTGACACTGGTGTTTTGCGGCTACTATTTAATTAAACTTTTTATTTCTCAAGCTACTCTAATGTGCTTATCTTCTTGCTCAGTTGTGAAGTTGTCTCTCTTCTCTTTCCACTCTGGTTAGAGCCTGTTTGTGCTGTTCTCGGAACAGTGTAGTACACAGAGTTGTAAGAAAACCTTCATGGAATACCATTCATTTCAAAGAACAAGAGTTTCACTTGAAAGTTGCCTTTTTCTGGTCTTTTTGAGCATTTTATGCAACAAAATTGATGCTCCTGAGACTCAACTTGAAGGTCAGATTTAGTGCTTCTCTAACCAGCGAGACTGTTCTAGCTGTTTGTTTGTTGCGGTAATCTGGATAAATTTCACCCCAGACTTCTAGAAGCATCTCCAACAAGGTGGAATGACAAGATGAGCACTTCTTGCCAACCATACGCTCAAGTTTCACACTGTTTTGCGCATTTTATTGACCCCACAAATGTGATGCTCCAGATACTCAACCCGCTAAATGGAAGGTCAGTTTTATTGCTTCTCTAACCAGCTAGACTGTTCTAGCTGTTAGCTTGTTGAAGTTATTTGGAAAAAATTCAACCCGCACTTCTAAAAGCCCCTGCTACTTGGTGGATTGACAAGATGAGCACTTCTTGACAATCACAGTGCCATGAAAGTTGTCTTTTACTCCAGATGCTCCAGATACTCAACCTGCTCAAAGGAAGGTCAGTTTTCTAACCTGTTAACTCTTTTCACTTCTTTTGACACAGAACAAACTGGGGAAAATGTTTGGGACTAGAACCCTGGTCACAATTGCTCTGTGCTTTCCAAGCTCCACCACTACTCCACTGGAGCTCAACTGTGAGTTTTATTTTAATGCAATTATAGAGTGTGCACTCTTACCTATTTTGGCATTTCCAGTGATTTTGTTGAGCTCTTTTAGTAAATCAATTCCCAGTTTCTTTACATTCTTCAAGTCGTCTTTCATTGAGTATGAGAGGTCCATTAAGTAGTAAAGATCTACAGGATAGCCTTCTGCCCTTTTAAAACGGAGTTGAAAAGTTTGTGGCATCCCTGAAAGCAACACAAAGTTTAAAATTGGGATTTGTGTGTGCGTGCGTGCGTGCGTGCGTGTGTGCGTGTGTTTGTGTGATTCTGTACCTGGTCTTAGATTCAGGCGGATTTCTTGTGGTTGGATTTGAACTGGATTGGCACCAGCTACCAGTGGGTCGTCCTTAACATATTCAAATTTGTTTTTTGGATTTATTATGCTGTCTTTCACACAACCTCTCTCAAGTAGCAAGGCAACTGTGTCACAACGTGCTGCTTCCTGCTCGCCCATCTTTGTGAAATTCTGTGGTTGAATGAGAACCGAAGGCAGCATTTTTAAGGAAGTGCATTCTTTTTTTTCAGTCCTTCAACATATATTTTTAACATTACATTAAAATGACACCATTTTTGCAAATGGCTGCAATACAAAAAAGAGTGAAATTCACTGTATTTCGAGGATTCATTTAAAAAATAAGTTCAAACACATGGAAAAGTGAATAGGCTATGACTGCCCCAATGAAAATGTATTTAATTATTCATAAAACTAGGAGAACATCTAGTGCATTTACCAAGTCTTTACACCATGCACAGCCGGGTCCAGACATGATGCAGCCTCCACATGTGTTTACTGAAGTTTTTAAACATTGCTCCTGCGTGCAGACTGCAAGAAACATTTCAAGCTGCAGTTACACGAACAAACAGGAATTTTTCTTTTTAACATACAAACAATAAAAAATATTATATAAAAATAAAAATTATATAGTTCATTCATTCAGTCATTCTTGTCACAAGGAGAAATGCAGGGTACACCCTGGACGAGTCTATCTATAAATATATAGATGTATATTTATTTCTTGAATTAAGACATTTACTAATGAAGGGGAGGCTTATGTACAGTGCTTTCCTTTGGAAAGTATGAATACATTTGTGCCGTCTCTAAGAATATTCGTAGCTGAGAGGAAGTTGTGGTCGAAAAAATGGCATGAAGTAATTAATGCAAATGGAGGACCAACCAAGTATTGAGAAACTAATTTAAAAGGGGAAAGCAAGCTGTGATAATAAATTAACAAATAATATCTAGGGGATTTTTTGAAAATGAGTCAGTCAACATTCAGGAAATAATTGTTTGAAATAGTTCAATGTATGTGTATTGCAAATGAAATATACAGGATTGTGAAAAAGTTTTAGGCAGCTATGAATAAATGCTAATACTGCTTTAAGTAATTGATTAATAATCAAATCATTATTTTATCTTAAAACTAAAGAAGGAGCAGCCAAACTCCACTAATGCAGTTTCTTGTCGTGCCAAGATTGTATACAGCAACAATACACAAGGTAGCTATATTGCATCAACAAGGTCTTCCACAGAAAGATTTTAAAGCAGGGTTTCAAGATGGTTTTTTAAGCTCTTTTGCAGAAGCATAAAGATTTGAACTATGCTGAGGAACCCGGATGCACTGGTAATTTGTAAAATATGAATTATATAAATTTGGATAATTTCAGGCAACAGTAAAGCATGGGGGAGGCTCCTTGAACATTTGGGGCTTGAGATTTAAGGTGCACTATTGACCCCACGGTTATTGCCTGCAGCAGGGCAATGGCCGCAAACATACTGCCACAGTAAAGGCCTCTACACACAGATCCGAAGTTCACTGTATAGCATTTTTTTCAAACCTGCCCAAACCATTTCCACTGAACTATTTCTTTGAAAGGAGCTTGTATTAGACGCTTCATTCCAAGAATTTCCAAAAAAACTGATTTAATGTACCTACCCTGCCTTCCTAACAAGACGAGTTGCAGGCTCATCAGGAACAATGAATGACGCATACCCTAAAATAAAATGACAAACATTATTATCTTATTTCATTCTTTCAATTCCTTTTTTTCATTCTTTCAAAAGGAAGAATCGCAGTAAATAATGCACTCAAAGATAACGTATGGCAGACCCAGACCTGAGAAATATTTGGCATTTGTTAGACAATCTCTGTGAGTATCTCTAACATTTTTCACTTGTTTTATAAGCAAAATTTTAGATTTCTCAGAAAATATGATTGATGAAAATATGATCAACCTTGTTTACTCTTTTTAAATCAGGTTCTCAGGCCAAATATGTCATTAATATTTAGAAAGAGTTGCACAGTTGTTTGACAATAAATGGGGTCCCTCAACCAGTAACCATACATTACCACTAACCAAACTGAGCCTTCTGTGAAAAACCACTGGGATGTTTGGGTTCGCATCTCAATGTTAGGATTTTTAATGAACTTAACATATTTTAGGAGATGTATTTGAGATGTGACCGCCCATCGGTAGCCATGTTCCCATACAAATGTGCAAATTTACTGTGCAAAACTGGAATATTGCACAAAGTATTTGCATATCCTGATAAACAGGTGGCAAATATCGAAAGGAAGTTCTTACGTTAGGAGAAGGCGTTTTTCGTAAAAAGTTATTTTCTCGCGCTTTAGAACACGTAGACAAAACGCAATATGCGCCGTCATGTCGTCTTGCTTTAGGAGGTGGGAGCTCTTTGGGAACGCAGCAGGTCAAGACTGTTCTGGGAGGTGATTATCCCAAACCACATCGATGACAGAGATGTTTTAGAATGAATAAAACAACATTTCAGATGTTGTGCAATGAAATCAGTTGATCGTTTAGGGCATTAATGCCACACCATCCCGCCCAGTTCCAACTGAAAAACACATTGCATTTGGATTTCTTTGGTAACTGCATTTCCATCTTAGGTTATGCAGATTTTTTTCTTTTATGCCCATTTTCAAAATCTATGCACATCTTGACATTTCCATCAAGGTTTTTTTTTATGCAATATTTCCAAAATGCACATAAATAGGTGGATGGAAACGCAGCAAATTATTTTCCTCATGTCCTGATAAGCTGATCATATGTCTTTGACCAGATACCCACTTTGCTCTTCTCCAATCATTCCCATATAGAGCTCACAAACTAACGGCAGGTTCTGACTGCAAACTACTGAATGATCATGTGATCAATAGCTCAAACACATTTTCTGCTTGATTTTGCTTCTTATGAAAATGCATTTCTTTATACAAACTGATAGAATCTTGCTTCACCCTAATGGAACGTCCTGCATGAACAGCTCAAACTGGGTTTGGAACATGGTAACTGGTTTATTAGCTAACTTCTATACCAGCTACTATCTTCCAAAACACAGCTTGAGCTGCTCGGTCAGAATTTCCATTATGTCAAACCAATAAACAAATCCCGAAGAGATAAATTCTTAATATTTAAGTCTGTTTTATGATCAAGCAGCAACTTCCTATGTTCCCCCTGATGCAAAACAGGAAGTGACTGAAGCTGCATTTCAGGGAGCAGATTTCTATTGAAACCCATGTCATCTTTATAAAAGTAAATAAAAGTATTTGAAGCCATTTATATTGCTACTTTGAATGGCTTAACCACCTGCATTAGGTTGCTCTTTCTGTAAAGCGTTGAAATATCTACATAAAAGCACCAAATAAATACGTTTGACTGTCTTAAAGTTATATCAAGCTTTAAACTTTCAGCACCTCAAGCATCTGGTACCACAAAGTCCAACCAATTTCAATGACCTTAACCTTAAAATAATTCTGTGCTCACTTTATAAAACAAACTGTGGGACTCTTAATTATTTCATCACAGTGTAGTGATGAATTTTTCTTTAAAAACATGCATCATGCTTTATACCATTTCACAACATTTCAAACAGCTCTGTAAAACCATTCTATTGATTTTCTTGAAAATAAAAAAGAAATACTTACCGTTTCGAGAATTGCTCCTCAGAAGGAGGTTGTGCTGTTGGTTGAGACCCGTTAGTCTCAGAATCAAAAGAAAGTGAGCAACCGTTTGCACACATGACAGAAAAAATGAGAGGAAGTTGGTTGGTGTGAAGCTTTGGGGGAGGTAAGGGTGTTTGTGAGAAAGAGGGTTAACACAATTAAGTTTAAACTAGTATAATTTAATATTAATTTAATAGTGTTAATAGCATCACATGTTGTGATTCCAACTCAAAGATGATATCTTGCTATTTCTGATCAAACTATATATTTTCATAAACCCTTTCACTTTCAAGTTTTACCATAAGTAACAGTTTTAGAATTTAGTTGCCATTTATTTTTTCACGACTCTTTGTTGCTTATTGATAAAAACATATTCGCTTCTGCATAAGAAGATTAAAAAAGTTCAGTTTTTCAAAATTTTACAGTTTTTGGCATTGTGATCAATCATGTAATAAATACTTTCTACATTGAGCTTAAAATATCGACAATAATGTAGAAACATCGTGATCCTGTTCTTGACAGATTACATGCTCAAAATCTGCAGAAATACGCTTCACAACATTAGTTTAGATCCAGTTCACATGTTTAGATTCTGCAACTGGATGAAAATCGGGGGATATTTTCAGTTTGAACTTTGTTACTAAAGTGTATAACTATAAATTTGTTGTGTATTATTATTTTTTTTTTTTTTTGATATGAGTGAAAAATGCTAATTTTATTGCAGTTAAAGGGAACAATGTGTTTCCAATGACCACTAAAGACTCCGTTCTTGTGAAAATGTATAGCAGACAGCTCTAGTTCACCCTTTGTCCATTTCATTCGTGGAAAGAAAATGATCAGCATCGGTTTCTAAACGGAGAAGTTCAACCACAAAAAGGGAAGTCACCAAAATATCACATAAATGTGGGCGAGGGGTGATTCGGAGAGATCTGCTGCAACATCTTCTGTGCAATAAATGATTCGATAAATGTAACAACCAAATTGCTACAGTATATTTAAGGGACTTGGACATCTTAAGCCGTCAGCGTTTCTGAATTAACAGTGAAATAGCGCCACCTTTTGAACATACAGACCTTGTGGATATTACATTGAATATCTGAATCAGAAATAAAAATAAATGATAAATCATCCAGAATTGTCCACGTTGTACATTTAACTCTTTGTTTTGTGCATTGTGTAGTTTTAATCAACATTGGCGGCATAATAATGGAAACTTTTAGTTCCTTTAATAATTTCTACGGTATTTAGTACAAGTTTAAGACTACACTTTGGGTCATTTTCCAATCCAACTGCTGGGTCAAAAGGGGATAATTTAACCCAAAAAGTTCCTTTAGAATCTTGATCCAGCATGCTGGGTTGTTGTTTTTTTATTTATTATTATTTTAGAAATTTTCTATTATTGGATGCAGAGTTTAGTTTACCAACTTTGCAAACTTTAGAAAGGACACTTTGAAGGAAAACACAGAGAAAGGCATACAATCCACTGGCTTGGTGCATGGGTTTTCTTAACTGAAAAGCTGGAGAGTTAATTGATAAAATGCAAATATAAACATTTTTCATGAGAATGCATGATCTGCTTTTTATTTATATTTTTAAGCTCTGTAACACATTGAACACTTTTCCGGGAGAACTTTTGCTTTATATTTGTAGATTTGTAGATGTATTTGGCAGATACTTAAATCCAAACATATATATTTAGACAGTTAAACACAATTATCATGAATCCATCTCTTCTTTAGATTACATGCTGTCAGTCCAATGAAAATGCACGAACTGGGAACCACAGACAGTTATTTGCTTTCTGCTGAGCATAATCTGAAAGCCTCTGAACATTGCCAAAATCCAGTTACTTCTGAGTTTGGGCTCTGGTGAAGAGATATTCGTGACTGGTTATTCTGGAGCTGAGCGGGGTGGTGTCCTCTGTGCTTCAAATCGATCAAATGCCGATCTTTTACTCCAACAGAAGAAATTGAAGCGTAAGGTTGTCAAAAAGCTAGAATGAGGTTGTATTTAAGAGATTATTCTTATGTATGTTTGGGTTTAGAGGTTGTTTATATGTTACATTATATAGGACCAGAGTTCTTCATTAGCTTGAACTTGCAATTCTCTTCACTAGATGGCAGTGTGTGCTGTTAAATTGGTCCATCAATAGTCCACCAGTGAACATTTCAGACTTTGAGTCTCTTGTACACCAAAACTGCCTTCTCAATCAAATTTAGATGAGCTTGAGTCTTACATTCATGAGATATTAATGGAAAAATATAGAACCTTAAATCAAATTGTAAAATTGATTATTGTGGAAGAGACTAATATTTACTAATATCACGGAATTTAAAATTGTATCATAAATTGTATTTATTCTACTTAATAACTAAGTTTTGGGGGAGTTTTATCGTGACTAAGTTTTATTCTAAGACTAATTGTCTATTATTAATAATATGGTAAATATTATTTATTTATTAATAGATCACACTCCTAGTGTGTAACAGGTACAAAGTGAATATAGCATAAACAATTCTTGCCCTCCAATGGCAGACTGAACCAGCTTGTTACACATCTGGTGAGAAAGTTCATTATTTTTCTTAATTCCGGCATTCTATAGAATGTCCTTACATTGTAAAGAATGCTCGTTTTGTGGCAAATGATAAAATGTTAGTGTTTTTTTTTTTTTTTTCTGGGGTGGGTGAAGATATTACATGCTTTTCCTTGGCATTCTAAAGAATGACCGGAACTACAGGACACAAGATCAGAAGCATTTGTTAATTAACGTGCATTCAAAGCCAAAAAATCTGACTTGGATATGGCAAGCCGAAAGGGTCAAAAATGTAAAACTACCAGGTGCATTTTAAATGCTTTTAAATAACAGTTTTGCTGCAATATGTAGTTGCCAGTTCAAAAATTTATTTAGGGTGATTTTGGTTTTTTGAGTTTTTCCCATTTTTTGGCTTTCCATACAAGCACTATTGCCATCAGGAAGGGGAGGAGGTGCATGATGTGGATAGAGACAGCATTAATGACTCTTTATGGACTAAGCATTCTACACTTTGCCAGTATCATGTTTCTAGAAAACCCACATTGACATAAATCAATAGGAAAAATAAGTTGCGTTTAACTGCAATTGTGTTTTATTAATTACTGAAATATAATTGGTTAATGTTAAGGGGGTCGGCTAAAAGGTGACTTTTATTCAGATCATCCTACAAACTCAGAAAGCCTTCAAATGAACAACCTACCCACCTTCTGGCTGAGGAACTGCAGTGCAAACCACTAGGGAACATTCAGCCCCTAAGCGCAGCTTTTCCATACACATTTCTGCATTTGGTCCATGCTTAACTCGGTGTAAACAGCATAGGTTGGCAAGAACTCTAATGATATCAAGTCTTCTAGCAATATTGAGTGCATTGTATTTGCAGAAAGTGAACGCTCATATGCATTTTCTCCATTTATGCCCACCTTCACTGCAGTCTTCATTGATTTTTCTCACTATCTATGAACAGTGTGAGTGTGAACCTCTGCAGAAGTGCATGAGTGCAGCAGCAGGATCATGTGCAGGGGCAAAGCGAGCTATTAAAAGCACTGACTGCAGTATAAATAGCTCTAGCGTATAAACGCAGACTCTGGCGGCATTGGATTCTGTGCGCTGCTCTCTGAAGCTTCTGTTGTAAGCAAGTGTTCCCTTCATTTAAGGTGAATACAGCTCCTTCCACTTTAAATTCCATTTTTAATATTTTTGTAAATAATGAAAGCTCACTGTGTTTGTTAAACCAGTTAGAATTATTGGGTGGATATTTGGGCTGCGGTTTTTGCCTGCTCTATGCAGATGGCGGCTGCTCCCTGTAGCTGCTGAAGAGGATAAAAATAGCAGCAGTTTCTGCCTCATCCCTTTGTGATTCTTCTCTCCACACACACATTCAACATACACTTGAGTGTTTTTCTGCCTCCATCTTCACCTTCATCAGTTTGACTTCTGGCTTAAAATACTGTTTGATCTTGGCATCTCTTAATTGGGAATGCTAAAGCAAAGTACATATTGTTTTTTATTTGTAAGGCAGAATTGAGAACATGTGAGGTGATGTAAAACATAGTTTTTTCATTCTTTTTAAATCACAAATTGAAATGAACAATGCTCACTCAACTTAAATGAGTAAAAGGTGTAATCTTTGTTTCCTCTAAGGTCATCCAATAATCCCACCTATAATTTCATCAAACACCATCCCTCTTTACGTTAAAATCTATTAAACACTGTTTTATATTTAAAACCCATGACCCCACCTATCTGCTGCTGTTTAAATCTTCTATGGGGTCCCAAACTTTCAGTTCTGCTACTTTCAAATAGTCAAGACTTCACCAAGACAGGCTAACTCTCTTTAAATGTTTTCTTTTTTACTATGTTTACACCAGTCTCTTGTTTTATTTGTTGCTAACTATGCATAGTGCCATTGAGGGACAGGGAAGAACCTTCAAATTAAATATATTTAATATAACGTATAGACTTAGATTATTGGATTTTGTTAAAGTTTTGTTTGGGAAGCTTTTGACTCATATAACAGCTAATTGATCAATAAAGCTACAGCTAACATTTGAAAAAAGAATAAGTAAAGTTCGTTTATTCACTGAGGAGCAAGCCAGTGTATGGAAGAGCACAACAGTTCATCATCTACATCTTACTAAAAACTCACGCAGTAAAGGTTTGCAGGATTTTGAGAAGGTTTGGACCTATATAACAGCTAATGGATCAATAAAGCTAAAGGTAACATCTAAAAAAAAAGAATAAACAAAGTTCACTTTTACTGAGGAGCAAGCCAGTGTATGGAAGAGCACAACAGTTCATCATCTACATCTTACCAAAAACTCATGCAGTAAAGGTTTGCTGGATTTTGAGAAGGTTTTGACCTATATAACAGCTAATGGATCAATAAAGCTAAAGGTAAAGTCTAAAAAAAAAAAGAATAAACAAAGTTCACTTTTACTGAGGAGAAAGCCAGTGTATGGAAGAGCACAACAGTTCATCATCTACATCTTACCAAAAACTCATGCAGTAAAGGTTTGCAGGATTTTGAGAAGGTTTGGACCTATATAACAGCTAATGGATCAATAAAGCTAAAGGTAACGTCTAAAAAAAAAGAATAAACAAAGTTCACTTTTACTGAGGAGAAAGCCAGTGTATGGAAGAGCACAACAGTTTATCATCTACATCTTACCAAAAACTCATGCAGTAAAGGTTTGCTGGATTTTGAGAAGGTTTTGACATATAACAGCTAATGGATCAATAAAGCTACAGCTAACATCTAAATTTATTACATATTTATTGAGGAGCGAGCCAGTGTATGGATGAGCACAACTAGTTATCTTCTACATTTTACCAAAAACTCAATGGAAACCAATGAGAAAATGTTTTCTAGACTTGAGAAAATGAGCTGAAATTTACATAAAGTTACATAAAGATCACTCTTGCTAACACGTTTAGAAAGGGTTGGTTGTAATTCCATTATCAATATGTCTGAATTAGACTCATATGTAGTCAGTAGTGTTTAGCTTCCCTCAATTGTAACCCCTTTTTACCAATAAAAAAAAAAATGTATTTCGTGTTTTGTTTTATGTGAAAGTCCCTATACCTGTATTTTGGACATCCACGAACGGTACAAAATAAAAAAAAAATCAATTTCATGACTTTTTCTGCTTCATCTGATTCATGAGTCCTGATTTTGGGACACCTATCCCAGCGAACACTTGACAGAAGCCTGTACTGGCCTCTAGAGCATTACAGGACCACTTCCTTGTCACAAACACACAAGTCAATCAAACGGCCAGATTTTCCACCTGAAAATTAACCTGAGCCGAGAGAATTTCACCCAAGCCATAGAACAGTGATTGCTTCTGATTGTAATAAATAATGATTCTCTCCCATTTAAAAAAAAAAAACTATTTATACAAACAATTTTATGAATTATGTTTCTGTGTCAGTTCACATTTAATACCTGACATTTTTTTTCAGTGGTTTACTATAAATCTGAGAAAACAATACATTAAAGAAGTGTATTTTAGTTGCTGTAAACATGGATTAGAAACTCTTTTAAAAGCACTCTGTCAATACTCCACACAGGTACTGTATTGATCTGTTGGAGAAGATACGTGCATGAGAAATACTGCAATCGCTATCTTCTGAAGTCCATGAAAATTTAATTTGAATTGAAACGCAGGCGAGAGATTCCTTTGTTATGTTACAAAAGTTGGAAATGTGTGGAAAGTGTAAAAAAGTGATGCGTGTGTATCTATGTGTGTGTATGAATATAGTTATATATTATGTTTTGCAGTTTTACTCATTTTGATGTGTTTTGTTAAAAGGGGTTTTCTCAAATAGGAAGTACAAGCTTGTACCTGTGCAGGGCATCCCTCGAAATCCTATAATTTTTGCAATGTTTGTGTCTTGTGATTATAATCTAATATTCAAAGAGTGAAAACTCTCTCAGCTCTCCCACTGTTTTACATTTTGTGATAATTGACACCATTTCACTGTTCATTCCACCCCCTGCTGGGCTTATTATTCTCTGCTTCTAGAGCGATTTAGCAGCAGTCCAGCAGCTTGTTATGACTATGAACAGTGAGAGAAATCATAGAACAGGATACTGCTATCCTCTTTCCCGTCAACAAATCAACATTGGAACTTGTAGAAGCTTTATTTCAAGCTCATTATTCTGAATATCTCAACGCAATGTTTTGTGCAAATGCTCCGGACTCGGTACTTGTTATCCAGTTATCCAACACAAATGATAACAAAGATGTGAGGAAGAGGTTTGCGTTTCCAAGTCAAATAAGCATTTGGATGTTAACTTCTTTTCTTTTTGTTGTAGTACCTGAATATTTAATAGCAATTCATGATTGCATTTTGAGATCAGTCCAGTGCGACGGGGAGTGTGGAAAAGATGTGAGGAGGTGAGTGCAAGCAGGTTGGAGTTGGTGGAGAAAAGGGTCAGGGGTGTTGTGTGAAAAGGAAAGGTGTACAGAACAGTAGTGAGACCAGCTATTCTATTGGTAGAAGGTTGTTGGAGATGGAGATGCCACGCAAGAGGTCAAGAGGAAGACCAAAGACAAGATATATGGATGTGCTGAAAGAGGACATGAAGTTAGTTGGTGCAAGAGTAGAGGATACTGAGGACAGAGTTAGGTGGAAACATATGATGAACGAAGAGAGAAAGGGTGAGGAGATTGGTCATTTGGGAAGAGCTTGGAGTGGAGTTCCTTCACATCTAGAGAAGCCAGCTGAGGTGGCTCAGGCATCTGTTTCTGAAGCTTCCTGGGCACTTTGAGAAAGTTTTCCAGGCATGAAAGACCTAGGAAACAATGGAGAGATTATCCCCAACAGGCCTGGGAATGTCTCTGTGTGCTTCTGGATGGTGGAGCTGGAGGAGTAGTCTGATACAAAAGTTTCACTTTGTTTATCTGTACGATGGTGTGAAGAATATAGAAGGTTTTTTGGGGGTAGATAAGAGCCTATTATTGGGTTTTTTTCTGGCTTGTTTCAGGTGAAGTTGCTCAAACAAGGGAGTTGTTTATTTCCTATGTGTCCGTCGTTTCAAACACATTTGCTCTTATTTTATCAGAAATACATACTTTGGGAACTAAGCAGGTTTCCTGGAATATGTATACACTCCTGATGGTCTGATAGTCACCAATTATATTAGTGCTTACCAAATGCTCCAGACAGTCCTCGAAGGACTGTGGGAGGCTCTGCTGTCTAAGACTGAGACTAATTTGACAACGTCTGCAGCAGCAAATCAAATGCATTGCAGCACAGCTCCAAGCAGACAGAAATGACATCCAGGAGGACTGTCAAGCGGATGCTTCTAAGATCACCTGGAATGTGGAGGTACTAAAATGGGTGACGCATACCTGGGTAAAAAAAAAGTTTGAAAGTGACTTTTCATAAACTGGTAGCTAGAAAAGCGAAAACCTTTAGTTCTCCTTCGGGAGAAACAGCTTCGAGATTTCACCACTGCAGACTGGCGCGAAACAATATCAAATGAATATGAAAGATTGTGTTTTTTGTCGCAAGTGGACTTATTTTGGCTTATCCAGCTCACACACTTTATTAATGAAAAATTATTTTCACATTATTCTCAGGTCCTCACTGGCATGTCAGCTGAGAAGTAAACTGCTTACTATCTGCACAAAGCACGATCTCAGTGTTTGCAGAAAACAGCCAGGTATTTTTACCTCTTGTTTCACATTCCAGCTCCGTCACTGAGACGAGGTGTTTGTGCTGTTATTTGTGGATCTGCCGGTTCAAATAAGAAAATAACTCTACGCCTTTAATGGCATCCTTCCACTCTTTTGGAAGTCTAGATGATGGTTTTTGTGTATGTAAAAAAGGGATTAAATATCTCAATGGGCAACTTTGGCCCTGCTTTATGCAGAAAAATCTCTCTCCAGTGCATTTCAGCGTCCTCATTTCCTCTTAATGGCCCGTCTGTCTCTCGGTCTTTCCCTCTACTCTCTGGATATTTGTGCTTCAGCAGTGATTGGCATTTTGAGTGGGCATGTAATCCCTCTTTATAGTCCTTTTTATAGTGCCTGATTTATGAAGGGGTCAGCTGTGGTGTAAAGCAGGCACTTTAAGCTTCCTCTTCCTGTAATGGATTCTGGGTAGCAGTGCTTTGAGGAGCCGAGGATGAGCAAACAGAAAGGGATGCCGCCGCCAAAGATGTGAATGAAATCAAGTGGGTTTACTTCAAATGAATTCACGTGCTTTCATAATGCATTTCATGTGATTGTTTTGAGTAAATAGCAACTTAGCAGTGAATAGTATTAACATTAGAAGCATACTTTATAAGAGCAAATACTATAAGCCCATTATCTCTCGCATTTGTCAGCCGGAGTGTGCATCAGTGAGTCAGACCATGGCTTGCTGACTCAGCAGCATCCATCCCTCATAGCCACACATGCCATCACCAGCTCCATGCATGCCATTACATCTGCTCAAGCGCATCAGACCATTGCCAGTAAACACATTTCACTTTGTTTGCTGTTTACAATGCCACTGTAAAGCTCTGAATGAGATTTCAAATCTGTTCTGCATAACACATCTGAAAACAGCCAGCAGGCGTCTGAAAAAGTCTGGCAGTAATCGTGCATGTGCTACTTTTCATACAGTACACAGCATGAGTTCAAGCTTTGCCTACTCAAGATACTTTCAATGACAAACTGCATTCAGATTGAACCCTGATGTGGAACGGTGGCTAATGCTCGAGAAATTTACACTCAATTCAGAAGCTTCACATCAGGTGCCCCTTCCTTCAGTCTGCACTTCCTGTACACCTTTGCTATTGTTGCATTGTACTTTATGATTACCGCTTCTCATTCATATTCTATTCATATTTTTGTTAGCAGGAAATATCATATTTAAATGTGCAGCAATCACAGCAATGCAATGCAAATTAAACATTTCCAATGGGTGGATGAATCGGATTAACCTGTCAAACATATTTTAAGCATTCATTCTGTGACAGCAGGTCTCCATTTCTCTATTTACTATGAAAATTGATCTGTTTCATCATTGTCTCAAGTTTTAATGTTTCCTGTGGGTTTTGCTATTTGCTGCACATTTCTTTATTTGCTGCAAGTGTCTTTATTTGCTGCGGGTTTCTCTAATTGCAGCACTTTTGTCTTTTTACATATGCTTCTCCATTTTTCTGCACGCTTCTCTGTTTGCTGCAAATTTTTCTATTTGCTGCACTTTTCTTTATTTGATGTATATTTTTCTATTTGCTCCACATTTCTCTATTTGCTGCACGTTTCTCTGTTTGCTGTACATTTTTCTTTTTTCTGCACATTTCTCTATTTGCTGCACGTTTCTCTGTTTGCTGTACATTTTTCTATTTGCTGCACGTTTCTCTATTTGCTGCACATTTCTCAATGCTGCACATTTTTTGCTGCACTTTTCACTATTTGCTGCACATTTTACTATTTGCTGCACTTTTCTATATTTGCTGCACATTTTCTTATTTGCTGCACTTTTCTATATTTACTATGTATTTTTCTATTTGCTGCCCTTTTCTCTGTTTGCTGCACATTTTTCAATTTGCTGCGCATTTCTCTAATTGCTACACTTTTCTCTATTTGCTGCACATTTCTCTATTAAGCAGGGGGTGTGCATGATCTGCAAAGAAAGGATCCTTTTTCGAAGTATGCCGCAAATTCTCGTGGAAACTTGATCATTGTGAAAAGAAATTCACCTGAGCTCTGGATCTGCTTCTGATGGCAGTGATGTATGATCTCCTGATATCTGTATCAATCCTGATCTTCTCTCTAAAGGAGAGACTAGAGATTTGTTGTTTGTGCTGGTGTGGTGTAGATAACAAACTGCTTCTGGCGGCTCGTTGGTGGTCTGGGAGTTTCTTAGATCTGTGATAAACACAGAATTTTATTGCTTTTCACTGACTGGTAGCTTTAAATATTTAGGATTGGTAAGGACTGATAAATCAGCAGGGTACCTGTGAAACCTTTGTCCAAATTTATGAAATCATTTTGGAGAAAAGCTCTTGGGTTTTTTTTTTTGATAACAAAATGGAGGCTTTTCTCTCTGGAAAACATTTAGATGTTTAGATTTTGGATTTTAATCACAATATTTAGAGTTCAATTTACACTGACAGTTCTATCAGTTTAAACTCCTTATTTCCTTCTAAAATATTACAGTGGATCAATAAATTAAATTTTCCCCATGTAGTTTAAAAATTAATGCAAAACAAAAAAGTCTTGAAACTTAAATGTCTTAAAACTTACAATGAGATTAATTAAATCTTAAGCATAAATGTGTTTCAAAAGGCAAAAGTGGTCAATTTTACAGTTGTTTTGACCAGAGGAAATAGTTTGTTTTGACAAATTTATTTAGCTTGTTGCAAACTTTTCATGATTTCCCCAAAGAAAATGATCAGCTTGTAAAATGTATTTCTGATGTCATCTTTAACAACATACTAGACGTCAACTTTTCTCTTAAAGCATGTGTAAATGTCTGGAAAGGTCCTGTTGACTTTGGAGCATCTTTATATTTCCGTCGTCTGAGATGAACTGAGATTCATCTCAAGGTCAGAGCTGGCCAGGACACAGTGTGTGCAAACTTATTATTCCGCATCCACAGCCACATTCTGACAGCTCCAAGAGAATGATTACCTGACTCCACCCCTGGACTATTAATTGGAAAAACCTCCAGCAGAAATTTCTCTTTGTCATCATCGAAATCTTACAGCACAGCTACTTCCTTGGCCTCTTTTACCCAGGGCTAGAATTCTCCGGACTTGAATCAACTGATTTTGGTTGATGGATATTATTAAAACATATAAAATTCCTAGAACATGTTTTAATTCATATTTCTCTAATATTCAACACAAAGTGTTGCGTAGATAGTGTTGATTGTTTTTTCCAATCTACTCTATTTATTTTCTGTTTACGTTTCAATGTTCTTCATGTATATGTTTACATGGACCTCTTTTTATAGGACTTTAATGCTTTCAGTATAAAAAAAATTAAGCTTTTTGTAACTAAAAGTTTGTGCAATAAATTTTATAGAATTAACTTGTTTTTTCAACCAATTTTAATAGATAAGTTTCAGTTTATGAACTAATATTCACAAATTTTTACTCTTTTTTTTTTGTAAACAAATTGTTTTGGAAAAGTACAGAAAAAATAATTTAAATTTTTATTCTTTCACAATTTTATTCTTGTTTAATATTCATACTTGCAAATTACTACATCATGAGGCAAGCAACTGATGTAGTGTCTGATTTTAAAGCTAAAAGTTGGTGTTTTCCTTGATGGTGCCTATATATGTGGAGCTGAGATGATAAAAAAAGACTTTTGCGACCATTCACTGATTTTTAGCGGTCACAAATACATATCGTATTTGTATATTTTGATTTTTTTTTACATTTATTTATCTAGAAATACATTGTCTGGAAATTGTGATAAAATAGAAACGCGCCTTTTGCTGTAAATCTGGGCAGTTTGATGTCGTCAATGGGGTCCGCTCCATTTGGACCATAGCCTCTAGTGGTCATTTGAAGAATTACAATTCGATACTGGCATTATGAGAGACAGTAAAAGTTGTGGCTTGTATGTGATCGCTACCACTCAATTGCCAACTTGATGCATGGTGCATAGTGGACAGTCTTGCGTTTTGTCATCTCAGTTTCACCTTTTAGCCAATTTTCGAACATTTTTAATTAAAAACCTCTTTAAAAATTAAGCCCCACCCCCTCGCCATTGACACTGACCCCTAGTGGTGAAAAGGACATTGTTGCTTGTGCGTCTATGCAAATAAACTATAAATGATAGTCTTTTCCATCGTTCTATTGTATCAAAGTTAAAGCTCACAGAGAGCAAAATCAAACATCATTCAAAGTTAATGTTTTTGACAGATTTTAAGGTATCCTCTCTCATAAACAGACTCGCAGAACAAGCTATTGACTGGAATGACCTCTGATCGTAATGAGAGCGTACATGCTAATAGTGCTTATTGTTTTTCTCAGTAGCCTGAAGACAGTTACTACTAAGCACTCTGTCAATAATGTTTCCATTACAGAGAATTTTCCTGCTCTGTTTATAGTTGTATAAACATAATGCAAAACCATTAATCACCATTCAGTTCAATATGTCTCCAGTGCATGAGGTTTAGTCTGTACAACTTTAATTATGTTCGCTTGCAAAACCAAGATATTGTTATTGCACTCAATTACATTTTCTTTTTTAGAATAATACATCTGCAAATGGGATTATTTGATTGTTTATAGGGGTTTTAAACTTGAGGAATTGTTATTTGTGTGCTGCATTGTTCTAGATCTCATTTTAAGGAGGGTTTTTGCTTGAGGCTCACAGTGACCTTGTGTAATGGAAGGCTAATGGCTGGGAAACAGCTAATCTGTATTCTAGACTTGTTCCTTTACATTAATAAAACAATTAGTAATACATAAATCAACAGCACACCGGGCACACAGTTGTGATTGTTATTATCATTTTATGTTCTAAGGGTCAGCTGAATGTATTTTATAGTACCTCTACATTAAGGTGTGGAAGATTATTCGAATCAAGCATCAAAGCAGTACAAACATGCATCAAACAAAAAGACTTTTAAAAATTGCCCTCTTTAAAACATACATACAAAAACAAACTATTCAAAAAATGCATCAAAACAGAATACTGTTCAAAACATGCGGTAAAAACAAAACATGTATAAAACAAACCTCTCTTCAAAACATGCATCAAAGCAAAAAAGTAATCAAAACAAAACAAAGCACCCTTCAAAACAATACTCTGTGTAAAACATGTATAAAAAACTCTTCAAAACACTCTTAAAAACACATATAACTACAAACATGCATCAAAACAATACACTTCAAAACATGCATCAAAACAAAACATGATTAGGTACAAACATGCATCAAAACAATACACTTCAAAACATGCATCAAAACAAAACACTCTTCAAAACATACATAAACTATTCAAAATACTATTCAAAAGATGCATTAAAACAGAATACTGCTCAAAACATGTGTTAAAAACAAAACATGTATGAAAACAAACCACTCTTCAAAACATGCACCAAAGCAAAAAACTCATCAAACAACACTTTGCAAAAAATATATTAAATCAAAACACTATTCAAGGGATGTATAATAAACAAACTGGCATCGAAGCATGCATCAAAGCAAAGCACCCTTCAAAACAATACTCTTTGTAAAACATGTGTATAAACACTCTTCAAAACATACATCAAAACATAACTCTCTTCAAATCATGCATCAAAACAAAACACTTATAATCAGACATAAAAACTTTTTTATTATTACCTTACATAAAAACAAAACACTCCTCACAACAAAATATGTACAAAATGAAATGTTTTTTAAACATGCTCTTTGAAACATGCTTCAAAGCAAAACACTCATCAAAACCAAACAAAGCACCCAAAAAAACTCTGTTCAGAACATGTATAAACCACTCTTCTAAGCATACATGAAAGCAAAACAATGATTAAAATAATCGTAAGAAGAAGAAAACAAAAGAAGATTTTGCACATCATATCTATCTCGTTGAATTGTGCTGCTAGCAACCTTTTCACAAAGCTCTTTCTGTCCACTGTGAACGACGAGGGCTTCCAACAGATACTTTAGATCAGGGGTGCTCACACTTTTTCAGCTTGTGAGCTACTTTTAAAATGACCAAGTCAAAGTGATCTACCCGCTACAAAAATGTAAAACATCAATCAACAAACAATTATTTTCACCTTTATTGAGAATTGACAAAACACACATAATAATTAATTATTTACATTTTTTGTAATAACGTGAGTTTAATTTGATGACTTGCACTGAATTGAATCATTAGAACAGTTGTGTGTGATGAATTTGATGGTAATAGAGTGATTTTTATGGGAGCAATTGAACTTTGATCCAAATAATCAAGAATAAAAATGATGCTCTAATAAATTTTTACATTTTTTTATTGAAACTGAGTCGTGCAGTACAATATGCAGGTGAGGAGTGGCGTGTTGCTTGATTTTGGTTGTAATAGAGTAATTTAGAATGAAGTTATGAAGCATATTCTGGGTAAAACATATTTTGGATCTGGTAATTTGCAGATGGTCCCTAAGCGAGTCCATGTCAGCGGGTTGCTCATAGACGGTAATGTGTTTCTGTGAATGCCGAGGGAAACTTGTTTTGATAAAATACGTTTTGTAGTTTGTCCGCTACATAACACAGATTAAAAATAGGTATTATTTGTTTACTAAGAACATTCTGGTCCCGAGCTATTGATCAGAGAAAAATGAATCCGTGAATCTGCAGCTAACTTTACTGAACTGTGACGGGATGGATGATCGGCTGATATTGTTCCAATTTCACGGCCGATCGCGATCGACGTAATGAGCACCCCTGGTTTAGACTCTAGCTAGACAGTAGCAATATACAGGAGGGTTCAGTCTTGTGTGAAAGATGAGTGTAAGTCATTTTAAAATTCACAGTACAGATATTTCACCTGCATTCTTCTTTAACGGTTCTATTGATTCCTGAATACTGATAATTATACAATATTAAGCAACACATCAGTTTTTTTTTCATTAACATTTAAAACTCAAGGAACAAATTTGGATATGCTTACCAAGGAATAATTGCTAAAAATTCTGTTTTATATACTGGTGTATCATTATAGAAGGAACGACTGCATCCTAAAAATAATATTGAGATGATCCATAAAGGCTAGATACAAAACAAAGCTCAGTGATGAGGTTATTTTTATTTTACAAATTATGTAGGCCGGATCATTCTCCTGGCCTCCGACATTTTGTGTATACAATGCTCTAAATCTCTTTCCATTCTTCACTTTTAGTGCTTTTCAGATTAAGCCCCGTATCGCACACAGCAATTCATTTATAGAGACAACAGTTTTTTCCCCAAGCTCTAGAGAGCCTGGTGTTCCCTCTTGCTCGCTATGATTATCTTCACCCTCTTGTCTTTTTTTGCTCTCTTTATCTGTTATTTATTATCCTTTTCTAATCGGTCCTTGAGGAGGCGATATCTTTGTTCTCTGTCTTGGTGTGAAGACTGAATTCCATTATGATTGGATTGTTTTCTCCAAGTAAGCTGGATTTTGTGATTGAATAACTCTTCTGAATTATAGAGATCACTATATATTCTTTCGCTCAGTTTCTTCCTTGCATTTTAGCGTGCATGGGGAATCAATGAAAGCAGGGTGTTCATCCAAATGACCATTTATTTACATTATTGTTTAGCTTTTTCATTTTCCTCATTCCATAGCTAAGATGGTTTTAGAAGCTGTGAAGGAGATCTAGTGCAGTGGTCGTCTCCTGTCCCTGAGAGGGCCGTGAGCTTGCTGCCTCTGCCTCCCAGAAGATTTCCCTGCTCTGAATTATTGAGAGGAAGACCTGGGCCATCCATCACTGTGGAAGATACACGGAGAAGCCTGTCATAGCTGCTGAGGGGGAAGGGGGAGGTGAGAAGAGTCACCTCAAGCCTCATCAGTGCTTTATCGAGAAGTGTCTGCACTCCCTCCATTGGAGCATCCTCAGCCATCAATGGCATCCATTCACCAGCTCCATTTTAGAGATTATCTTGCTTTTTTAAGTCATTTTTTTTCAAATACTTTTTATATGTAAAGGGGTCTTTGACAAAAACACAATTCTGATGGTCTGTGTGTCACATACAGTTTAAGAAACTATATTTAAATGTTGCTCCTTTTATTAAGATTTATACTTGGATTTTTAATCCAAATATCAAAAATGTTAGGCGGCATGATGGTCATGTCATTTGGAATGATGTTCACAATTTAAAACAGCTTTGTTGATGGTAATTCATGAAAGTATCAGTAGAACAGAAGGTATCTCCAAGGTTTTTTTTTTTTTTCAAGAATATCTTGAAAGATTTGAGGAACTTTGCCCTCCTTTACATGATAACTTGCAAAGGATGACATAAATAAACCAAAATATATTAAATTAAATACCAAAGCAGTCATCATAGACATGTTTGATGAAGTGAGTAACAAAAAAAATTGTTATGGCTTTTACATTTTGACAAATTTTAAGACAAAATCATGAAAAATGATCCCTATTTTCAACACAAAATCAAAAAGAATGAATTAATACATTTTTACAAAAATATTGGAATTTTTAAATGAAATATTTACTCACACACTGTTCTGTGAACAGTGAAATTTGAATTAAAACCGATTCGCGCTGTAAAACACTCATTAGCGTTTGGGGAGGGGGGTGTTGTGTGCACATTTGCTTTGATTTCAGCATTATTGACATTAAGGATGGACTTTGCTATATTTTTTCCACTAGAAGCTGCATTTAAAAAAACTAAATGGAACCGTTGTGCACATAGCCAAGATTCAATTAAATTTGTTGGTGCTCTATTTCACAACTTAAATGAAAAGATAAATAAAATACATTCATTGCTCATGATCTAGCACTGCATTTAAGTGGATTTTAGATATTATGCATAAAAAATTCAAAGCATTTTATTGGTGCAGTGGGTAGCACTGAGGCCTTTCTGCAAGAAGGTTACGGGTTTATATATATAAATGAATAAGCTAAATATAATCAGTGTTCTTAACATTTAAAACAGTAATGCCATGTCTGAGAAATTATTTATGTTATCTGCTTTTCCAGTGGGATCCAATTTCCACAATGGATTTTTCAGCAGCTGTCTGCTTATGAAAATGGTTCTCAGGATCTCACCGGAATCGCAAAGCTCAATGTTAGAAAAATCAATCTGTGAGTTCAAATCAGTTTATCCACGAATAATAAAGTCGTTAAAATGTTGTTTTTTTTATACATTTCTTTCCCAGATAATTTCATTGTTGGCTGAATCCATCCTGGCGGGACTGGCTGCAGTAATGCAAAAGGTTGGTAGTGTAAAATAATGCTTTGTAACTTTCGCATAAAAAAAACTATTCCTCCATTAAAGATAATGTGGCCATTTTCTCATTTGTATTCTTTACTCGTTTGCTTCCCCCATAAGATTTCAATTTGATATAAATTGGGACGCTGGATCTGGAGACATCAGCAAGCCATTATGGCACCACCCAGTCCATCATCCTATTATTGGTCTATTATGCCATCAAACGGGATGATAAACGACCAAGATACACACACATGACTACCATATGAAAAGCTTCCCTGAACTGAAGAATTCTTGCTTTCGTTTGTATTTTCACTTATAAATGCTCTCTGAAATGGTCTACAATGCCACAATCTAATGTTTTTAAAGCAAAATGAATACCTTGGTTATTTTGAGGTATCCATGCTTGTAGAAATTCTTTCCATGCAACTGTTTCTTTAATTGATAGATTAGCCAACCTGGTGAAATTCTCAGATTCATCTTCTCATGAATTCTCTTGACATTCATTATTCTTTCAGACGCAGTCATCACACGATGGATACCATGACCAACCGATGACCAATCAGCAACAATGCTCAGGTAGGCTGTGATGGTTAATGGGAATTTCAATCTAAAAATGGCCTCATCCATCGCCAAATTGCCAGCTTGAGTGCGGTTTGAGCAGAGATGCCGAAGCACAAGGTCTCTCTCCTCATCTGTGGTCAGTGGGTGTAATTCAAGTAGCATTTGGAATGAATTCTGTTTAAAACCAGAAATAAATAAAACAACTGGTGCCAAGTTGCCCATTTGAAAACAGGGAATCTATGGGATTGACCAATTGATCGATCTACTGAATGTGACCAATCGCAGTGGGGAACAATTCCATAATGGCTTCACAAGAGTATAGGAGGTCCCTCTCTGTCAAATATTCACTTCCCTTTTTCAGAAAATGGAATTTGAACAATTTGTTGTGTTTACTCATGTTAGAATCTCAAAGAGTCCCAGTTAAAAGTCTTGTCACTTGTGACTCGAAGTGCCGCTGAAATACACTTCCGTTCAAAAGTTCGGGGTCACCCAGAGAATTTTGTGTTTCCCAAGAAAAGTCACTCTTTTATTTATCACATAGGTTTGTAAAATGAATAGAAAATAAAGTCGAGGTTACAGATAGAAGTCCAGCTGCCTGCCTCTTCTCTAAATAGTTCTTGCACAATTTGAACATGTGCTTTGGGTCATTGTTCTGCTGTAGGATGAAATTGGCTCCAATCAAGCGCCGTCCATAGGGTATGGCATGTGATAGTGATAGCCTTCCTAATTCGAAATCCCTTTTAACCTCAGCAAATCTCCCACTTTACCAGCACCAAAGCAACCCCAGACCATCACGTTGCCCCCAACTGCTCAACAGATGGCATCAGGCATCATTCCAGTTTCTTTTTAGATGTTTCGCATCTCAGAAACGAAACTGTCAACAAGTATTTTAATATTCACAGCTTGGTAAAGCCCATGGAGTCCATTTTGGCAAAGAGATAAGTCACCTCGTCATTTGAGCCTGGGACTAATAATGGATAAATTAGATGTCAGGTGTGTAAAAATTGTAAAACATCAAGAAATTTTCCTTTCTTTATATTTCCGGCTCCATTGCATACCTCCATCTTCACATCAAAGGCGAAGAAGATCAAGCTGCTTCAGGATTGGCCAGCCAGGTCACCAGATATGAACATCATTGACCATGTCTGGGGTAGAATGAAAGAGAAAGCATGGAAGATTTCATCAAGTTCTTTACGATTCATATTGATGAACTCTGGGGGGCATGCAAGACTGCTTTTTTTCTATTCCTGCGGACTCATCAATAACTTGAGCTTCAAGCTCATGAAGTCGCACAAGATATTACATTTGGATCTCAACAGCATCACTTTTTAATTTAATTTAACATTTACATACACTCACCGGCCACTTTATTAGGTACACCTGTCCAACTGCTTGTTTTGTTTAAGCAATCACTTGGCAGCAACTGAATGCATTTAGGCATGTAGACATGGTCACATACACCTCAGGAACAGATTGTGATGGATCACAACAGATGCCTCTCTGTATGGGTGAAACAGACTTAGAGCAGTCAATAATTTGAACTATAGGGTGCATGGTTTAATATAGTGATGAATGTATTCTTAAATATTTCATTTTCAGATTGGACATCTGCATAAAGAGGAGGTCAAGTAAGAATGTTTGTGTTTGTTTTGGCAATTGTTTTATATTCAGATCACACTGTGGTAAACAGAGTAGCAATGATGTCATATCCTCGGGTGTCAAGTCTGTTTTTATAAAGGGACATTAGTATTGCGGCGGCAGCGAGGGGTGATCATAATCTCTGTCAAGGTGTTTGTCTCAAAAAGAGAGTGACTTCACTGAAGTAAAATGAAAATGCCTTGAGGATCCTTGAACATAAACACATGCTAGATGCCCGGTGTGGGCGGAAGAGGTAATTCTCCTGTTCCAACCATTGACACACTTCCCTGCTAATGGACATGATGCTGCACGAAATATCCATATTTTCTTCCTGGATGGTTGTTGTTTCTGCATTGTTTTTATAACATCACTCTAGTTAAACCCTTAGACAAAATTAACGGTTAACAAAAATCTCCTCTTAATTTCTGCAGGGATTTATCCTGTAATTGAAGCTTGTGTTTTAAATTAGATTTTTCCTCTCTAGAATTTATTCAAATTATTGTGTAAACTCACTCCTAGAGGGCTGCTATCTTTCATACAGTTGAACACTCTCAACAGTCACATCTTATTTGGAAGTTCCTAGTTAATCCCTGTAGCTGTTGGAGGTGTTAATTATTTGGGAAAGGACCAAAGATGAGCTGAAGAGTTCCCATCCAAGTATGTATTTAAAACTTATGTGTTTATAATTGTATGATTTACCGTATTTTTCGCCATATAAGACACACCCAATTTTAAATGAGGAAGATCTAGAAAAAAAAGATTCTGAACCAAATACTGTAGTAAAATATTTTATCTCAACTGTGTAAAAGTTAACAGCAGTTTAAGAACAATTATATGCCAAACATGAACAGTCAGTAAACAGTAAAAGTAACAAAAAAGGCTGTAATGTTTTTATTCAAACCCCAATAATTCCTCTTCGTCACTGCGATCAGAAATGAGGAAGGACAGATCCATCCAGTCATTGTCATCACTTTCTTCCTTCACGGAGTCCTACGCGCTATGGTAGGATCGACGAGATGGGCGATGACGTCAGCGCGCACCGTCGGTGGAGTGTGATGGGAATTTTCCTATATAATACTACCATCTAGTGGTCATTTAGAGAAATGTAATTTGAGAAACTTTTAAGAGCACACGTCATACTTCAGTCCCGCCCCTTGAGGAGGCTCGAGGTTCTTCTTCCAATGCGGATAACACGTGTGTAGGAAATACGTTGAGACTGCTAAATCTTTACAATAAATAGCCGCATTTGCTGTGTTCTCTCTCAAACGGTCTCCAGTGTTTATTATCAATTGAGAAGATATATTTTTACCATAACAGGAGCTAGGCCGAAGCCGCAGCCTCTCTTCCGCCTCTCCTATGGCTGTGAAAGCCCTCCGCTCCGCGGCGCTCTGCATTTGCCGTATAAGACGCACCAACTTTCCCCCCTCAGTTTTGGGGAAGAAAAAGTGTGTCTTATACGGCGAAAAATATGGTAATTATTTTTTTTCATACAAATTGGTTTGATTATGGCTTATAATGCTGTTATGCATCTGGGACAGAGTACACTATGCGTATGTAATCAGATTAAATTTTACACAAAAAATAATTAAGCCTTTAAAGTCTCTCCATGCATCGGTGCATTTGCCAGTCACAGCGTCTCCTTTAAATTAAGTAGGAATGATGCAAATTATTGAATTATTTTTGGTTGTAGACAAACAGTACAATAACTATGACACATAATTTGCGAAGTAATTCAGATAAAATGTATGAAAGTGTAAACAGACTCTGAATCAGTGCCAACTAGTAATGAAAAGAACAGATAATGCTTAGAAGTACAAGACCTGTGATACGGCTTGTGTTCTGGCACAACAAAAGCACAAAAACTGCTTTTGAAGAGGTTCACCTGTTTTTTCAATATTCACATGGTTTTGACATTGTCTTTACTTTTTGTGGGTTTTATAAAATTTAATTTTGTCTGAAAACTTTCGATTTTTGTTGTAAAACATAAAAAAAAACATCATGAAACTCTGGACCAAAAATCTGGATCCATGTGTAGTGGCTTTTAGTGAGCAGGATGAGTCTAACAATGCTAGGGGGCGTGGCTTGTGCTTTGTAGTTTTTGGTTTTTTTTTGGTCATGTTCAAGTGTGCTTGAAACTGATTGAAGGTGCTCCACTGGGTGCAGGACTGGTGTGCTCGTTAAATGTGGTTGTAGCAAGTAGTTTTTGTTTTTTTTTTGCTTTTATTTTGGGAAATTCTTGCTTGCTGATGACATAATGTGCTAACAATATTATGCAAAACAAAAATGACAGGCTCACATATCCTCATTTGGAGACAACTAGTCATCAGCAGAAGAACATGTGCCCACACACCTGTTGTGAATCCGGTGGAAATTCTCCATTAGAGACAAGAGTGTGTGTAGCACTGTCCAAACAATAAAAGTTGTTCAGATTGTCTCATTGAATTAACAAACCCATGAATATCCATATGATGGCTGAATTCTCTTCTTCCCTTTATTATCTGTCATTGTTTAATACTCGACAGAGTTTCACATGACACACGCATAAATCACTATCAGGTATCCAGGACATATTGGCTGTGGTTAATCTAAAAAGGCAATTTGGCAATGTGCTCAGGCGTGTCATGGCGCTATAGGATTATTCAGACCGGCTTCAGCGTTTGGTCATTGTCCATTTGACAATTATCTCATTTACGTCTTTTCCCAAATCATCTGAAAATGTACTTTTGAGCTCTGCTGGCTCTACAGACTTTGAATGCAATGCCACTGATTAGTTATTGCAGGCATTTACAGATGGTAAATAGCTGCTATTCCCAATGGCTTTGATATTACAACTGACATAAAACTTAAAATAAAAAAAATAAAAATACATGGTGTTTAAAGTTGTTTCCTACGTGTGAGAAAGATCATCTTTTTGAGGTGGCTTGAAAACTATTGTGGTAAATTTTCCTTGATATTGGTGAATATTTGGATTTAAGTACATGAATAAAATTTGAATTTTGTGGTATATGATGAAAATGTTCTGTGTACCAAGTTTGGGCCGCCTAGGTGTAACCTGGCCCCATGGCTCTCTCTGGTGGGTCCAAAGGAAGGTGGCGTTTCCTTTTCGGGCTGAGTCTCGTGGAGGAAGACCTGGCCACCAGGCCTGGCTCTAGGGTTAGGCATTGCCTCCGCTGTACCGGTTTGTGACCTGGGACCTGGCTTCCTATGAAGACCCTACCAGGGGCATGTAGCCCCACACAATATAGCTCCCAGGCTCATTGAGGCCCCTCCACCTCAGAAAGGGTGCAGTTCCAGGAGGGGATTTACTGGTCAATCTACGTTATTACCCTCACCTATGGTCATGACCGAAAGAATAAGATCTAAACGGCCGAAATGGTTTCCTCCGCAGGGTGATGGGGTGCACTCTTAGAGATAGGGTGATGAGCTCTGTCACTCAAGAGGAGCTTGGAGTAGAGAAACATCGAGAGGAACCTATTGAGGGGGCTTGGTTAGCTGTTCCAGGTGCCTCCTGGACGCCTCCGTAGGGAAGTGTTCCAGTCATGTTCAGCTGGGAGTAGAGCCAGAGGAACTCGATGAAGGGATTATGTTTCCTGATTGGCCTCTGAACACCTTGTTATCCTCTTGGTAGAGCTGGAGGAAGTGTCCTCGGTGAGGGAGGTCTGGGCTTCCTTCAAATTCAAAAGTTTTTAAAAACTTTTACATTTTCACTTTATGAAAAAGGTGCCCAAAGTTGTTCCTAGTAACATTCGAATAGATCAGAACATAGTCTTAGGGTTAATCAAAGTCTAATTTTGATCATTCAGACTAGATTTAAAGTTTTAAACATGAATTTCAAGCGAGCGTTTGCTGCAGATGCATGGTTTTGTCCAGTAGTGCTGTGAGCTCCGAACTGGCAGAAACTTGTGGAATCCAGGTACAGGACTCTCCAGAAGTTATTTTCATGGAAGATTTACACCCAAAATATTTGCTCATAAAGTGCTTGGAGTGCTACACTACTAAGGTTCTGCAGGCAACCACCGTAAAGCATGGTGGAGATGTCATCAACATTTGTCATTAGCATTTTCTCAATGCAGAGAACGACCAGATACTTATCAATCATGCAATACTTCCGAATAGGCGTAATTTTGGACAATTCCCCCAAACACACAGCCAAAATCATTAAAAAATATAAAGAAGAAGCTCATGGAGCCCTGTTGTCAACATCATTGAGCGTGTCTTGGATTACACGACAAGACAGAAGCACGTGAGAAAGCTACACCTGCAGAAGATCTAGTTAACATCCTTCAAAGGCTGCGTGTAGTCACACTAAATCCTGGAAACCCATGATTACCACTTTCATGACCCCCCTTTGTTTATAGCATTATTTACAGCATGCCTGCTATTTGCATGTACTGTACATGTGTGCACTGGCACAGTTGCATCTCTTTGAAATGAAACATGTACATATCAACATCTTTATGAACTGCTTCCAGTCTCTTCCTTGATGTTAAGTTCTTTGCTGCCTCATCTGTTAAAAATAGCCTCCACATCAATTATACATTGTGTAGGCTAGCATCTCTCCAGTACATCCATCAGCGTGTTGCTTTCTGCCTTTTATCTGAAGCATCTTCTGAAACACTCTCTGTGTTTTATTTTTGGTGGAGTCCTTTGAAAGCCCCGCGTTGTGTTGTTTTTGAGGAATTTGTGATAAGTTGAGTGTGGGTTAACGCATTGCAAAATACTAAATCTATTGTTTTGCATACGAACGGCGAAGAGACAGGATTTTTTAGCTTTGGAAAGTTTTGCAATAGTAATACAATTGACATTTTAGGGATGTTTCTTCCTTAAATGGCTCCCGTTGTGCCAGGTCTGTTCCTGAGTAACATTTTAAGATGTGTTGCATTTCACAGGCTTTGTCATTTCTGCTGAAATAAGACAGTAGAGGATGAATCTGGTCTCCTAGCAACCAGACAGCTACTGTTAATGAGCAGTGGTGATGTTTGTTCAAGTGACTTGGTACTTATGTCTAAAAACTCCACACCATTGTCTCTATATGTATAGTCTCCATGTATATATGCTTGCCGGCCACTTTATTAGGTACACCTTGCTAGTACCAGAATGGACTCCCCTTTGCCTTCAGAACTGCCATCTTTCGTGGCATAGATGCAAACATAGACAGAAACATTCCAAGAGTGTTTGGTCAGTATTGACATGGTATAATCAGGGTATACTGGGATCTCGAAGGGATGGAGATGGTCAGCAGCAATACTCACAAAGGCTGTGGCTGGTGCTCAGTTGGTACTAATGGGCTCAAAGTGTGTCAAGATAAATATCCCCCACACCCTTACACCACCAGCAGCCTGAACCGTTGATGTAAGGCAGGGTGGATCCACGCTGTCATGTTGATGATGCCAAATTCTGACCCTACCATCTGAATGTTGCAGCAGAAATCGAGACCAGGCTACATTTTTCCAATCTTCTCAGATCTAATTTTGGTGATCCTGTGTCAGCCTCTTTCCTTCTGCTGCTGTAGCCCGTCTGCCTCAAGCTTTGACGTGTTGAGTGTTCACAGATGCATTTCTGCAGACCTTGATTTCCTTCATTTTCAAACCCGCTTATTCCCTTTCGGGGTCACGGGGGTCTGCTGGTGCCTATATCCAGCACACATTGGTTGAGAGGCGGGGGTACACCCTGGACAGTCCATCGCAGGGCAACCTTGATTTCAACATGTTGACATAGTTAGTAGTTTATGAATATCCCAGTAGATCAACAGTTTCTGAAATTCTCAGACCAGCCAACAACCAAGCTTGGTTTGAACTGCAGCAGATCATCTTGACCATGTCTACAAGGCTTAATACATAGTGTTAGTGTAGTTGTTGCCATGTGTTTGGCCAATTAGAAATTGTTGGACAGGTGTACCTAATAATGTGGCCAGTGAGTGTGAATGTATGTGAACCCTTGTAATCACCTAACATTTAAATCCCTGATTATTCTTGCAACCACTCACTATCTCAAGCATTGTTTGCATAATGATTAAAATAAAGACATGCGGGCATTTGTGCTCAGTCATTAAAGGCAAACAAACTTGTCTTTAATCCACTTTATTTTGATTTTATTTTAAAAACATCCTTTTAACATGATAGGCAAATAATAGGTAATCCTATGCCTTAAAGCACCGATCAGTTTGTGGAGGAAGCATTCTGTGCTCTCCTCTCGAGAGAGACAAAGTTCTGAGATCTCAGGGGGACAAGGAAAGAGACACGACACGGGATCATGCTTCAAACCAGTCACAGTTTATTGGCCATTTCTTCATTACAAGTCTGTGGGTGTGAACAAAGTTCCGCTTTTACATGGAGGTAAAATGCTGACTCAAGAATCAGAGTGGTGGTGGTGAGCGAGCCTCTTAAACTCAGGTCAGCCTGACCTTGGACCTGTACACTCTTAAACGCAATGGAAAACATTTACATTTATGCATTTGGCTGACGCTTTTATCCAAAGCGACTTACATTTGAATGAACATATTTTTCTGTCAGTTCTTGCTTTCCCTGGGAAAAGACTGAAATGAAGAGACTATGGGTTTTCTGTATCTAAATGTTCGTCATAACTCTGGGATTTCAATCACAAGTTGCATTATAGGATTCCGGTGAAATCCTTTATGAGCCTCTTACTCGTCCGTCTTTCAAACGAACTCTTCAAGTGGTGCCTCTGAATTGAGAGCCAGATTTTGTTTAACGGTAGATAAGTCACTGGACCATAATGAAGCATTCCCGACTCTGATCATTTCCTTGTTTGTTTGTAACAGATGCTCATGTTGTCGTTGTAATTTAATCACTCACCCATGGAGTCAGAGTGTGTTAATTGCAATAATTACAGTCACTGTTTCATTTGTCGGTTTGATTGGGTTTCTGCTGCTTTAAACCTGTAATTTGTGAATTGTAGTTGCACCCCCTTTGCTTGCTATGGTTGTTTTTGTGAATGCATCACGAAAGCATCAGCTTGAAACTTGAATATTGTTTCTTTCATACGTCTACCTCCAGTTCGTCTGGTGAAAGTCAAGGTCACACCAATCACTCACAATTTACACCCCATGTTTTTTGGAAATTTGATTTTTACCAAGTTATCCAGTACGCATGAACTGGACAAGAGTTAGTGGAGTAGACATGTCCCGCAGGAAATGAGACTGGTGTTACCGGTCGTAGTGGAATATTTTGATGGGTAGCTACGGCGGCCCATTAGTAAACAACACAATCAGGGTCAACTTTGCGCGCACAACGCTATTGCAAATCAAAAAACACAAGCAAAATACAAAATATTCAAACTTGTGCTTTTGATTTTCAATAGCGCTGTGCGCACAAAGTTCCTTTGTGTTGTGTTTTTGATTTGAAGTAATGTTGTGCACTAATTGACCACCGATTCCCAGGGTATTTTATTTACTATGGATGTAACAATACTTAGCGGCACACTATATTTCAATACAACATTGTCACAATACGTATCGTGGAGCTACTGGGGAAATCGTCTAGGACCTGCTTCATGAAATGATAGTGATTCTAGTCACTTCTGAAACTTCTTTACCTTGTCTTTGTATGATATTGATATAATATTTACAAGGAGACAATTATTGTTTACTCACATTTTAAACAAGAAGATTATAAAATTTGAGTAAAAAAGATGACTTCATGCAAAAATTAACCCTGCCGCCCTCCCCCCCGTGGATGGATTGTAATGGTTCCAATGATTGCTCATTATATAAACAGTTTCAATAGTGTTGTAAAATATTGTGATGCATATCGTATAATAGACCATATCGTACACATTATAATTGAAGCTCTAGCAAGTAAATGAGATTTGTGTTGGGTTGTGCACTAATGAGCCACCGTAGGTATAGCTGACATTATTTGAGGTTGAATGGGTGGAAACAATAGGTAGTGGATTTCTATGCCCCTCTCCTATTGTAGTTGGCCTTGTTGATTCCAGTCTTGCAGCACCTTTCTAACCATTAGTAAAAAAACAACCACAACACAGGAACCACAGGCCACAGTTTTACTTTCATGTCTTTCTGAACTAGTGTTTTTTTCTCTCTCCTAAAATGTCTTCTCGCTCAATTTGCCAGTAGCAGGTGCTCATCACAATGGCTCTAAATAGAATTTTCACACCAAAGAGTGGAAATTGCATTAGCACATTACAGTAGACGGCACTGGAGTATATTTAGAGCGTGTGATGGTGTGGCTTTCGGGGAGTTCGCATCACAGGGACTGTAGTTTTCCAAAGCTGTTAGTGCAACTTTAACACATTCCTTCTCGGTGAATCTCATCAAACAGACGAGGTAGCATTTACCGCACATAATGATTTTTGTGATGCAGCTATGCTCTGTGAGCTTCTGTTTTCAAGCCGAGGTACAATTCCGGCGTTGAACCAGCGGAGCCTGCACAGCCCAAATCATAAATCATACTAGCCGAGATTATGACGTGAATTTCAAGCAATTAATTTCCAATTTCTAGTGCACCACCACACCAAATTCAAATCCAGTCCAGTACTCACTTAATTAATTATACTTACCAACAGCCTTTTGGATTTAGAAGTCCAAAACAGCCAGTGGGCACACTTTACAGAAAAAAACACAACTGCATCGAGGGTTGTGTTGGTTTGCAAAGTAAAAGTCCACTAAAGTCCTTGAGGGGGAACACAATGCAGTGATAAACAAAGGAGAATTACAGAAGTGCACTTGCTCTTTCAATTGGGGAGGGCAGAGAGAGAGATGGGGGGGGGGGTGACTTGGCACCAAACCGCCAGTCACTATTCATTACTTTAATGGTTTGCCCACCAACTTCGTGGACTCCAGAGGCTTGCATAAGACCGGCACCTGCTCGTTTTGATCTCATTAACAGGATTTGCTGCAACATCTCATTTCATGCTGGTAAACTGATTGTGGTTAAGCCCAATGTCACCATAGATTACTACATACAATTTCCACTTTTTGTTTTAAATTATCACCAACTCTTTAAAAGCGGATTTTGCGTGGAATGGAGATATTTAAAACAAATAAATGGATTATACAAGTGTAAAAGTTTTTGCATTGCTTTCTGTCAACTTTTCCTGGGACACAACCAAGCTAATGGTTTGGAAATAATGGAGACTGTGGTTAAACTGTAAATTAAAATGACCATCCCTTTATATTTCTTGAGGACGCCTGGAGTTTGACTCCGTTTTGTTTGGTGTGGTTGTGTTGTGCTTGGTTCGAGTCCAGCAGAACGCTGGCATCTGTCCAGCGTCTCTGCTGTTTTTTTGTGGGACAGATGGTAGAGCCAGCTGGTGTTCTCTCTCTCTCTCTGTCTCTATCCCTCAGCCCCTTTTCTACAGGTCATTCAGGCATGACCCTGGAAATACTAATCTGAAACTTTTCCAGAACTACAGTCCACAACTTCACCCAGTGCTCTGCAGTATGCTTTGATTCATTTCTAATTAAAATTTGTATCTTGGTGTGTGTTAAAAAGATTACTTTACGGATGCAAAACCTTGATAACAGGAGCCACGTCTGACTAATTGCAATTCACTTTTTATCAAGCTATTAAAACCTGCTCTTAGGTTAAAGAGGCGTCTCGTTCAGCTACCTTCAGTACATCTCTCTAATTGGTCAATGATTTAATTTTGAATAGCTCGCTTGATGAAAGATAAAGTTTTGACCAAATGGAGAAAATCAAAAACACTGTTCCACATGAGACTTTTTAACCGCACTTTTTTTAGCGACAAAGAGAAAACCTAAAACTTACTCAAAAAAAAACACTCCCTTTCACACACAGACCCTCAAAAATCCACAAATCTAATCCCGTAAACATGAAGTGTTTACAGAGTTATTTACAATTCTATTTGCAAAGAAAATGGATCAGCATAGAATAGTCTCTCTAGAAGGCAACAACCGTAAGATGCCAGGAACTAGAAACCCCACAAAGACTTTGGTGATGACAGAAGAAGAGGTGAGTTGCAGATGGGAAGAAGATGGGAATATTCCAGTGTATTAGATGGTTATATGTAGAAACCCAGTAGAGACACAGAGCATACGCAGAGATACAAGATGGAGAGGAGCTATCAAGGGAGTCGGGGTGTGTGAACTGTAGATCTGACTATTTGCATTGTGCATGGATAAGCCTTTTAACAGAGGGAGTTATTTGATTGGCCGACTCTGTGATTCGATGGATTGGTTGTTTTTTGGCTGCTCTGACACATTCAAAAGCTTGAATCAGAAGCTGAAACCTTGCCATAAAAAAGCAGCTGCCACCCCAGCAGCGTTGGGTCATTTTCTACGACTTTTAACTAGATGGCTCTAGTAGCACACAAACTTTAAGAAGTGTTTTTAAAAATCCTCCTAGTGCTACTATGAGTAATTTAAACCAACCCCATGCCTCTATAATTCTCAGATAAAGATGTACCCAAATTGGTTGCTATGTTAAACTGATTAGTTGCTATGGAGGGGTCAGGTTTATTTCATGAGTGAAATAAACAACCCTCCATGTCTTTTTCCATATGTACAAGCAGAATTGGTTACTAGGGTAAACAAGTTTGGTTGCTATGGAGGTACAACAGCTGTTTAGCCATTAAATGTTTTTAATCCTCACGTTCATCTAAGCTAGGGATGCATCGAAATAAAAATTGTGGGCCGAAAACAAAACCGAAATTTTTGAATGCATTGAAAATGGACACTTTTTATTTGTATTAAAAAAAACTACAAATGAATTAAGCAATCAAACTTTTATTGATAATAAAAAACAGTAATAAGGCTGTTTAACAATAACAAAACTAAATAACATTTCTTTATGTAACAAAATTGTGCAAAAAAATGCTAGCTGCTTTTTTTACTTCAATTTTAAATTACTGTACCAAACAACAGTGCAAAACAGAAGAAAAATAATAGCAAAAATATTGCAACTTTGAGGTCCTCATCTTAAACTTTGAACTGCTTCCAAACCGCCAACGTACTCCGTGTTTGATGCATAATGACAGCGCGAACAAGAAGGGAGGATTGGAGAGCCGTGGCAACAATTTCGGCTTTTATTTTCGGCGCTTTGTTACATTTCGGCCGAAACCGATAATGCTATTTCGGCCGAAATTTCTGTGTATCCCTAATTGAAGCCATGCTTTTGTTTGTCTAAGCAAAATTGAAGCTCTGTGTATAGTGGATTACTTCTGGGGGGTGGTCCAGAAGTGACGTGTTTATGTAACACACTGATCTGAAATGAAATTCGCACGAATCGTCGGATGGCTTCTTAGCAGTGTGCTCTTCATCCAAGGTTGACAAAATATTGATGCAACTATGCTCCCTGCCTAAAGATGGCACTTGCTGTACAACAGATGTACTCCCTACCACACGTAAAAAACTGGAAAGAAGAAGACAACAAAGGAGAAGAAATCAAAGAAATCATGGATGTCGAGCAGACTGAAAATTTGGACGAATGTGTAGAGGCCTTAACTCGGGTATAAGCAGTTTTCTTTGAGGCTCTTATGTGAAGGAAATAGGGAGCACTAATTGAGCCTAAGTAGGTTTTGAAATCTTCGAAGAAACATGTTTGTTCACCCTTTTGTTGATGGGGCTGCAATTTCATTGTCATGTTGTCTGTCATCAACCTTTTGAATTGAGAAGGAGCTCAAGCTGTTCTCATAATGAATCATCCTCAGTTCTGTCCTTAGCACACACTCGAATGACACCAAAACAAACGCTTCTCAACACTGAAAGCAGAGGGAAAATCTTCCCATTGTGAGGGTGTTTCCATATTTGTGTTTGATTAGAACCCACACCTCCCCTTAACCTCACACTTTGCATTCTGTCAGCTTTAACAGCTTGATGAGAAAGCAACGAGCTGCAAGACATAGCAGCAGGAAATACCACAGTGCATTTTCCAAGATGAATTTGTAAGCTCAGGTTCTTTCTTACATTGAAAAAAAAAACGTGCTCACCTTCAAACGCTGTTGAAGATCCTTGAATTCAGAGGTAGAAGATAGCAACACTTTAATTGACACCTATGTCATATCAAAGATCTTGGAAGAAGTAGAAGCATCACTGAATCCTTACATGTGACTCCTGTTCTTGAACAAGGCTGTGGAGCATTTTTGATTAGTTTTTGTAATCAAATGCGTTTTGAATCAAAGTTTTAAAAATTAAATTTTAAGTAAAAATATGCTAGAAACGTTGCATGCTCCAGCTCAGGAAATTAAATGCTGTGGTAGACTGTGTGCAGTCTTGTCTGAGTATGTTTTAGCTTTTTGAGTATGTTCCTTATTTCGGTTTCCACTAGCATGTGTTGTTGTTGTTTTTTTGTTTTTTGTTTTTTTTATTGGCTGTTTATTTACTGTGTCCAGTTCATGGTTTTAGGTTTCCTAAGTATATCATGTATCAAAGACAGACCAGACTTCAGGGTTCCAAGCAGTGGTTTTAATGGGTGCCAAAAGTGTACAAGTGGAAAAATCAAACAAACCAAACAAACAAATATAAATATGTTCAAAATAACAAACACTGAAGATGAATACAGAAAATAAACCTGACTCCCGGGGCTACTTTTAAAATGACCAAGTTAAAGTGGTCTACCTGCTACAAATATGTAAAACATCAATCAACAAACAATTATTTTCAACTTTATTGAGAACTGACAAAACACACATAATAATTAACTATTTACATTTTTTGTAATAACCTGAGTTTATTTTAATGACTTGCACTGAATTGAATCAGCCAGGGATGCATAGTCCGGACAGTAGCTGCTGACAGCCAGCCTCAAGCACACTTCATCAGTCATTGTGGAGCAGTATTTGGACTTAAAGATTTTCATGTAGGACTTAATGAAAGACAAGTGCTGGACTTAAAAACGTATTTTAGCGTGAGAAACCGGAGGTGTGGCGTGAGAGATCACTCAAATGTTCAATGTGTGAGAGTTAGCAGCTCTGCAGTTTCACTTGTGAGTATGGATGCGGAAACACCGTTGCGGCTAAAGGCATTGTGGGAAATGTAGTTTTTTTTTCGTTTTTTTTTTTGACACTCAAAACTTTTAAGCTCTCGCGGGCCACATTAGATTACATGGCGGGCCACATCACGCCGTGATCGACCAGTAGCACCTCGATCGCGATCGACTTAATGAGCACCCCTGTCCTAGACTTTTTAAGTTTTATATGTGTCCAGCTTTAAGACCACTGCACTCCTAAGGTGTGGATGCAGATCAGTGTGTTTCGGGTAATTAGCTAGTACACGACCTCAGAGTTCACCACATGAGATGAACGCTAATGAACATCATTCATCACTGGCATCCATCACCATTCATCATGTGACTGATGGTGTCAGAGCTGGCATAAGGCTCATCCGTCATATGTTTTGAGGGAGAAACAGTGCCTTGTTTTGGTACCTACTGCAATCCTGTTGCATTACACTTTGAGACCACTCATATTCCTGAGAGTTGACATGCAGTGTGACACAGCGTTCAGAGAGTGTTTTGGGGTGGTTTAACTAAGGCGAGTTGTTGAGGTGTTTATCTGAAGCCAAGAACTCTTTTGAGAATATGCATTTGTCATTTTGGGTAAAACTATTAATGTTTTACCAATATTATTGCATTTAATACATTATAGGCACGTAATTTTTTACATCAGCACAGTTTAAAACAATATTTTGACTCCTATCGCTCTGAGATAACAGAGAACAGGAAGTGACATCACAGCTGGGGTATATAAGTCAGGGTGTTGTAGATTGCGGCCTTTTGTTCTAAACTGCTTCAGAGCTGCTTCAGACTCTCTTTTCCTCTCCCCTGTCCCTCTCATTTGTTCTCGGTTAGCTCTTTAGCGTTCAAAGTGTTTTACAGCTAATAAATCTGTATTTTCTGTTATATTTTTCTATTTTGGAATTTAAAACTTTCCATTGTTTTGGCTTGAGCCACTCTTTATATTAAACTGAAACTACGTTGACATCGCATGAATGTTTATGTTCTTCATGGAAACACGAGTTGTATTAGTGTGATTAGTAAATAATGCACAACAATAGTATTCTGCAGCCAGATGTTAAGGCTCCCCTTTACCTTACACTCAATTCATTAGCACAGCGCCTCAATTGGGTTCAGATCCTTAAGCTTTCAGAGTCAGAACCCCCGTTGATCTCTGGATTAGATGAAACATTGGATCACATTTTCGGACTTGGATGTTTATTCGTATTATGTATATTTTATAAATGAAAAAAGTTATTAACAACACAAATGAAATTTGCAGACAAATGTTCAGAATCCTACAGAAAAAACCCTATTTCAAATATGTACCATTGGAAATACAAAATAAATAAAAATCTATCTTTTATTAAAATTTGATTATTTGACCTACTACTAATACGTTCTAATAGTACATATACATTTTAGAATTTAACTTTGGCTGAATTTGATTTAAAGATTTAATTATCTTTGGAAACAAGCCATATCACACATATTGTACTTCCAAAAGTTAGCCCTTCTTTTCACCACTAGATGGCACTAATGGTACCGAGCTGTAAAATAAAAACTGAAAGACGTTTTCTCACATTTTAAATTTAATTACCTGTCAAATTATGTGTTATATCTCTTGTAATGTTCATTTAAAACCAAATATATCAAAACTAATAACCTACACATTATTAAATTATTAAAATAATTTGTACTGTATAATAATTCTGTGTAAGAAAAAAGTGCAGAGATAAGGGTATGTGGATTAGGTTTTGGACGCTAATCAGTTTTGCCTGGGATTTAATCCACGGTCTTTCCATTCTGGTGCAATTTTACCGTCCCATCTGCACACCCCATGAAAAGCTTCCTGGAGAGGCCGGCACTGAACATTATCATCCACACGTCCCGTCAGGAACCATGTGATGCACAACAGATTGCTAAACCAGTGGGATAGCATTTACATCAGCTCTCTGAGTCACATTAGTGTTGGGTGGTCTTCTACCTGCAATATGTCTTGCATATTGGATCTGCAGATGGAAAGTCACATGCTAATTAAAAGAATTTATCTATATTTGTACTTGTTCACATTCAAGATAGCAACACATGCTTGTTTGACTTTCAGCTGATTTCTTGGGGAACCTGTTTTCGTTTAAAGGTTTGAGTGACTCACTGAACTGTTATCCTGTGTTCACAGAGTCTTTTATGAACTCATGTTTCAGTTTCTTCTTCTCCAATGAGAGCTTTGAGATGTTGCACACTCCCTTTGTAGCTTCCAGCATTGCTTCAAGAAAGTATTGGGACTGAAATAGTACTGCTATGTTTTGCTTTAATGACATGCTTCAGAAACCACCATACTGCAGGCATCCAAACCCAAATAGACACCAGACTTCCCGAATTGCAGGCCAAGGTGGTTAAAGACAATCCTAGTGAATGCAATACGTTACTTTCACTTGGGGAAATAGCCTGCGGTTGTGGCACTTTGTGAGATTTACCAGATTGGTTTGACTTGTAATTACAATCAGGGAGTGCAATTGTCTTTCATTTCTTCTTGTAGGTAATGAATTTTCCAGACATTCCCGAATATTCCGCTGGGTTATGTGGAAATCTTAGTGCAAAGCAACCACAAGCCACTTTGCATATGCAGGATTTGTTTTCCTACTGAAAATCATGGAAATACTGTTTTTAACAGGCGCTCTGGTTTCATTAAGCATTGTTTCTCCAATTATAACATTTGAAAAAAGGCATTTTCAGGCAGAAAACTGATTGAAGGGTTGAAATGGTAGCACCAAGGATCACTTCCATTCTACCCTTCCAGTTTTCCTGCTCACATGAGGTGATTGGGTGTTCCAATACTCTGATGAACGAAAGGGAAGGGCTAAGACGAAAGGGTGATTAGCCCTGCATTCAGAGGGAAACACTGAACTCAATTCAAAACAAAAAGATAAGATGGCCACCAGAACGACCACAATTTTTCATTTTTTTGTCCTATGTCCATATTTAGGTCAGTAATTTATATTCTATTTAAACAAAAAAAATATTTTCCATTTTACAGGAAATATTACATATTATACACAAATGTTATACACAAATATAACAATTTTGCCTCATAACATCAAAACTACACAGCAAACTCTGGCATTACAGGTCAATTTTTTTACAGTTTGAAAAAGTACCAATTGCAAATCCTTCAGAACCTTTTCTGTCATTAGAGTTCACAGCGGCAGGCGCTGGCTCATTACAAGAATTCCTGCTGTGGAAGTGGGAAAACAATTTTTGAGGATTCAGTCTACTCTTTTCTGTTTCTGATGGCTTTCTTCCACTTCATCTTTAGTGAAAACTCACAATCACACTTTAAATTGATGCTCAATGGAATGGCTTGGGCAACATCAACAGAGGAGAGCACAGAGAGGGGTCTTTCTTTTAAAATATCTCTTCAGATCTGAGCCTTATATCGGAGCAGGGAGATCCTCCCAAGAGGTGTTGTATCAGTGTCAGTGCTAATTCTGCTGATGCCAATTCTTCTGTGGATATTTGGCCAAAATAATTTGCTGGTTATAGATCAATTATAACGTCAGTCAGAGTCAGTGGCAAACCGTTGTGATGGCCTTCCTTCGAAATGAATAAGTTTACAACAATCATCGACTTGTATTCTATTAGCTTACAATCCAGGTACTTACATGTACAATATGTTGATAATTCAATAATCAAATATTTAGAAAAGTTTCTTGGGCCGGACTGGCCATTGGCTGTACTGGCCAATGCTTGGTAACATGATGCCAGGGCTGTCATAATTGAATTATTAGATAAAGCACTATTAGTAATAAAAGTCCATTGTTAACCCTTTTCTTAACCCTTAGAAGTCTTAGAACGTTATTCAAACTCATATAACACACGTTACAAGAGTTATGACACATGGTGCCATCAGTGCCATCTTGTGGAGAAAAGAAGGCATAACCCTTGGAAGTACAAGACCTGTGATATGGTTTTATAGAGAATTATAGATTTTTTCAAAATATATATACAATTTTCACATTGTTTCAAACTTATTTGACTTGTTTATTCAGTTTTTTTATTTTGTCCCACCACTTTTGGATATTGTTATAAAACATTAAAGTTTTTGTTTTAGTTCAGGTTTGTTGTGGATTTATTGTGTAATGTAATGAAAAAGTATTCGTAAAAAAAAAAAGAAATTCGGGTTGTGCTAAAAAAACGGATCAAGCATTCCCTCAAAAACTTTTAAAGATAATAAGTGCTCAAAAAAGCCCCAGACTTCTAAGGGTTAATGTATTTAGTCAGAAAATGTTCCAAAAACAAAGCATCTACCTGACTAACCTTTCTCTTTAATTGCATTTCCAGCTACCAGACTAGATTTTTAAAATGATCTGTATCAACCTTGGATCCTTCAGAAATTTATTGTTTTTAATCTTTTTAGAACACAACTGTGAGTGAAAATGAGTCCTCTCCAAAGCCATCAATCACTGTAATGGATATGAGGCAGGACACCTCTAGAGATCTCTCATCTTATTTTATCCTCTGAATGCCAGCCTGGGGAGAGCAGAAGCAGGAACAATACCTGCCTTTCACTCCTGCAAGGTCAACTTTACCCAACCTTCTGCTAAAGAACAGGCTTTTGATAAGGCCAATGAGAGTCGACTACTCTTAGCTTCTGTGCTTTTGAAGAGCGACAGGAGTGAAACAGGCTGTCGTCCTTCAACTGATGAGGTTTCATTCACTCTCTGTGTCTGGACATGACCATCAAGGACTCTGGCATGGCTAATTACAAAAGCAATCCCATCGACATCCCAAAATAAGCTCAGTGGAGCCCTGACAGTTCATTTTACAAAGTCATGAAAATGTTAAGGTATTGATTCCATCCATCTTCTTCTAGCTTAACCAAGGACAGGTTAATACCACACTCTTATAAAAATGTTCCTCGCTGGTTATTTGCTGGTTTGAAATTGCTATATAACACTTTTTTTGCTTTTAAGAACCCTATTTTTGGTTCCTCGATGGTTCTTTACAGATTTGAAGGTGCTATATATATATTTTTAAGGTGCATTGTTTGAGCTGGTCACTTTTGTTATCTCCAGGAGAGTGAACATATGATGTTGTTTTTTCCTCCTCTGGATGAAAGCCGTGAATTTATGTAATTATTTATTAATTTTTCCCATGGACCATATTGCATTAATTACATCAGGACAGGAGGGTGTTAAAAGAAACAGAGAGAGTGAATGAGAGATGTAGGTGAGGGAGAAAGTTTCAGGAGTCGGAATAATACCTACACACATGTATATATATATATACACATACACACAGTTAATGATATATGTGGGATTACAAAGATCCCATTTAGATCATGGATCAGGAGTGGACAGAATCGTACGTGTCACATTAAGATCTGATCTGAATGGAGACACACAGAAATATTAAATAAATACTAGGGGTGTAACGGTTCACGGGAATGTATTGAACCGTTTCGGTGCGGCCTGTTCGGTTCGGTACACTTGCGTACCGTTTCTGTAATTTTTTTTTTAATTAAATAATATAAATTTATTATTAGCGCGATGTTAAGCGCAGCGGAACAATGTTTCTAGGCGAGTTTCCACACGGACGCTATTGAGTGACGCACAGTAGAGCTGCACGAGTAATGGCAACAGCGAAAGAGAAGCCAGAGCTTGAAGACCCTCCCACCTCACTACGGTCTCCTGTTTGGGAACACTTTGGCTTCTCTGTTAAAATACATAACGGGGATAGACGAGTGGATACATTTAAAGTTGTATGCCGACATTGTTCCATGGAGATCGGGTTTGTGGCAGGCAACACATCAACATTTTCTACTGCTGGAGATATTGTCACTGCAACCAAATCTGTGCTCTCTTCAGAAAATGTGGATAGGTTAATCTTTTTAGCCAAAAACTTAAAACTTGAATAGTTTTCAGGTCCTAACTAGTTGCAGTATTTAATTTTTTATTTTAAAAATGTGTATTTCTTTATAGAGTGCAATTTATTCAAAATATCACCCAAATGTGTCACTTTTATATATTTTATGCAAGAATTCTATTGTGTATTGGCAGCTTTTCAAAATAAAGATTTTGTAAGCTCTTATTGTTTTGTACCGAGAATTATCCGAACCGAGCTCTCCAAGACACTGTACCGAACCGAATACGATTTTAGCGTACCGTTACACCCCTACTAAATACGTTTATTGCTTTTAGGAACTCCTTTGGCTCTTTTTACTTCTTTGCAGGTTTGAAGGGCTATACAGCACTTGTTTGCTCTAAAGAACCCATTGAGATCCGTTTGGTTCTTGATTAGTTCGTTGTGGTTTTGAAGTACTATTGAGGTAGCATAAACAAACTGCTGTGGCTTTTTTTGGTATTTGTGGTGCTAAAGTGGTTCTTTGTTGTTATAAAGTGGTTCTTTGTTCTTTATGCCATATATGGATGCTGCTGGTCATAAATCACGCCAAAAGCTTATTTATTTAATTAAAGTTTGTTCTAAGTAGTACATTTGAGTGTTAAATGGCACCAAAAAAAGGTTCCACTATGATTATGAGCCAAAGAACCAGAGTTGGTTCTATACAGAACCTTTATTTACGGTGTAGTCCCAGCAAGTGTTCTAATGTCAATGTCTTTTAATCAAATTTTAAAAACAGATTGTCGACTGATGGAGTCACTTCAACAGATGAAAGCCCAAACGTTGATGTCATGCTCAACCGCAGAAGGATTTTGTTGCTTTTCAGACCCTTTCACTTGTTTGTGCATCTAGATCCTCTTTTCCAACACATTTTACCAATGAACTAAAAAAAGAAGTTATTTTCAAAAGGGGTGATATTTCACATTTCAATTGTTACCAGGATAGAAATATTATAAAGATTAGAAAACAATTGTTTCTCCAGTTTATTATTAATATCCACAAGCTGAGTTTAAGACAAATTCATGGGAGACTTTTTGGTACTTTTCGGACTGAACTGTTCCTCTGGATTTTGATCATCATTGTGATTTTCTTGCAGTGTTCCCAAGAAAGAGATTTAATGAAAGGCACAAGCTCAAGGGCTGTATATTGGGCTGAAGAGCTTTATCTGATGCTACAGAGAGGACCTGTAAGAGATTTTCGTCTCAGACTGTCCATGAGTAAAAGACAAGTGTGTAGAGTGTAAATGAGGTCAGTGCATCCTTTGTTCCAGGTTTTTTTTTTAATTGGAGACAATGTTTTGGGCATATGTACATGCGGCAAAATGTTTAAACTGTGTTTTTACATTTTTTTGTGTGTTTCTTTAAAAATATTTAAAAGGAAATGACTTGATTTGCATCATAAATAAAGTGCGTGCAGATTAGTGGCTCTTATCAGTGTTTACGGTTTCAAAAGCATTGTCTATTTGTTCTCACAGGAGCGTTTCTTGTTTCTAGCTGTTTGTGTGCTCCTCTGGGTTTTCTGTCTTGGGAATTGAGTAAAATCAAAGTTATAAGTGAACAAAGATTGCAACTGGGAGGCACTTTCTTTTAGAGTGCAATCATAATTATTTACCTGCAATAGAATGATCTCTAGAGGTATTTATTTCTCTGTGGCACAATTTTAGTTTTATACATGTATTCTAAAAGAGCAATGCTCTTCATTATTGTTTTTTTTTTAGTCAAGGATTCCAGTTACTGTGAACAATGCTGGCATCCACTGTCTTTGAGAATGTAATCGTTCCATATTTTCAATTTTGCCTCCATATAATGGTTTTTCCTGAATGTGAGTGTGTTTCTACAATTTACCTCCTACATTTCTCTCAAACTTTTTCTCCAAAGCTCAAGAATGTTATAATCAATGCCATAATGAGATAATAAAATGGTTCTAGAATGAAACCGTAGCATCCTTTCTCCAGCATCAGCTGCATGTTGAGGAGGAATCCAATTTGTGGCTGCATGTAAAGTTTTACGAGTCTCATTTGCACCTGTTATAAAGCTAGAAGGCTGTTCCAACACCATCTGCTTTGAATATTTCCCTCTGGCTTTGATCACTGCTTTTATTTGGACTTTGATTTAAAGCCCAGCTCAACTTCTTGGAGCTCCCAGCACTCGATAACCATGTGTAGACAACTGAGTGGCAGGGTTTTCAAACTGTGAGAAAGTGCTAAAAGATTATTTATTATTTAGATATTTATACATACTGTAGCGGGTGGCGAGAGGGACATGAACGCACTGACACTGTTCAAGGCCGGGCAGGACACTTTAATATAATGGGCACCGTAAGAAATAATTAAAATGAGTCACTAAGCGCTGGTAAGAGATGGTGATGAGCAGATCAGGCGAGCGCAGCACCGGGTAGTGAGCTGGCAGTACTCCGGGGTGCCTTCACCCCGCTTAGTTCAGTGGTGCGTGGGTTTCTGGACCAGATGTGTGGATATCGCTGTGCTGGTGCATCCACCATACTCCGGGTTCTGAGTTTACAGGATCCATGTGCCGTGTCATTGAGTCATTGTTGGAATATGAGTGGACCCTGCACTCTCTTCCAGGGGATGTAAAACCAGCTGAGCCTAGTGACTGAGCTGGCCCTCGCAATGACACTCTAGACCTCTAGGTAGTGTCCATCCGTTTCTCCCAGCGAAATTAAATTGTCCGCTTTCTCCTGCGCTGAATGGTGTGACCCTGTTTTCCTCAGTGAGCATGAATTCAGTGCTCATGCTGATGAATCGCAACTGATCAGCCCCGCTACCTCGTCACAATATCTCCAAAGCAGTGCCCTATGGCCGCCTTTATCTGGCATCTCCTCCTTTCGGTCCCGGCCCAGAGCTCATGGGCATTGGTGACTAACCTTTGCAGCTCAGCTCCTTCTTCACCATAACAGACCAGTAAATGAATGGCAGTCCTGTTGAAGCTGCACCAATCTTCCCCTCACTCTTGAGCATGACCCCAATTCAACTCCTTCAACGGAAGCAGTTTCAATCCACAAACTTGAAAGGAATGCATCACTTTTGACTCATTTAGGATGTCTAGCAGTTTACCTTCAAATGTATTTCCCCTAATGCTAGTGTCAAAGGCGCATGGAGGTCTTGATTTTGGACAACGGTTTAAACATGATTAAGCTGGTTCCTTTGGTGGCCTGCTGTCTTTGTGAAATCCACGCACACTATTTCAAAGCACTGCACACTCTGCTTCTTGGTGATCAGCAAATTACTACTTGACATCCTACACAGATCTCGGCATGCAAAACTAAGCGAACCCTGGTGGTCCAGAGGCTTAGAAAAATCTCAAAACAACCCTCACTGGGTTTTGAAACATATCCAGAATCCTAGCACTGGCAGGAAGCTGGGAGTGATTGCAGGAATAGGTCAAATTTAATTTAAGAGCTGCACCAGTGATGAAAAATAAAACAAGTGCAAGACTAAGTCTCCTGGGAGAATGAATGTGTTCGTCGTCTTTTTTTTTTCGGAATATCCGCTGGAAACAGAAGGTTGTTCTATAAAACAAAGCCATCCATCTTGTACTGCCCTGCTGTGCTCATTAAGAGTACCTCTCTGTAAGTCTTATTGTTGCTATCGTATTAAATAAACGCATAACGTATGCATCATTTGCTGCTGCTCTCGTAAAGTCCTTGCCATGATCCATTTTTCTCTTCAAGCAGAAGGTTCTGGATCTTGAATTAGCAACTGTATTTACATTTGGGCCGTGCACACTGTTAGCATTCTCCTGTTCTTGGGTGTCATGGGATCTAATAATTCTTCCCTTGTAAACTTTTCACGGCGACTGCAGGAACTCTGCAATATTTCAAATCGGCAACCTTTTTAGCTGCCAGGGAAACGGAGATCTCGAAGGACTGGAACGCTTGTGTTGTGTCAGTTTTAAAGATATACTTATCTTGGGCAGTGAGACATGAAGCAAACACAGTGCGCAGAGATATAAATCATGTGTTTTCTCACTCTATTTCGAACATGTGTTAGATCTGTGCAAGTCAACACGGAGCAGATGTAGCAGCTGCACTTTTAATTACGATGCAGGCCTAAACTCATTAAAACATAACAAAGGCTGGATTGTCTGAGATCATTTGTATCACACACAACAGAATGCTGCACTCCAGATGAGCTGATAAATTGTTGTGAACACGAAGCGGCTGAATTATCTCAATATAGTTCAGTGGTCAATGTTCTCGTGGAACAATAATGGGCCTTTGAAGAGTTCTACTAGCAACGTACTCTGCTACGGGTTTCCTCGGACTTGGATGGAGCTCTTCTTGGTATTTTGGTCGCAACAGTGTCTTCTTGATGTGTTTTGGTCTCTTTTGCCTCTGTGTTGTTCTCAGACAGAGGGGCCCTGGTGGATTTTGTGGAAGCTGCTGGGTACTTTTTGAAAATTTATTTTTTAAAGAAGCTGTCAATCACTATTTGGAGGCATCTGATTGGCTAAATGACGAGTGTCCGTGAAGAGAATATATCTCGTGCTTTTGGTGCAGTGATTGGTAGATCATGTAAAAAAAAAAATCAGGAAGCAAAAATGCTTTTGAATTTACTTTTTAAATTTACATTAGAAGACTGCATATGTGCTGAAATCCTCTCTTTACCGGGGTAATATTTCAGCTGTATGTGATATTGTGTTTTATATTGTATAAGGCTCATTTACAAATCTATGTTAGAGTAAGGGCCACGTGTCAGGTGAATTAGGAACATAATAATTTGCTTTACATTGTAATTTTACTTATTAACTGAGGTTCACTTTTTTGTAGTTGTGTCCCTCAGCACAGTCACTTTAAAATGTTAACACTTAGAAGTCTCTAAATGCACCACTGCACATGCCAATCACAGCTGTTTGATTTCAAATGTAATGTGTAGGTTCTATAAGGTTATTAGTTTTAAATAAATTTGGCTTAAAATGAGCTTTATAAGAGTTATGACGCAACATTTGCAAGATAATTCAAATTATAATGTGAGAAAATGTGCAATCGTCTTTTAGTTTCGTTTTACAGAGCCCAAATCTGTGCCATCTAGTGGAGAATCTGTGCCATCTAGTGTATGTTTTGGCACTAAAAAAAGCAAAGGTCACATAAAGTTCTGGAACAGTGTTTAAGGTTTAGGAGAGGTTCACTTTTTTTAATACTATATTCACGTTGCTTTGACCTTGTCCTTGCTTATTGGGGGGGATTTCTTAATTTTTATTTTGACTCAACGCTCTTTTTAAATGTTTTAAATTAACTGTTTAGAATAATTGTTTTAAATGATTTAATTGTTATACAACATAAAAAAGCGTTTGTTCTCAATTTCGTTAAGCACTTACTAACTTAACAAACTAATAAATTTAAAACTTATTTTTTGTTTACTCCCAAACTGTAAGTGTCTTTGGATAAAAGCGTCTGGTAAATACATAAATCTAAAAGTAAATTTAGGAGATTTTTGCCGTAAAAAAATGACAAAATGTACTGCTCAGAATTGTACAGTTTTTGTAAAATTTCATTATTGTGAAATTACTGTGTAATGTGTTAATCATTTTTGTAAAAAAAAAATTTGGGTTGAACCAAAAAATTCTATCAAGAATGGCCCTTAAAACCTGTTTCAAACATTTTTAATAATATATTTATATTTATAATGGGCGGCACATTGGCGCAGTGGACCTTCCAGTTAAAAATTGGCCGGTTCGAGGCTCGCCAGTTACCTTCCTGGAAGGAGTTTGCATGTTCTCCCGGTTCTCCTCCGGGTACTCCGGTTTCCCCCACAATCCCAAAGACATGCATCAGGTTAATTGCAGAATCTAAACACCCCTTTGTGGTGTGAATGTGTGATTCGCCCTTCACTGGTCCAGGGTCTACCCCCGCCTCTCGCCCGATGTGCGCTGGAGATCATCACCAACAGACTCAAAAAGCGAATAAGGTGGCAGGAAAATGAATTAATTAAATATGTTTCTCAACTGACCATTTTGTAGGGGTTCGAATACTTCCCCCCTCACAAAAACAAAGCAATTTAAGATTACTGAAGTGGATTTCCCTCCACATTTATGAATTAAATCTGTTAAAACAACAGTGATAAAACTGTTTTTATTAAAATCAAAATGTTCAGTTTGTGTGCGCTTAAATCTTATTTGATTAAAACAACACTGCAGCACTTTTTATGGCAGCGTGTTACATGTTACACGGCTTGTTATGCAAACATTAATTCCTCTGCACTCGAATATTCCCAAACCATGTCTTTCCCATGAGCTTCGCTCAAATGTTAGGGTTTGGCTCTGTCTGATGTCATGACTTACTGTGTTTACCATGTCTCGCTTGAGCTCACATGGCTGGGTGCGTGTGAGTCTCTATGCTCGATTAAATTTTTCATTGGGCTGTGCGTGTCTCTGCGAGTGTTTATTAAAAGGGCAGAGTAGAATAGCTCTGCATTTCTATATTTCATTCTAGTCTTGTGTGATTGGTTCATTTCTGTTTGAGCTGGTCCAAATGAAACAAGAAAAACTGGATCTCCCATCATGTGACCTCTCTCTCCTTCTCTATCTCTCCGACACTCTCACATCCAATCACATAAACCCTGCTTTTATGAGGGGGCTTATAGTATAGTCACAAATCTCTGCGCTCAGGATGTTCGTGATAAGAGCCGTGACTGGAAGGATAATGAAAAGCGAGCGATTGAACACACAAGTAGATGACGGAATGGTAAAGAGAAGAAAGGGTGGAACGAAGAACATATTCATTTGTAAAATGTGACTTTTCACTGGAAAGTGCACTCATAATAAAGTACTGGACAATTTCACAATTCATTTCAATGTCAATTTCTTTATAAAAATTAAGGTTGGAAAATCTGAGATGAATAAAAAAACACTCAAGGGTGGAAAACACAAAATGACTGAGAAAACTGTTCCTTACACAAAACAAATCGTCGTCAAGGAACTAAACTGACAAAGGGAATGCACCACGCAATGTGAAATCTATTAAACTGTAAAGTAACTTGCACATTTTAGAAGTTAGTAGCCATGGTTGCCAGATCTTTGCCTTAAAAATGGGTTTACAGCATTCTACAGTAGGTTTATGTTGTTATAAAAAAGTTGTTGAATTCCAAATACAGTACATAGAATATGCAAACCCCCATTAAATGTTTTGTCAAAAAAAGCCCACTCAAAAAAGAAAATTACAATTCAATTTGAGTTTACCCATTAGCTTAAAAGAAATCTATAAGTCTGCTAAATTAATTTATACAGAGTACATATGACTACTTTCCCCAGGCTTTCTCTCCTTCAATAAAGTGACTAATATCGTGACTAATGGCCAATATTTTGATGAAAAATAATTTTAAAAAGTTGTAGCGTATCACTTAGATACAAGAGCATTTGTGAAACTAATTTAAAATCTGCATACTACCATTACTGTAAGTTTTGCTTAAAAAAGAAGGCTATGGCACCAATAAACAAGATGGCTAAAGTTAAAAGTGGCTTTTAAAATTAATTTAATTAGCAATATGGATTGGCTGCCAAGGCAGAATTCTTGGTTGCTATGGAGTAGTCTGTGATATCAAGTTCACCATGCCATTTTGAGTAAAATAAACCAAGCACCATGTCTATATGATTTTCCTCAGGTGTGATAGGGATAGTCCAAAATGGTTGCTATGGTAAAAGTCATGTTGCTATGGAGAGTTCATAATATCAGATTTCCTCTGTCACTAGTTAATCAAAAAAACTCACATGTCTTTATCATTTACCCATGCTGAGATAAAAGAAAATGTTGGTTGCAGATCTAGAGCATGAATCACGTTATGTTGACAATGGCGACCTCTAGTGGTGAAAACCTTCTTATTGGGTTTTCTGACATTGACTCGCAGAACGCTTTTGTTTACCAGTCTCACCAGATGTGACTCATGCTGTTGGAGCAGCTCACTGTCCCATCATACCACTCCAGTTTAAATATATTTCTTTAACTTTCAGACACTTTCCAGTGTAACAAGCTCCCCACAGTGATTAGGTCTCTCCAGGAAGCACCGAGACAGCCAATGGCAATAATCCATCAAATCAGTGGGGAAGTTCTGGGACTGCAGCTTTCTGAGTGCTGTTTGCATTTTCTTACATCATTACCCATCTGAGACTCATACAAGCGTAAAGAAAAAAATGGAAAGAAACCGTGACTGAGTTCCTGCTGCTCTTTTTTTCGGTATTTTTGGAAAACATCTAAGCAGTGCTTCAACTAACAATAATATTCTGCCATTCCCCACATCTTTCCAAACCAAAGGGAATTATATTCATTATTTAAACATGCACTGGATATGTTTAGTCCTAGTCAGCAGAAAGGTTAGCTATTTTAATTTAAGTTATTTTAGCTATTTTAACAAACTTTAATAGGTAACTGTAGGTGCACTTTTGGTTTGGCATTTAAAGAAAAATATTAGTTTGAATCACTTCAGTCGTGTCGCTGAAATTGTTACAGTTGTTTTATTTAATGTTATTGCTAGACATTTAGTTGATTTCTAACATGTATTATATATGACTATACAGTGGTACCCCGAGATACGAAATGTTCGAGATACGAAAGATCTCATGGGAAATTTAAAATAAAGACAGGACAAAGTAACCCATGCGGAAGATCAGTTGCAGGTTAATCTGGACATGTTTTCCCCATTACAAGTACAATGTAACTTGAGAATCATGGGTTTCTCTTGTTGAAGGGTTTTCCCTGAACTTCCAGTTTTGATGAAAAGAATGACACATGAAGAAAATACGATGAGTGACACTCTCTCTCTTTGTCTGTTTGAAAGGCTTGACCTGCCATCAGCGGGACTCTGAGATCTTCAGGCCTTCAACAGGAAGTGATGAGAAACTGGAATTTGTGGTACCTCTCACCTGCAAACATGTCTCTCTCTCTACTTTGAAGGTAATTGAGTTTTGATCCATCTGTCTGTCTTTATTTGGCTGCTCCGGTGTCTGCGTGTGTTCAAAGAGCTGGTACAAGCTTTCATCACAATGATGGTCCCACACATCGAGCGGAGCGGCAAACACACTTTAAAAGATGCCTAAAAGATTCATATAGATATAGTATGTTGGGAGATCTTGCTAGAGGGTTAGTACTGCTCTATACATTTTTTGTAAACACTATTTCTTATACAAATTGGCTAAAGAAAAATAGAATTGTTTAGCCAGTTTTCAAAGTGGAGGATTCTGTATCTAAACTCAAGAAATGTTACAAATTGGACTTTCAATCGAAGCAGGAGATCATTATGAAAAGGAGACTAAAGACAAAGTTAGGTATGCTACAGACAATGCATCCGGGACAGAGAGACTTTTAAAACTGAAGAAAGAAAAGGGACACTTCTACAAACAAGTTATCAATTCTTTTTTTCTTTTTTTTCGCAAGGCCAATGGCAGACTTAGGTATGCTACAAACAACACATTCATGACCGAGAGACTTTTAAAACTGAAGATAGAAAAGGAACAGTTCTACAAACAAGTTATCGATTCTTTTTTTCATAAGGCCAATGGCAGAGTTGGGAATGCTACAGACAATGCATCCAGGACAGTGAGAGTCTTTAAAAACTGAATAAAGAAAAGGAACACTTCTACAAACAAGTTATCCTTTTTTAGAAGGCCAATGGCAGAGGTGGATATGCTACAGACAATGCATCCAGGACAATGAGAGTCTTTAAAAACTGAATAAAGAAAAGGAACACTTCTACAAACAAGTTATCCTTTTTAGTAGGCCAATGGCAGAGGTGGGTATGCTACAGACAATGCATCCAGGACAATGAGAGTCTTTAAAAACTGAATAAAGAAAAGGAACACTTCTACAAGCAAGGTATCCTTTTTTAGAAGGCCAATGGCAGAGGTGGGTATGCTACAGAGAATGCATCCTTGACAGTGAGAGACTTTTAACTCTAAAAAATGAAAAGGAAAACTTTTACAAACAAGTTATCAGTTCTTTTTTTCAAGAAGGAGTGGAACACTTAATTTATGAGGAGGCAAGTCTTTTAAACAAAAAAAGAAAAAAAAACTACAAAAAAAATAAAATTTTAAACAAACCATTTTTACTGTTGCCAATCTAATGGTGAATAAGCTACTATGTGGGGCTTTTATGTGTGGGCTTTTATTATAAAATAAAGGCCCAATAATCTATTTAACTCGTTTTGTTAGGGGCGGACATGAGAGGCCACACAAAAACTTTGCAGGAAAACGCATTTACTTTCTATCCAATCATTTTAGTTCTTTCTGCAAAAAAAAAAATAAAATAAAATAAAATAATTCTATTGCAGTTATTTTTTTCTTATCGTGTCAGCTTTATTATTTAAAAGCATTTTCAATTCAACATTGCATCAAATTTCTAAAAATGCTCATTTTGAGTTTATTTATATGCTTTAATGTTTTACTGTAGTTAATTACACATTCACAACACCTCCCATCATGCCACAGTGCCCCTGTGTGCCCGACTTGATGTTTACCCTTGGTTTTCCCCTCACCTTCAGTTTGTCCTTTGCTTTTGTTGTTCAGCAGTGTATTTAAAGGCTCTGGCCGAGCTGACAGTGCAGTGGGATACGCTACAAACGGGTCATTTCTCTCTCCTTTCTTCTTTCAGCAAGGGCTCTTCTGTTATTCCACCTGCACAGAGACTCTGTGTTTGTTTGTTTCTGGGCTGCCCCAGCAGAAAGGGGCTCTTGTATGCCTCACACTCTGAATGCCAAGCAAGTTCTCCTTTTCCTGGCATCCCCTCGATTTACAAACCACCCTCCTTCAGCTCTCCGCCAATGCAAATGTGCCCTGAATGAATGAACTTAGTTCAGGTCCACTCAGGTTTTCTGAGGAAGCCTTGCTGTCGTTCTTCTTTGTTCGATGCTTTTATCGGAGTCTACAGAGATTAAATTGGAGGAACTCATTTGTCTTTGCTTCCTCTGGGAGTTTAACTTATAACATAACCCTTTTCTTGAACAATGCAGAGCTGGGTATCAATTAATTAATGAAAGGGGGCAACATTTGGTTGATTTTTAATCAAATATATGTGTGAAATGTTATGTATATTCATTCAAGTTTATTTGTGTAATCTTTTTTTTCCTTTTGTGGAGCTCAAAACCCTCCAATCTCCGCCCAAACCTCCTAACCCCGCCCACTAACCGTGTTAAATCCTGCCATTAGAGGCAGTGCAGATCCCAAAGCAGTACGCACACTTTTAACAATAACTTGTTTGGTTAATCCAGCCTTTTTCTAAATTATGATGTGCAGGTTTAATGTGAAATATTACAAAAGATTGATTTTTTTGCATCCCTTATTCCGCCGTGTAATAAAACGATCAAAAATATGTATCCTCACTGTCCATTTGTGAGTTAGAAGAGAAAGTTCATGCATATTTTTGGAAAATTGTCATTTTAAACAGACGGTTAGAGACGGTAAAGCCTCAGACAGCTTAGAGTCCGAATCCAACGGAAGTTCTATGCCGTTCACATCAAAATCACAATTATGGATAATTTCCGAGGCTTGTCGAGTGGTGAGTCCACCCATCCCACCATTCCCCGGCGGATTCCTCAGGTACTGACCACATCTACTATTGAAAGGATGCAAACGGCAGCCAAAAGAGTGACAGTCTAAATAGGTCCAGAAAAGTCTGGGGATTCTATTGCTTCAACCATGTTTGAGCAAAATAGTGGAATTTTCATTGAGTGAATTGTTTTTAAAATAGATTTTTACTTGAGATTTGCACTTGAGATGACTCCCTGTGATTCGCCATTGATTTATGAAAGAAATGCCATTCTGTGCCTTGTTTTAAAATGTTTTCCTGCAAAATGGGATCTTTACAAAATTATCTCACAGAAATAAAAAATGAAATCTGAATTGTTTAAATAGAGCTTCTACCCTATGAATTAATGATTCAACATTAGGAAATGACTAGCGGCATGTGGCCTGTGGCTCTTGTTAAATCTCTAATAGAAATAAAGACTCTTAGCAGACAGGCAGAAATCTCCCCCTGCTGGGGTTAATACCTGGATCAATCCTCTCTCTTTAACGTTAAACCATGTAGAGTTCATTATTTCTATGAACTGAAGATGCGTATCAACACAAGGTCTCACCGCAAACCAGTCTTTCATATGACGTGTCAAAAAAAGCAAATAGAAATGGGTTTTCAGGGTTTGTTAAAATGGAAATTTAAAACAGAAAAACATTTACAAATAATAAAAATAGATGAAAATACAGTTTTCTTTTTTTAAAAAAAACCTAGTTGTAGAATTGTGTTGTTTCTGTTTTATTTTTTCCGGTTAAGAGTTTTTATCTTCTGGAGTACATACTCACTTTAAACCTCCCTGCCAGGATTTGCAAAGATGATTGTGATTTGGATGGCTTTTATTCTTCTTATCAAAGCAATGACCTTTTCCTGTAATTCATTCCAAGGCACGAGATATGAATTTCAATATCAGTATTATATTCTCTTCCTTTAAGCATTTTCTTGTGAAAGCACTTTTTGAAAATACTTCACACATAAACTATGCAGATTCTTTATTCTTTATCCAAATGAACCAAAATTAAACCTTAATTCTCCAATGAAACAGTGTTTAAAAAGCATCAACTTTACTGAACTGTTTCAGTTTCTCTGTCCAAAAACAGCATCAAACCTCCAGAACTTTACTGAGCAGTGTTTCAGTTTCTCTGTCCAAAACAGCATCAAACCTCCAGAACTTTACTGAGCAGTGTTTCAGTTTCTCTGTCCAAAAACAGCATCAAACCTCCAGAACTTTACTGAGCTGTGTTTCAGTTTCTCTGTCCAAAACAGCATCAAAGCTGCAGAACTTTTCTGAGCAGTTTTTCAGTTTCTCTGTCCAAAAATAGCATCAAACCTCCAGAACTTTACTGAGCAGTGTTTCAGTTTCTCTGTCCAAAACAGCATCAAACCTCCAGAACTTTACTGAGCAGTGTTTCAGTTTCTCCGTCCAAAAACAGCATCAAACCTCCAGAACTTTACTGAACTGTGTTTCAGTTTCTCTGTCCAAAACAGCATCAAACCTGCAGAACTTTTCTGAGCAGTTTTTCAGTTTCTCTGTCCAAAAATAGCATCAAACCTCCAGAACTTTACTGAGCAGTGTTTCAGTTTCTCTGTCCAAAACAGCATCAAACCTCCAGAACTTTACTGAGCAGTGTTTCAGTTTCTCCGTCCAAAAACAGCATCAAACCTCCAGAACTTTACTGAACTGTGTTTCAGTTTCTCTGTCCAAAAAGTGTCAATAAACTTTCAGCTAAACTATTGTGATGGGGTACAATTCCAGTTGAACCTGGTTTGATAATTTGGTGCATAACTGATTTCTATATATTCCTTCTTTGAGTTTTAAACTTTTTTTAATCCTCTAGTTCACAGAACAGTGTTTCTATTTTTCTGTCCAAAAGAATAATCAAGGCTCCTGTATACTGCTGAACGGTGTTTCTGTTTTTCTGTCCAAAAACATCAAACCTCCACTACATTATAGAAGTGTTTAGTGCATATATAATATAGTGTTTTTGTCCAACAACAGAAAAAAACAACAACCAGAATGCAAGCAAATATACAAACAGGATGCAACTGAAAGTCTGCAAGGCGTTGGTCTCAGTTAGAGAAAAAGCCAGTGTGTTTTCAGATTCATTTGCCATAGGCTCAGGTGGTATAGGATGGTGTGATCTGGTTGGCACACACCCGTGAATTTGCCTCAGTATTGAGACTGATTGTGGCTGACGCCTGGTGCAATCAGAAAATGTATTGCAGCACAAACCCACTGATCTCACAAATGATTTTTTGCAGAGCAGAATTGAATTGAACGACAAAAAGGCCAAATCTGTTTCGACTCATTAAACCGCACAAATGATACATACACTCCCTAATGGAGGTGGAGAAATGACCCGGTTTCATTCACAACTCAACTGAAGAGATTCTGTGAGTCATCCGTACAAGAGAAATCAAAGTCATGGTCTCCTATACAGCAGATGACTTATTGTCGCTTTGAAGGGGTTATCCTCCAGTCCTCCACAGAGTCTGTCTGCTTGCTAATGAGCTTCTGCTGCTTTCAAATTGATAAAAGGAGGATGAGTGTCTTAATAAGAGATTTTAAGCTCATCACAATCTGCTGTTTGCGTTTGGCTTCAAGAAGTACTGTATACTTAGTAGCAAAGCAACCAACACTGTACGTTCAAAAATCCCTGGCTTGAATCTACTATTGAGTAGTGGAAAAAAGATAGTTCTTACGTCGTCACTCTTGTATTTATTTTCACAACAAAACAAACAATAGCAAAAATAAAACAATTCAATAAAGACAACTTTTGAGCTTTAACCTATATTACGGACACTGAAATACAGACGGTGAGAAAAGCTGTTTCTCTTCGACAACTACTGCCGGACTTGCCACAACATGTCCAACTAAAGTCCCAAAAGGTAGGCGTGGCTTAATGAAAACAGAAACTTAAGAGCAATGACCTAATTACATCAATAATACAAACATTTTACTTAAGATTTACATTAAGATAGAAATACTTTTTTTGATAATAAATAAATAAATAAATAAATAAAAAAATAAAACTTGCAAGGACACACTACATTTCGGAATGGAGGGCTAGTCTCTTCGTCCAGATCTCCCTAATTCTAGGGCGGAGAATTCTTCACTGTCCTTCAGAGGGCCATGTGGAGCAGGTTAAAAAAGCCATTGCAGCCAAGCACATATAGACATAATACAGGAAAAAAACATTGCAGGAGGGAGAAGGGTTAGGAAAAGTAGTGGGACCACTGCAATCAACAGCCGACATTTTTCTGCTGCCATTAACAGCGCTGTACTCATGGCCCGTTCAGATTACAGTGGTTGGGATAAGCTCGCGGAGGTGTGTGTTCTTGAAGAGGGAAGAATCCAGAGCGTCTCGTTATCTCGCTCTCGCTGGGGAGCATTTTGACTCCTTGATGGCCTTCGAGGCCAGAGGAGATGAGGGAAAGCCAGATGGAAGATTTTTGGGTGAAAATCTGTAAATTTCCACAGACTTTTACTGTCCATCACCGGTCTCCAGAGGATGATCTGGTAATCTGTGGGATGACAGTCCAAATCCATACTTTGCTCTATTAAATGCAGCCATTTTACCACTTCTTTTGCAACTCAGGCTCAGAAAAGGGGGCGTGGCTTGGTGGGAATGTAACGTTATTACATTCATTCAGTCTTTAAGTTGTTAATATTGAAGTAGCCTCTTAATTAATACGTTTAGGAAGTTTATTAACGGCTTGAAGTTGAAAGCATTCTAATTTATTATAGTTTGCAGCCAGTAAATGATGATACAAAGGTTTGGCTCAGCCATCTCTTTCAGTAATTAAAAGCATATTTCAGCAGGCAGCAGACAAATGGGGGAGATTAATGCTGGTAGAACACGCAGGCTCTCTCTGCAGATCCTCGTGGCCAGACGAAGACGATGCGTGTTCGCATTCACAGAGACTAATCGGGACGTTGTAGAGAATGTTTTCTCCCTTTGTGCTGGAAATGAATTAATGGCTTCTGTTTTAACGAACAGTGCAACAGCCCAAAACAGTCTGCTCTCTGCTCACTATCTGGGGCAGCAGCCACCACACATGCTCGGCTGCTTCGTGTATGTGTATGAACATGCCAGATAAAAACAAATACCTTTTTTGTCACTCGGCGAGGGCAGCCAGCAGGTCTGTGTTTGTGCCGGCGTGCATGTGAAAGAGAGATAGACGCTAACGCAAGATCACCGCATCTTGACAACAGAAGGCACCGTGCCTTTGACGGATGAATGTTTTATGAGGATGTTTTCAAACATGTGTCTCCTGTTCCTCGTCATCCCCAAAAGTGGAAGGTAGACGACTGTGAGTGCAATATTTATGCATGATATAAGGGTTAGCTGTAAAAAAAACCCCCTGAAATATTGGATGCTTTCCTCTGATTTTTGGATCAAAAATGCAGTGAAAGGGGTTTTGACTGCAGAAAGCCAAACCTGGAGGGCAAGAGCCGGTTGAACTGAGGGAAGATTAGTGGCCTGCGTTTCAAAGCTCCATCCTTAGAGCCACAGACAGACTGACTGATCCATGTGTCCCAGAGCCAGAAGAATCAATAGAGTGATGGTTCTCTCTCTCTGAACTCAACTCCTAGTCCTCAGCTATGGTGAGGTTACAGATAGTGGTTTAAACTCAAGTCAGTTGGGGGGTCACAGGACATTGTGATGCCATGTAATGGTTCTTAGTCGCTTATATTTGATCAAACAGCTCCTGATAGAGAAACTCTCTCTGTCCTTTGTCAGAAACAATCCTCAACCCCTCAGTCGGAAATAGCTTGCTGTTTTGCCCTCTGCCAGGCACGCTCTGATCTATAAGGCAGTGAATCTAGAGGTTTAGATCTCGTTAATGTCTAGGTTGTCTTCTGCAGTGATTACAGCAGTGAACTTGACGCTGATAGAGTGGACTTTGTTCACATCTCTCCAGAGAGAAATGCAGTTTGTGGCCGTTGCACAGACCCATGCTTTGGATAACCTATCGCCCATGTCATAACCTATCCCACACATAGTGACATATATACACATAAACATATAGTAGGGTGTATCGGTTCACGGTATGTATTGAACCGTTTCGGTACGGCCTGTTCGGTTCGGTACACTTGCGTACCGTTTCGGTATTCTGTGTTTTTATTAAATAATATAAATGTATTATTAGCGCTATATTAAGTGCAGCGGAACAATGTTCCTAGGCGAGTTTCCGCACGGACGCTATTGAGTGACGCACAGTAGAGCTGCACGCCGGGTAGCTGTGAGAAATGGCAACAGCGAAAGAGAAGCCAGAGCTTGAAGACCCTCCCACCTCACTACGGTCTCCTGTTTGGGAACACTTTGGCTTCTCTGTTAAAATACATAACGGGGATAGACGAGTGGATAAATTTAAAGTTGTATAACGACATTGTTCCACGGAGATCGGGCAGGCAACACATCTAACATTTTCTACTGCTGGAGGTAGTCACTGCAACCAGATCTGTGCTCTCTTCAGAAAATGTGGATAGGTAATCTATCCTATCTATCCTAACTATTTGCAGTATTTCATTTTTTATTTAAAAAAATGTGTTTTTCTTTATAAAGAGTGCAATTTATTTCAAATTTCACCCAAAAGTGTCACTTTTATTTATTTTCTGCAAGAATTCTATTGTGTATTGGCAGCTTTTCAAAATAAAGATTTTGTAAGTTTTGTTTTGTACAGAACCGAATGAACCGAACCGAGCTCTCCAAGACACTGTACCGAACCGAATACGATTTTAGCGTACCGTTACACCCCTAACATATAGTGATTGATATCATATATGAAGTCTATCCCATGGCTTGTGTCACTTTATAAAAGATACCACCTATGCCCTACGTTTGACCATATACTCTATGCCAGTGCTGAAAATTTTTATTTTAATTTTTTTGTTCACTTAATTTTAGATCAACATTTCTGTCTTTATCTTTATTTATTTTGCAGTTTCAACACCATTACCCAGAGTTATTGCCATTTATTTTGAGAAATGATGTGCTTGGGATATTTTACACCTTTGTTTATGATGCGTGCTCCTCGTGATGATCCTTAAAGATATTTTGGCTTCAGATCCTTCGTGACCAGAAATACACTCTTGAACGAGTTTAATCTGTCTCCAAGGGTGCTGCAGAAAACACTGTAGAATACACACAGCTGAAGCTTTATTAATGGCCTTTTTGCCGAGGACTAGTCACAGGATGATTACAGTTTCACTAACCCCTTCTCCTCCTGAAAAACAGGGAATTTTCATAGGTCTGTTTTTCATCAGGGAGTTGCATCACTTAGGAATAGGAAGAGTTAAGAGTTAAATTCTCTCTGTTTCTTATTTACACATTTGAGATTTTGTGATGAACTTTTGGAGCATTATTTAAAAAAAAAATACTCAAATTATTTTTAATTACTAAACTATAGATTTAATTAGTTTAGTGTAAAAATGTACATGTTTTATATGTATTTGCTAATTATTTGCTAAAAATCAGTCCTGGGATAAACAATAACAAGAGGGTTAGTTAGAAAAAATGCCATCTTTTTGTTAAAAATCTAATTAAAATAAGTTTTTTGGTCAAAACTATTTAAACAAGTTACTTTACATGGACCAATACGTATCTGGAATACTTATGTGCGTGTGCTATTGAATTTTGAAATGTGTATTTTATATTTATAATTACATTTGTTTTTGAAATATGTTTAGCATGTTTTTTTAATTGCATTTTTAGTTACTTATAAAAATCTACAAAAATTTGCCACTCATGTTCTGTTATTGTTTAAAAATGAAACTATTATGAGAATAGATTAGCTCGTTAAAAACAATGTTATTGAAAAATTGCTGGAAGTATATATAATATAATATACAGGTTTGTTCGTTTTAAAACACTTAAAATGCTTAACAGCTAACAAACAATGCTGCATTGAGAAGGAAGACAGAAGACGAAGGGGGGAGGGGAAACACTCAAGCAGCTCTTTCGAGGTTCAGTGTAGAAGAGAGGGGAAAAAAAATCTCCAACACCCTCACTTATAGAGCCTAGTTGTGATGTAACTTCCTGTTTGTGATGCAACTTCCTGTTCTATCCAAATATCTATTACTTCGGAATAATCAATAGTGTTGTTAGGTTTAAAGACTTTCCTTTGTCAAGTCATTCAACAATTCGTGCAATTTGATGCAGTGCACCCATTTAGAGTAGAAGCTAAAGATTATTTGAAAGACCAAACTCCAAAATGAGCTCTACATTTAAACCTTTTCATTTACAATACAATCCCGCGTTGCACAAGCCAAAAAAGCTAACAAAGTGTTTGAATGGTGTTCCAGAACCAACAATCAAGAATGGTGTTTCTCCACAGGAATAACGCAAACATCACTGTGATTTCTCTCATTCCTGAAGTTAGTCTGTCATGTAGTTTTCCGTCCAAGAGTGACACGTTACTCCTTTTGTCTCAGATGTGTCTCCAAAAGTCCTTAGAAGGAAAACAAAGAGACAGTTGTTGACACTCATGCTGCAAGAGCTGCATAATGAAAGTGGATGCCTGCTGTAGAATTTTGGCATTGACTTTCAACTGCTTTGTTCTGAAAACTTTTTAGAAATGTTGTCAAGAAAGAGCTAAGATCCTATTTGAGGATTTTACCCAAGTATGTGTTTAAGAATGATGAAACATTTCTTTGCCTGAGCAATAGGAGTAGCTTCTGAGTTGTAAAAATCAAGGCGTGATATTTCACGTTCTAGATGGCAATAATGAGCTCACAAACACACCTTGGTGATCACGATAATAGGTGTTTCCAGATGGATTTGAAGTCACTTCTGATTGACAGGAGGGGTGTGGATATTTTTTTTTGCCTATGGGCACCTGTGGTATTCAATGATAAAGAATGGATTTGACTCTTGAGGTCTGCCTTCTCCGGCTCGAAGGACTGAAAGCCTGAAGAGGGATTGGATTCCCCAGAGTTAAATAAGCGACAGTTTTAATAGACCTCAATTGTTTAAAGCTTAGAGAATAATAAACTTTCTGAGAAGAATAAGAAAATTAAATGTGCATAAACTATGGAGAAATTGCAAGTTAATTCAATGCACTTCTCTGTCATAACTGGGGCATTAATGGACGAAGCAAAGGACAGATTTCATTGGACAACATCTAAAATGGTTTTGTGGTCATTCTAAAATTATAAAGTCTGTCATCAATGTGGTTCGGGATTATCACCTCCCAGACTTTACCGGCTGCGTTCCCAAAGAGCAGTCTCCAAAAGCGAGATCACATGACTGCGCATATTGCTTTTTGTCTATGTGTTCTAAGACGCAAGTTAGTTATTATATCCGAAACGAGTGTTGACAATTATTTTCATCAGTGAACAAAAGATAAATCTAAATGAAATCAATGAAATCAGAGAAATCTAAAGGCTCTTCACAACAGCATCAATTCTTCTAGGTGCACTAAGGAACTCGGCTTATAGATTGTTCCAAACATCACCAACCACATCTTCTCTGGATGTAGCTTTCTCACATCCTTTTTCCTCTTCATGTAATCCCAGACAAACGGTACGATCACTTCCAGTACTTCTTGATTATTTGCACTGAAGATTGTTTTGAGTTTGGCTGAATGTTTTTTGCTCATTGTCTTGTTGGAGAACAAATTTTGGGATCAATCATATGTCTCTCTGGTGGTATCGCATTATGAGTATCTGCCTGTTTTTCACCATTATGAGAACACCATTAATCCTGACCAAACCTCCAGCTCCATTTGCTGAAATAAAGACTCAAACTTTCAAGAAACTTCCACTATGCTTCACTTTTGTTTGCAAAACACTCGTTGTTGTACCACTCTCCAGCCTTCCTACCTGCTACTACTATGTTTTCTTGCATACTAGAGTCACTTGCCCTTGTTCCCATGTCGACAATGGCTTTTGAGCTGCAACTGTTCCACGAAGATCCTTAGAAGACCCTGATTAACATGACCTTTGAAACACCTTGTTGGAGAGACCTTGTTGACGTAGTAAAACTACCTTGTGTCCGGTTGCTGTCTTCTTTTGCAGTTTTAAGCCTCCTACCCCGCTGTTTATTTATGTGAATGAAAAACTAAAAGAAACTAATGTAATTTAAATGTAAGAATCCCCAGAAATGCTTAAAAAACACGTTGCCAAAAGAAAATGAAACTAAACAACTCTGTGCTTGATGTACTCCACGCAAAAATAAATCCCTATCCACTCGCAACTTTCTAATCAAAAGCTAGTGAGGTCACTTTCAGAACGGCTATAGAAAGGTTTTGCAACAAGAGCCATGAATCCTAATCTGAACCTCAGAGACATGCTGGAAGTTTTTGTCCAAATAAAGGCATCGTAGCATGACTGGCGCAGCACCTGGCATGCACAGGCACATCCTGTGTTCTGTTTTCCTAATAAAAACACAAATAACAGCTCATTTACTACATTTACTTGCCAGTCGGGTTGTTTATGGTTTTGCCCTCGAGCAGTTGGCGTTCTGATTAAACAGTGTTGGATGGAAATCAACCTGCCCTGTGTGTCAAGAAGAGCAAGAGCATCTTGACAGGAGGTTTTCTACAGGAGAGATTGATGTGATGACGAGCAGCTCCGCATTTGCATATCTGTAATGAAGTAGCAGGGATTGCTACTGTGCAGGAACGACAGTTTTCTGATGAACGGTCATAAAACGATACTAGAAATGCAAATAGTTGTAGTTTTAAATTTAAAAGAGATGCATGCGTGACTGCGTGCAGAGTGTCACATCCACAGTCATGCACTGCCATGATTCCTGCTTTAGTGTTGTTGCATTATACATGTGCCCGGCTTAGTGATACATTCATGTCATATGTGCATTATTGTATTCATGAGCTCTGTTTTTGAATCACCTCACATTACACTTTGAAACATTCCGCAATGGAACTGAAAGTAAATCCTGTAACTTAATTATCCTGATAAAAAAGATTTAGAATGTTTTGGTACTTTGGTTGGAGGAAACCCCTGCACGCATGGGAAAAACATGGATTAAACACCCTTCAGTGAGGCAGCTGTGCTAATCGCTGTGCCATGGTGCTACCCTCAAATTTACTTCAATGGAAAGCATGTTAAATCCTTTTGCAAATTACGCGATTTAACCGTAATTAATGTATAGTGTCCTGTGCACGAATAAGACCACAGTGGAAAAAAAAGTGGAAAAGTCCCACAAGGATGAGTGGGGGGGGGGCAGTGATTCTTATTCTTAGGTTGGCACGTGATTCTATCAAAAATGTACGTATCAGTAGATTATTTTCATGCTCAAATCAAAAATTGTGAACCAACTACATAGAGGTCCATTTTGGAGGTGGAGACCTACAGTGCTCAGCATAAATGAGTACACCATCTTTAAATTGAATCATCAGCTCAATGAGCAAAACAACAATTTCCAAACATAACAATTCTTTTTTAAATCCATCACATGAAATTAAGGTTAATTATCAAACTTAGATCACAAAATCTTCTGTTTTCCTCATTCTGTCAAGTGGATTCCTGTACACTCTGCTCCGTTTCTGAACTTTAAGCTAATTTAAGAACTTGATGAGAAGAGTAAAATGAGACCTTGCCCTTCACCAGCCATTCTCCATTTCACTTCTTTACCTCTCTCCTCAAGGAGAGGCCTTTTTCACACCTTTGCAACCCCTGAGCTCAGACACCACAGCTCGTTCACTTATGAAAAGCCCTTCACAGCTAACGCTGATGGTTATCACCAGAAACCTGCAAACTGGGGATTTAGGTGGTTTAATATTTTTCTACATTTCTAGTCGGAACAGTCGGGGCACCCCAAATTTTACACCTCCTTGTTCAGTGTTGGTTAAAGTAAACATGAATTTAGTGTGTACATGAAAGTACATGTAACATTACAATTACAATACATTAATTTGTTGTGTCAGATATTTTTTCATTTCATGAAAGCTCTTAAGAAACAAAAAGTTTGGGATACTACGCTAAGGAATGTCTGAATCATCCCTCTCTCCACCTTGGCATGTTTTACCAATTCTGCAGTACGAAGTATGGTAATTATTACAAACCCTTGCTGCATTATGAACAGACTCAACAAATGTTGGATGTCAAACATGAAAGTGATAAGTAATCATAATATTTAATGTTATAATAATTTGATGATTTCCATAACCTTCAATAGTAATCCATTGAGAAATGTCCTTTGAAGACACAAGAGTCTGTCTCCACTGAAGCATTTAATTGAGATGATTACTGTCAGTGATTGTTGAGTCTGAATTCTGTGTTTGGCCAATAATGGCCTCATGCTGAATGATTGTAATTTACGAAACATTTTTCTTGGGTTGACTGTTTCACATCTTCTGAGGTACGAGTTAAAAAAAGCACATGATTAATTGGCAGGATTGTCCATAAAGTTCACATCTGGTCTGGTTCTGGGTTGTTGAAAGGATCTGTGAAGTTACAAGATGAACATTAAAAGACTTGGAATGCATTCGATCATCTAAAAAATAATGAGTCTTTAGAGCTGATTTGATGTTTCTAAGTTGAGAATATTATCATTAAGATCTGGCATTTTCAACCAGATCTGTTGTCCCGAATATGTTCTAAGTTTTTGTTGAAAGTAGCTCAATGACTCAATGGAAAATCACAGCTCTGATGAACATTATTTTAGGCTGAGTTCCATTAGTCCCTCCACTTTATAGCATTAATAAAATAACTATAAAAGGAAAAAAACGTAGCAATAGACTAAATTTGTAAAATTAAGACATTACAATTATATCACATTGTCATTTTTTTGTCAATAACTTTTGAAGATTTTTTTTAGCTATTCCATTTTTATAATAAATAATTTCTAATGAACAAAGAATTATAAAAAAGCTGTTTAGCTAATTGATATCTAATGTTCAAGCTAAATACGGCTGTGTTTTCTGTTAAATCTTCTTAAAACGTGCTTTCAGAGTCTTCAACATGCTTTTTTACTATTAACCCTTTTTATTTGTGAATTAAATACTGTGTGACCCTTAGGTCTAAGGAATATTCAGCCTCTGTTCCAAGTGATTTTTGGAGGCACAAATGGGTCAGATGGACGCCAGACAGACTGAAGCGACCCACAAAAATAAGTAAATGTAAAGGGACACAAATTTTCACATTTTTATCTTTATGTTTAAAAATGTAAAAACTACAAGGAATCTTGCATTGCCGATTCTTCAGGCTGATGTATACGTGTTTGTAGAGGTGTCTTTAGTCAGAGGCGTATATTTCCCATAACCTTCAGTTTCAAGGGCTAAGGGGAAGAGGTAAGTAAGAGAAATTGAACTTTATATCTGAAACAAACTGTCTGAAAAAGTAAAAAGCTAACTAGAATTTTTCAAAACTTTACAAGAGTCCATTTCTTTTCTCAATTCAGTGTCACAAACTTATTTGAATTTGTGAAGCATATTTTTGGAAGCAACCTTTACATATTTGTATTAATGTCAACTTCTTTAAATGCTAATGAGCCACTTCTCTTTTTCTCTGTTCCAGCCAAAAGCAGCTTGTGCCTTGGTTACCTTAGCAACACAAAACATCTCAATGAATTTTATAGCGGTAAGATTAAACTCTTGATTTACGGGTTTCTAGACTCACAAACAGCACAAAAGAAAGCCATTCATCAGACATGATGCCATTTTGATTTCACTTTAGTCTCAAAGCTTGTTTCCTGTGGGCAACAACAGTTTGTTTTGTGACTAATTTGGAACATAACATGGGAATCAAACCCACAGGTTCAAGTAGTGACCTATTGTAGGCTAAATTGTCATGAATTCTGCCATTCAAGGTTTTATTTAAAGCCTGCAGAGAAAAAATAACCAGCTACTGAACTGCTGGCTTTTCATTGTATAGAGGGTATGCACATGATGTCACAGTCAAAAAGTTTATGTCACTTCAAAAAAAAGAAGTTTATGTGAGTTTGACCCACCGTAAATGCTGAAAAGCTGTTGTGCGATTGACTGCTCAAACTGATTTTCAAAGACTTCGGAGAGAAACTGCAGAGTTCCAAAGAAAGAAGAATCCTATTAATTGCTGCAATTCAAAAACTAAAGTTCAGATGCTAAAATCTAAATTTTTACAACAAAAAAAAAAAGTTTTTCTTTTGTTTTAGGTTATTAAAGGTTTTTTGGTGTTTGGAGCTGTACAAACGTGTGACTCTGAGAGGCTGTGGGAATCATTCTTATTTTGTGTTTATGTTTATATGTTTAAAATGTTGAATGAAGAAGTGATGCATGTGTAGATCCTTCAGAAGCATCTGTGTGATTTATACAGTATTGTTGGGGTAAAAGAAATGGAACCTAGCCTAAAATGACAAATACCACATTTGTTTTGCTGACTGGTCACCTTCTCAGTTGTGTATTTGATGAGAAGGAGCTGAGATGAGGCTGTTTCTGTGCGGCTCGATGCTGGACTTTCAGAAGAACTGTCTCTTTAAGACTAAATTGCACTAGGTTCGCACATGTCTGCACTAAGAAGTGTTAAATTCTCACTTTTCCGATTAATTAAGCTGACAAAGCGTGAGCCTCAGTATTCTCTGCCTGACAGGATGTAAAACAGCATTATTCCTTGTTTAACGCCATAACTCTATCTTTGGAAACACCCAGCCTGCAGCTCTATGTTCTGTGAAACATGCTGAAAAAGAAGCTAATTAGTTCGGAACCATAAGGGTGACCGCCCATGTTTTTCCCCCCGCAGCTTAAGGCTGGAGTAAATTGTTTGACAAGCATTTTGTACAAAAAAAATATTTGACGACTTATTTGTTTATTCTTTGCCCTATGGGCAGTCGAGAACACAGTTTTTCCTTTTCTTCGCAACAACTCTCTGTCTCCTTCACGCTGGCATCATGGCTGACAGACCACAGCTGTACATGCCCAAATGAGATATTTACGAGTGGTTACTTGTTTCTGAGCCAAACAATTCCGCAGCTTTGTTGATAAACTGTTTGTGGTGTATCTGTTGTGATCCAGGTTGAACAGAAGCTTTGTGTTTTATGCTACTGTCCACACTGAGCCTGTCATAAGCAACACTGTACTGTAGGAAAATGGAAAGAGTTTGCTGAAACGAAAACTTGATGCACACAACTTAGAACTTGGCTTGAAAAAGTGCCGTTTAAATGGCCATTTGAGTAAAATAAATGAGATATCCCGAAAGATATTCCAAAGAGATATCTTGAGTTGGTTGCTATGGTAAACAGTCTGGTTGCTATGGGTGGGCAGTGACATAATATAATGTTGCCTTTGTTGCTATGAGTTCTATAAACCATCCACCATATCTCTGTCATTTACCAAAGCGAGTTCAGAAGAGTTCAGAAAATTTGGTTGCTAGGGTAAACAGATGCCAGGGAGTGAAAATTGAAAATGTTACTGTGATTAACATAATCAAATCCACATTTCTCATTTCATCTTGAAGATATTTTAACTCCCCATTTATTTAAGGCCATTATAAGTCAATAGTACATATTGATCGCACTATGACTACTGTCAGATTTGTACATTAGAAATAAATAAAAGTTAACAAATTCATTTTGAGATTACTTCACATTAGTGGTTGGAGGTGCTGTGCAAAATTATTTACAGTTGACTAAAACAAGTAACGTTTGAGTTTCATTTTGATTTGGAGAAAGTGTTACATAGAAATTTATATGTAAATGGAATGTAAATTATTTTAGTGTAAGTAATTGTACAGCTACACGTAAATTACGTCTATCTGTAAGTTGCATTAATCATATGCCGACATCACTTTAATCAACAATCAATCCTGCTTTTACGAGGCTTTGTTTGGCACACATACACTCACCGGCCACTTTATTAGGTACACCTGTCCAGCTGCTCATTAATGCTCAAAATGTTTCTAATCAGCCAATCACATGGCAGCAGCTCATGGCATGTAGACATGGTCAAGTTCGAGCATCAGAATGAGGACGAAAGGTGATTTAAGTGACTTTGAACATGGCATGGTTGTTGGTACCAGACGGGCTGGTTGATGTACTGGGAAATTTACACACAACCATCTCAAGGGTTCTCAGAGAATGATAAAAAAAGAGAAAATAGCCAGTGAGTAGCATTTCATTGGGCACAAGTACCTGGTTGATGCCAGAGATAAAAGATGATAAAAAAAAAAAGATAGGGTCAGAATTTGGCACAAAGTTCTGAAGCCAAACAGGTTCCAACCTGGTACTACCAAGGTGTACCTAATAAAGTGGTGGGGGGTGTATGTTCATCGATGCCATCCATTGAGCACGGTTGTTTGTCACAGCCAGAGTAAACTCCGTCCCGCGTGAAACTCAATGCTTCACGTCATCTCGGCATGCATGACTAATCCCCTTCGAATCTCCCTAAGACCTATCGTGTGTCTCAGCAGACAGCCGGGACAGCGGGAGACATGGAAGACGACAGAAAGTGTCACTCGATCCCGCTGAGGTTTCACCTGCGTTCAAGGTGAAACGGTGAGGCAAATCACCATTGTCTGCCCCTTGAAAAGCAAAGGGTGGAAAACGAGGATTCTGAACGCTTGATTGACAGAGTCGACACTGAGAAGCAGAGAACAACAAAGGCGCATAAAAAACAAGACAGAAACTCATCCCTAATGATTGCATTATTTATATTTTCTTCCAAAACACTGGCAAGAGGCATTCAGGGGATTTTTTTTATTTGTTCATGCTATGGTTTAATCATGATATTATGCAAGCATGGATTGAGCAAACAATGTCTGCGAACCATTCTTAAATAGATTATTAATGCTGTGGCTTTTAAAAGCATCCAGAAATATACGGCAATGTATCTACTGCATGTATATGAGAAGAGAGACCTGTGTTGATATGAGGAGGCTTTGGACGTCCCTAGAAGACCTTTGTTATTTTAACATTTAATTCAGAAAGGACTGCTCAGCAGTTGCCCTTCTCAAATGGCATTTTGTAAACAGCTTCTTGTATGAAACATATGATGTACTGAGCACAATTTTATTTTATTTGCTTCGTTGAAGGGGTTTGGTGAAATTTAGTCAAATGCAGAGACGCTTTGTGAGTAAACGCCGGTCAATCGAACGTAGCCATTGTCAAAGTGGCTCTTTTTCTGTGATTTAGATGCAATTTTGCGAATGCAATAAATGGTGGACGATGGTAATGGTGGAAATTGTTCTAGTTTATCCATTTTGAAAGTCCATTGGATAATGCTCATATGGTCAAAAGGACACTCTCACTTCACTTGGATGCGCTTTGAGAAATTGTCTCACAAGAATCTTTTTTGCTTCAACACAAGGGTTTGTTCATTCAGTAATGCATCGTATTGACGAGTCTCTTGAAATAGATTCAGATGATATCAATTGATATTGTGAAAATTCCCTATGCATCACCGTGGCCACCCAAGCAGCCTTCACTGTTCTTGCTGCATCCATGCATTTAAAGGGTTCTCCTGTGAGCAAATGTCCTTGGAACGTTCCTCTTACTTTAGTCTTTTGATAATAGACTATATACAATATCTATTTACACAATATCTATTGATGCCTTCTGATGTTTTGGGTCTTTAGTTGTCAAAATTTATGTTAAACTGAATGAGGCAGAAGTGGAAATGTATGATGTATAGTCATTTAAAATGTGAAAACAACAACAGAGATTCATTTCTGAGTTTCATTTCTAACACCCCATTTTGCACATTCGTGTGAGTTGAAGGGGAGTCCCAAATCTTTTTTGAATGGGTGTGAAGGCCTATGAGGAGGATATGAAGGGATATCTGGAGGCACACTTCAAAAGAAAGGCTAAGATGGTTGCCAGCACAACCAAAGATAAATGTAAGATATTGTGTCAGTTATACTTTCATAATTTTGAAACTACCGATTTATTTTTATTTTATTCTTGTAAAAATATATTGGATTGTCAAAATATATCCTGATACAAAAATTTTACAGTAAAATCGTGCAGCTACTGGGAGATATTGCCTTCATCATGTGAAAAAGTGTTAAACTTATGAGAAACAAGAGGAACATCCTAAGAATATATCTGAAAACAACTGTCACTCTGAGAATGAGAGATTTCTTGCTCTTTAATGCTTTAATGAATTTACAAACTGCTCCCTAGAGGCCTGGATGCTACACATTAAACTAGACCATGGCGTTCTCAGCTTTTCAGTTTACAGTAAAATAGGTATTCAGTTTATATTTTTCAAATTTTTGGTAGATATTGTGACATATTGTAAAAAACTTAACACAATCGACTCTTATGGCATTTATTTTTTTTATTTGTTTGATATTTTTCAAATTTTTAAGCAACCATTCTGATTCTTCATAACCATTTATCTGATGAATATTTAGCTTCATATGGGTGTCCCAATTCATAGGTGTAATTTATTATTTTTTTTTTACTTTTCCTCAGATTTCAAGGGTCAGGAAGTGAATAAAATAGAACCCGCCATTAATCTAATTCAGGCTCTCAAGCCACACCAAAACAGGGAATAATACAAAGCAAATATAGAGATTAAGTGCAACTATTTACACGTCTGACTGGTTAGTCGATTGGAAGTATTGGACATTATTTCTTCATGAGCTCAGTCTTCTCTTCATTGTCAGAATAGCAACAGTGAGCAAGTGGGAATTCCCCACAACCTTTGTTGTGTACACAGACTACAGTAGACTGGAGGGGTTTTCTTTCCTGCGGGAGTCCCAAATTACTCAGTAATTGTGTCCACTTTTGTCCGTATATTTGTAGAACCCTAGACCTTTCTTCAACCTTCTTGAGTTGTCCAGTCCCTTTCGCTGGAGTTTTGTAGCGTTGTGTTAGATCCTCCATGATACAATTCCTATGTTTTCACCCTCTCTTCCTAAGGAGAAGGGCTATAATGCCAATTTTGCCACCTTTGGGGTCAGCACTCACATCCACCCACCCATACATGATCATTCTTGATGCAATTAAAGTATGAACGCCATAAAACCCCAATATGAATATGCAAACATTGAGCCAATCACAGTTGAGACTGGAGATCTGAGTGATTAACAAGAGTCCCACTGGCAATGAACTATGGCAAGACTGATGTGCAAGACCATGCTCACTCTGTATGTCTAAGGATGTGTTGGCATCCGCCATACGAGACTATTATTTGATTAAAATGTTGAATGTGCCCTGGTTCCCACTTCCTTGCCACCCTGAGGAAGAATCATAATGGGTTATGCTACAGATGAGTATTATCTGGTCTGGATGGTGATAGTAAGTCATGGGTTATTTCACGTACCCCCAGGTAAATTTGGCAGATGACAGTTTATCGTTAAGCAGTCCGCGGTTTAATCTGTGCAGGGGTTAATTGGAACTCCATCAACCAGCGAAACGTCTGTGGTGTCATTCTTAAATATTGTTATCTTACTGTAGATCTGGGAAGCCTTTACCAAGAGAGTTCTCCATCTCTACAGAAGTTAAAAACAACAATTGTTCCACTGTCTTGACTAACTGAGGTCAAGAACGACGTGCATAGTCTATTAAAAACATCAACAGACACCTTTTCCAACAGACTCCTCGAGAGGATTCACCACGAGTGTTAAATTCTATCTCTCTGCTTTTCCCTGGTCTTTCCCCACCTCCCTCCCTGTAGTTGCTGCCTCTGTAGTCTCATTAATCCATTATGAATTAATTATCCAAGCTGCCGGGCCCAGTGTTCTTTAATCTTTTTCTTTCATCCAATTGCAGAGCCTGACAGACTGGCATCGTGAGAGGAGTCGGTGTCTGTGCTTTCATCAGCAAACACTCTGTTTGAGCACCAGAGCGGAGCGGTGTACTCTGACCCTGGAACAAAGACGCATACTTGTGCCTTGTCATGAAACAGATCTGCATTCTCGTATAGCTTCAGTGGTATTAACCTCATATCCCTGTGTCAGGTGTGCAATGTAAAACAGCTTGCTGTCAATGAAAAAAATATCTATAAATGGTAAAAGATGCACAGTTCTTTTGCTGTGTGAAACATGTAAAACATGGTAGCTGGTAAAAGCTTACTTTTACTGGAAGACCAGCTAAAATTCAGCTTTAACCAACTCCAATGTTCTCTGATTTGGAGAGAGAACATTTTCCATCCTTTAACCATTGTGCCATTTAACTAGAAGAGAATTTACATTTAACTAAAAGTATTTTTTGTAGAATTTTTGGTTGCTATGAAGGAGTAGTGACATCATATAAAGTTCCACATGAAAATCTGGGTAATATAAACCAACCACATGCATCTATGAATTTCCTTAGCGGAGATATACAAAAATGGTTGCTATGGTAAACCGTCTGGTTGCTATGGAGGGTTCAGTAACATAATATAATGTTAACTTTGTCACTATAAGTTATGTGAACCAACCCCCATATCTTTATCATTTACCAAAGATGGAAAATTTGGTTGGTAGGGTAAATAGTTTGGTTTCTAGGGAGGCATCTTTATTTTGTGACTGATTGGGAAACAAATTCCCATTTTTCATCTTGAAATCATTTTCGTTGCCATTTATATGCAATGGCCATTAAAAGTCAATGGTAAATATTTAACCCCTTCTAGAGCCGGTTGGTGTGTTCTTGTACAAACTGTTAACCTCCACATGTGTGGTCAGTTTGAAGGTTCCATGAGGTTCTCCGTTTAAGTTACAGTTTTACAAAGTTTGATGTCATGATAAGTCAATGGAAAAAATTCCCAGCATTCTCAGTTATTTCCCAGAATTCTTTCACTTGTACCAGTCTGAAAAGATATAGCAACTTGAGTCAGACCAGGTCAGACATCTTGGCCAACACAACAATAGTGGAAATGGTCCAGTTTGATTGCTGAAGCACAAGAACCATCATGATGTACTTCTCTTTTGCAGACAGGCCTTACAATCCATGATCCTTATATGTGGGCTTTTCATGTGCTCCAAGTCTTCGGTTTCCAAGCATTTATTTGCATTTTAATACATTTTAGTTTTTAGATTTTTGTCATAAAACACAAACACAGTTTTTTTTAAGTGCAAAAATTTCTAAATTACAATTTCAGGTTTGTTGTGGAGTTATTGTGTAACATAATTAAAATATTTATCAAAAAAAAAAAAAGAAGCTGGGGTTGTAGTAAAAATGGTATCAAGCACTGCCTCAAAAAAATGTTTTAAAGGTTAAAATTAAAGCAAATTGTAAAGTAAAATAAATGCTCAAAAAGACCCGGGACCTGTAAGGGTTCTAGGGTTCTAGGTTGTTCAATGCAATGCTACCATTTTGCACTTTACTTCAGTGATTTGTGACATTGCTGTTTGTGTGCTACACGTCGAATGCATGACTAAATGAACATTTTATTATAACTATCGACACTATTGTCCTAAAAGGACAACACTATTGTAGCTACAAGTCAACGCAGCTTTTGAAACCTTACTTTTAGCATTTGCATTACTTTTTTGGGCAGTATTGTTCATTTAGTGTAGTTTTTGTATAGATTGCACATTTTGTTTTTTATGTAATTTAATAAATAAAAACAAACCCAAATATTACGTATTCAGCTCAAAATGAAGATAAACACAACAGCAAGAGAGAAAGAGAGAGTCCATTTAGCATTTAAAAGATGTTTTTGACCTCAACTGAAGGCACAGTATTGCATAATTTCAGTCGATAGATGAAGCTTTGAGTTCAGACAGGTCGGGATGTGTTTTTCTCGCTGCATTTACAGTGCTGACCCCATTCCTGTCTCTTCTGTCTATCAATGATGCAGAAGGCTACCGATCTCAAGGGACACTCACCCGGTACATTCATATGTCCCCCTTCACCTTCCTCAGTCTCCCTGTAGAACTCATAGAGATGTTTGTCGACAGAGAGAGATTATGATAAACCCCGAACACGTGTCGCTCTAGAAATAATCAATTATCAAAGCTTGTTTTTTTTTTTGTTTTTTTTTTGTTTTTGTTCAAATAGTTGGTTTTCAAGCTTCTGTTTGTACCCGCTTTTTGATCATACTATCACTTCACAGTAATGCTCAGTAAAGTTATCATAGAAGACATTTCAGATATTTCAGAACTAGAAACGTTGTAGGGTTTTTTTTTTATTTACTAATCCCCTAGAACGGATGAGGGGATTGGTCAACACTGACCAATTGATGCTACAGGACAGATCTTTCCATTGCCTGCACGCATTGGCTGTGTCCCAATCCAGGCTCTGCATCCTTTGGAGGACGCAACCTACACAGTCTCCAGAAGCTACATCTTCGGAGGATCCTAATGAGAGATTGGGCCTAATTCTGATCACAGACTTCCCCCATCTGCCATTTGCTTCCAATAAAATGACCATGGCCCAAATGTACCCACAGAAATAAGAACAAAATAGACCAAAGGTTTTACTAACATTTACTGGTTCTGTCATGACTCTTAACTTTCATGTTTTCTTTGCAAATACAATGACTCTCATACATTCTCCAGCATTTCTCACACGAGTATGAATCCATCATTGGATTCAGATTGGAGCACAGGTTTATGCGCCTGAACTTACATATTCTCATGAAGAACAGCTTAAAATGTTCTTCTCCAATTATCCTATCATTTGGCCATTTCGCCTGAAACACCTTGATCTAACTAAATTCATCAAACTACTGTATAATTAACTATACTCGGTCCAACAAAGACTACAAGTAGCTGTGCATATTAGAGATGACACAAGTTGTCAATCCCACTGAATCTTGACTCACTGAATGAATGAGATGTGTTCGTTAATGAATGTCTTGAACACGGGTCTCTACTCTTTGAAAAACTGCATTGGTTCAATTGCTGCGGCTGCTTTTCACAAAATCACTGACCCTTAAATCGTCCTGTCACAACTCCCACTGATGCAATCTTAAGCAATATCTTTAATATAAACCACTGCCTTTGTTTATCAGATGAGTCTGGGGAGCTCCTTTTTTAACTGGTAACGAAAATCTAGCAAATATAACATGTGATTTAGTGAAAAATGTTGAGGAACAAATAATCTGAAATAATCGTCCGATGGTTAACAACTCAGTAAAAAAGTCTAAACCTTCTTTTTCTTTTCTTCTTTTCCTTTTGGCTTGTTCCCAGTTCAGGGGTCACCACAGCGAATCATCCTTTTCTACCTAACTTTGTCCTCAGTATCCTCTACTCTTGCACCAACTACCTTCATGTCCTCTTTCAGCACATCCATATATCTCGTCTTTGGTCTTCCTCTTGACCTCTTTCCTGGCATCTCCATCTCCAACATCCTTCTACCAATATAACCACTATCCCTCCTCTGCACATGTCCAAACCATCTCAATCTGCCCTCTCTGACTTTGTCTCCAAAACAACCAACCTGAGCTGTCCCTCTGATGTGCTCGTTCCTAATCTTGTCCATCCAAGTCACTCCTAAACTGAACCTCAACATCCTCATCTCTGCTACTTCCATCTCTGCCTCTTGTCTCTTCCTCACTGCCACAGTCTCTAACCCATACATCATAGCTGCTCTTACTACTGTTCTGTACACTTTCCTTTGATTCTTGCTGACACTCTTCTGTCACACAACACCCCTGACACTTTTCTCCA